>CM060962.1:302794700-302802200 GCA_030765045.1 Tenodera sinensis
CTATAAATGCCCGTCCTCAGTTACTTACTGTCCCTCTTCCGCCCTGTCCTTTCTTTTCCACCCATTTCTTTTCCCTACTGGACTGGTAACATAGGACAGTCGACACATTATTTGTCCTACCGATACACTCATCATGGCTGTCAGCGAGCGTCCACAGAAAGAAATCTTTCTCCCATACATATATTAACATGATGTAATCATGGAAAGGACCGCCTCCTTAGCGCAGTTGGTAGCACACTTGCCTCTGGCGCGGAAGACACAGGTCCGATCCCCGATACCAATTCTTACCCCGCTGGGAGGTCTAGCACGGAGTACAATCAGCCTCGTTAGGTCCCGGGGGGGACCATTTGAGGAGCTACTTGTTGGAGAAGTAGTGGCCCCAGGTCGCGAAGGCCGCATGACTGGCCGGGAGGTCTCGGAGCGCTGACTACGTCCACCCCTCCAGTACTGTACCTTACCAATGACGTCTATAGTGGGCAGAGGTGGGGGACGCAGCAGCTGGGCGGCAAGCCTTGGCCTTTCATAGGCTGCGGTGCTAGGGGTTTAGTTTTTAATCCTGGACATTTTTACATTATGATTACTTACTGATATGCATTTTATGTATGGAAAAAGTAGACGATAATGGACGGAAAGCATCAAGCACATGTTCTTTACAGCACCAACCAGATCACAATATTTTTACAGGACTTCATTTACATTTGCAAGAAACAGGGAGCCTGCAAGTGAACTTAAATTAAAATGGTGCAAGAAGAAATTTCGGAACTCAGTTCAACGAACATGTTCTGGGTCTTGTTGGTGAGCAGCCGCATTTGAGTACCCGAGGAATTGGAAACATATCGTTTTCACAATCGTTGGTGTGGAGAGTTACATGATCAATGTTTGTACCAATTTCATGGGCAAGAGATCGAGACACTAAGTCTAGCTGGTTATTATCATTCCTAGATGGAATTTTATCAGTGGCTTTTGTAGAAGTGTGTTCAAGAACCTAGCTTTATAAGCACTTTGCTATTTTCTGATGGGTCATGCTTTACCAGTAAGAATAGGCATATCTGGGCTGAGAAAGATCCGCACATTTACATCACTAGAAATCACCCACAGCAATTTTCAGTCAACGTTTGGGTTGGCACTTGGCAGTCTGCATGTTTGCTAGTTAGGACTATATCTATTGTCAACCCCATTGAATGGACAAATTTAACACAACTTTCTTGATCTGATTGTAACACCCAGCTGATAGAGGATGTTTACTCCATATGGTCTTCGTCAGGAGATGCGGGGGCAGCATGATGGTGCACCTTGGGTGTCCAAAATCTTCTCCAGGAACATTTTCCGGGGAGGTGGATCAGAAGACGTGGTCAAGTTAATTGGCCTGCACGTTCTAAATTCATACCAATAGACTTTTACTTTCAGTTTCTCTTTGAACCGGTACGACAGTCAACTGCGCGTCAATTTTGGACCGGTACGACAGTCAATAGCGCGTGAATCTTTGAACCGCTACGACAGTCAATGGCGCGTCAATCTTGGAACCGCTACGACAGTCAATAGCGCGTCAATCTTTGAACCGCTACGACAGTCAACTGCGCGTCAATTTTGGACCGGTACGACAGTCAAGAGCGTGTCAATCTTTGAACTGGTACGAGAGTCAAGAGCGCGTCAATCTTTGAACTGGTACGACAGTCAATGGCGCGTCAATCTTTGAACTGGTACGACAGTCAATTGCGCGTCAATCTTTGAACTGGTACGACAGTCAATGGCGCGTCAATCTTTGAACTGGTACGACAGTCAATTGCGCGTCAATCTTTGAACTGGTACGATAGTCAATAGTGCGTCAATCTTTGAACTGGTACGATAGTCAATAGTGCGTCAATCTTTGAACTGGTACGATAGTCAATAGTGCGTCAATCTTTGAACTGGTACGATAGTCAATTGCGCGTCAATCTTTGAACTGGTACGACAGTCAATGGCGCGTCAATCTTTGAACTGGTACGACAGTCAATTGCGCGTCAATCTTTGAACTGGTACGACAGTCAATGGCGCGTCAATCTTTGAACTGGTACGACAGTCAATTGCGCGTCAATCTTTGAACTGGTACGACAGTCAATTGCGCGTCAATCTTTGAACTGGTACGACAGTCAATTGCGCGTCAATCTTTGAACTGGTACGACAGTCAATTGCGCGTCAATCTTTGAACTGGTACGACAGTCAATTGCGCGTCAATCTTTGAACTGGTACGACAGTCAATTGCGCGTCAATCTTTGAACTGGTACGACATTCAAGAGCGTGTCAATCTTTGAACTGGTACGACATTCAAGAGCGTGTCAATCTTGGAGCCGGTACGACAGTCAATGACGCGACAGTGCTACGCTTGTATTGAGACTAGTGGAGAGCATTTGGAATGTCTTCCGGACTTGTAGGCCATGGTCGACTCATCGTTTTGTCCTCTGATGATGCTCAACGCGGACTTGGGCGAAACGTCGGAAGCAGTTCCTACATGTCTACCACGGCCTACAAGTCCGGAAAATACTTTATTCCAAATGGACACTGGACGTGAAAGCCTAAGCACGTATATGGTAGAGGGCATTTTCAACAACAAATCTGGTAGTGTGGTATTTTAACTGTATGGTTCTGGGTTCTGCACCTTCAAGTGCATTCAATTAAGAACTTTTAAATACAAATATAGGGTTTTAGGTTTATTATGATTATGAACCATTTCCGGACATGGGTTCCTATATAAAAATTGTTCATAACTGTATCCTGTATCATCCTAAACGTTTGTAATATAGTCGCAGAATCATCCTGTATATTCAATACTAACTCATGATGTCAGTGATACAGCTTGAGCACGTGCATGGAAATGCTCAACTTGTCATGCAGCCAGCATATCTGGGGCAAATCACTGTACTGCGGTGCACCCCTTGATAACCGCTCTTCTAGTCTAACATAATAATTTATACTTGAAGTTGTAGAGATTGCGTACTTGAGTAAAAGCAGGGAAGTGGTCCAGGAAATATCTTACTTTGCATTCCCACTGCTGTTCTTAACTATCGATTAGTCGCCTGGTGGTAAATGCGGTTAATGCTCGATCCCATTTTGTGCTGATCCGACGATACTCAACGCCGCCGAGCAAAAGGTCATCGGAAAGGAAATATTAAATCGGCGAGGCCGTCTCTCCCGCAAGTGTTTGCTTTGATTTTGGTTCCCAGAGATAAATGTTCCATTGGACAAAGGTTAAAGCGGATGAAACTTCCTTCTGCGACCGTTCCTTCTTTTAGAAGCATTGTGTCTAAATTTTATAAATGTTATCAAAACATTTGAAAGCGAAAGGGATGAGTATATCTTGAAAGAGAAAAGATCTAACAAAAAGCAAACCAACACACAGATACACAGCAGTAGCTGTTTTCTTTTCCGTATACCCGAAAATGTCTATCTGCTAAAACTAGATACACTTACATAACTCGGCGCCGAAGGGACAAGAAAAAATTTGAAATATACAAAAATTTTAATTACATTGAAATTTTAGCAATACAGGTACATGCATCCAACAGAAATTTCCGTATGTCATACTCCTTTTCAACTCTTTCAATTTTCACTTGGGGCACCGTTTAAAATTATCTCCTTATTCTTCAAATAAGTTGATAGTGTTCAGTGGTATCCTGCATTCTGTCGAGATATCAGATCTTTTCTGCAAAAGTTAGTCTTGTATTGGACACGTGGTTTACTAAGAGACAAAATAGCATTGATTTGCTAGAGGCATTAAAGAACGCTTGTTTTAAACAAGGGGATGTGGAAGCAGGTGTAGAAGCTCAAGGCCGGCAGCTGCGAAAGCTATTCCACCTCCAAAGAACATTCCGACAAAACAAACAACCCTAGAGCGACATCTTTTGCAAAAATACATGGACAACATTATCGTATTAAATTTTGGCATTTAGATTAATTTTCGGCTGACATTTCTGAACAAAAACTTCGAAGTAAGGGAAATGTAATTCGAATTACTTGTTATTTTTACTTTCTTTACTATCGTATCGTACGTAGAGGAAGTATTCAATTCCACCCAAAAATTCCATATCAAGATTTCAAAGGAAATATGTTTTGAGGCCCCTGAATAATAAAAAATCATTTTTAGAAAAAGAATGTGTGTGTGTATCGTTGTGTGTGTGTCTGTGTGTGTGTCTGTGTGTGTGTCTGTGTGTGTGTCTGTGTGTGTGTCTGTGTGTGTATGTGTGTATCTCTGTGTGTCTGTGTGTGTGTATCTGTGTGTGTCTGTGTGTGTATCTGTGTGTTTGTGTGTGTCTGTGTGTGTGTCTGTGTGTGTGTCTGTGTGTGTGTCTGTGTGTGTATCTGTGTGTGTCTGTGTGTGTGTCTGTGTGTGTGTCTGTGTGTGTATCTGTGTGTGTGTCTCTGTGTGTGTCTGTGTGTGTGTCTGTGTGTGTATGTCTGTGTCTGTGTGTGTCTGTGTGTGTGTCTGTGTGTGTGTGTGTCTGTGTGTGTGTCTGTGGACAGCATAACTCGAAAACGAAAAGTCTGTTAAAAACCAAAGTTAGTATTTAAGTTTAAGCTCTTTAAGGATGCCACACGAAGATTTTGAAGAAAATTCCTCCACCCTGAACTACCCTTTACAAAGAAACTTTTTCGAAAATTTTGATTTTCTTGAAAATGGCCCTAACGATTTTGATTAAAATGCCTATTGTTTAAGATATTTTATGTATATCTTTAATTTTCTAGCTATAGCCATATAGTCCTATTTACACTCGATGACTTTTGTGTAACTGGTAAACCGTAAGACATAGACCAAATCTTACTATACAAAAATGTAGATTTTGCTGAAACACACAATTTGTGTAAATAACCTTTTTTCGAGAGTGAATTATTTCGGAGATATTCCTTGTTATTTGTGTGAGTTTTGGAGAACCTATACCTCTGCCAAATTCAACATCGTTATTCATTTTTTATATTTTAACCCTGCAAAGAGAACGGAATCTCAAAGCTTTAAAAGGTTTGACTATCGCTCAAAGCCTACTATATTCACATATTCCCCTTGTACCTACAAGGAAATAAGGTAATTTGTACAAATGTTTATCTCAACTAACACGAAGAAGATACAGGAATAAGAGGAGTTTGTAGGAATGGTTAGTACAAGAGTAGAGAAAGTCATGCGTAATTTGTTTTTATTCGGAGGGTCTCAAAACATATATTTGCGGTGAAATCCCAACATAGAATTTGTGGGTGGAAGACAATACTTCCTCTACTTGCTGTCCGTGGAAGAGGAAGTGAAAAGAGAGCAAGGGACATGTAACTGTAGGAATGAGAATAGGTGCAGGTAGATTGTATGGAAGCTGGTAGAATGTGCCTAGGTACATACCTTGCGCGCGTACACGTAGGCATTATTTTGAGCCGAAGCTGTGACTTGCAGCAACCCAAACAAGCAACTTTATTGGTCGGTATGATAGTCAATCATCACAGGCAATTGTGCGTGAAATTTGCTTTGATCAAGGCAATTATGATGCTCATTTTGCAGCCAGTTACTTTATTGAGGTTATTTCCGTTTCAAAACTTTTTGTACACGCTCTCATCAATCCATTACTTTGATTAAACCATTAACAAAGTCTAAAGCACTTGCCCCACCGTTGGTCATATTAAAATACATTTCCGATAACGCAAGCTTATGTAATTACTAAGAAGAACAACAGACATTTCTCAGCTTATCTGGGCCAAAATTAACATTTCGTAACCCACAATTTCAGACCTTTAAATACAGAAACTCTAGCATCGATTGCCATCAGGAGATAGGCCCTTTTATTTTCTCTGCTACGTACTTAGACCTACAAATTCAGTACTGAAATTTCACTGAAAATACACGTTTTGAGACTCCCTAAATTAAAAAGGAACCTTTTATCAAAAAGGCTGCCTGTTTACATACAGTTGGTTAAATATTGTAGCAGTTTTTAAAACTGTTGCATCTAAAGAGAGAGAGTGAGGCATGGTTTATTATTAAATTGTTAATTTGTTCAAAATTAATATTACTTGTTTTTGTTATTAGAGAAATCTTAAGCCAGTGTTGAACGGTCCAACTTTTTGTAGCCATTGGAATTGCACACAAAAGAAACAGTGTCTGTCACACTGTTGTTCATTTTGGTCCAATACAAATGACAGTTCACGTGATAAATAAACATGGCAATGCAAATATTAATTAGCGATTGCTATATTAAGTATAGGTTTGTGATAATTTCCACGAGTCTGTCTCTCTCGGTAGGAAAAGAAGATGTATTAGAAGTAAAAAACACCGTCATGAGAACAGGACACGCGCCGAGGTATATTGGGTCCACTACAAAACGAATTGAGGTTAGAGAAACCGAAAAATGTTAACAATTTTCTACGAATTGATGAACATTTATTTCTCAATCTTTTACATCGTGTCGAGGGCAAAATTACACACAAATATGAGACAAATACGAAAGAGATAAGGAACAGTTGTAATGGTTTTAATCTTAGTATGAATGGACAGGAGATTTGAACTAATAAGGGATACAATGGCCTCCTTAGTTCAGCTCTTCGTTTCTAGAATGCTGCAAGTTCTGTAAAAACCACAAAAGTAAAGTCGTACATACAGAACAGCTGAGTACAAGCTGCATGCGCAGTCCGCCATATTGTTACGTTACAGACGCTGATGGGTATTTTCAAGTTGTTGGATGAAAAAAATCTGATGTGTTGCACTCACATGACTTTCTCTACTCTTGTACTAACCATTCTTACTAACTCTTCTTTCTATATCTTCTTCGTGTTAGTTAAGATAAACATTTGTACAAATTATCTTATTACTTATTTCCTTGTAGGTGCAAGGGGAGTATTAGAATACAGTAGGCTTTGTGCGATAGTCAAATGGTTTAAAGCTTTGAGATTCTGTTCTCTTTGCACACTTAACATATAAAAAATGAACAACGATGATCCATTTCACGAAAGTTTTAAGTTTTCCGAAACTCACAAAGATAACAAGGAATATCTCGGAAATGCTTCACCCTACAAGAAAATTTATTGTGACATAAATTGTGTATTTTATCAAGATCTACATTTTTTGTATAGTATGATTTGGTCTATCTCTAACGGTTTACCAGTTATGCAAAAGTCGTGCATAGTAAATACGACTACAGGGGCTATAGCCAGAAAATTCAAGATATACATTTCATTTGCCATAAAAATATCTCAAACATATGGCATTTTAATCAAAATCGTTAGAGTCATTTTCAAGAAAATCAAAATTTTCGAAAACTTTCCATGTAAAGGGTAGTTTAGGGTGGGGCTATTTTCTTCAAAATCTTCGTGTCGCGTCCTTGAAAGACATTAAACTTAAATACCAACTTTGGTTTTTAACGGACTTTTCGTTTTTGAGTTATGTTGTCCACAGACTGACAGACTGACACACAGACACACACATGGACCTTTTTCTAAAAATGCTTTTTTTTTGGATTCAGGGGGTCTCAAAACATATATTTCCGGTGAAATCTCGAC
>CM060962.1:302804700-302997200 GCA_030765045.1 Tenodera sinensis
GGATATTAATGTAAGGCGTCCTGACTTGCAGACTGGACAACATGTGTTATTTTAAAGCAGATCTATAATTGCTATGCCTTGATTAAAAGCAGTTTTGTGGCACTGATATTTTAAAATGTACTGTTTGATTTAAAACTGAGAGGAATGTAACAGTACCTCATATATTCCCCCGGATTACATTAAGACAAAAAATGAGTATATAAAAAGTACCTGCTATAGAAACTAAAAGCTTCTTAAATAAATGAAACTCTTATTTCAAGAGGATTAGAACAGGATTGCGAGATAGATGAAAACAACATGAGTGAGGGTATTTTATTCTGTCCAATATCTACTGCTCTTCAGATTATGAAACAGCTCTTTGAACTGGAAATGAAGATGAGGCAGTGGTAATAACAGTTTCTCTAGTTAAGGGTTTTAATTAAAATGTTTTACCAACCTTTTGGTGTTCATTTCGTGGTAAATTTAATTTGCAGAATACTTTTAAGAACTGTTGTCACCGGAATCTGCTTTAAAATCCGTTTTCCTGGTCTTAAAGCTTTAATATATGTATATAAGATGCAGTTTTGCACAGGTATTATTCCAATAAGAATCGGTTTACGTTACCTAGGCATGGCAAGGTTGCATACTCGTGGCATTATCAATAGCGTGGTACAAGATACTGATTCTCTCTGCTATGAAGTTTTGTTTGTATTCCTAGCATTTTTAAATAAAGTTCCGTTAGCTGTGAGAGATAATACAGTTTGTTCACCAGCTCATGGCCCCTAGCAAGAATACAGTGAGCCAGTACGTCAGTAAACAATGCTCGCTCTTGTGATAGTGGTGCCAAATGTATTCACGCTAGATTAAAGCAAAGAACTCGCTCAGAACAGCGGAAATTAAATGCTATTTTCCGTTCATGCAGTATGTTTAACTTATAAAACGTAAACGATGTTTTATCAACTACTCCGTCTTCCTCCCACTGATAATTTTCTACGCTTTCTATATTTTTAAAAAACCCTGCCAGTCTGTTTTTGTCAGACCTCGAGCGTTATATCGTGTAATTCATGTAAGAGTAAGTCGCCTGTTACATTTCTGTAACTATTCATTTCACTTTGTCCCAAGCGAGTTCTATAGGATTGAGATCACACATGTATGGGGGCAAGCAAACTATTTCGGATATATTATTTGTTATTTGTGTGAGTTTTTCAATACTTACCCCCTCTAGGGCGTCTCCTCTGTATGCCCGTCTGCTGCGTCCTCCAGCCACAGCCAAGGCCACGGAGGAGTGCAGGTTGGGGTGGTGGAGGTCAGCACGCCAACTCCCCTGACCATAAGGCGATTACTCGACCTTTAAGGAACGCTACCTTTTTATCAACATAGCTCCTCAATTGGCCCCTCAGAGACCTAACGCGGCTGAGTGCACCCCATACCAGACCTCCCAGAGGGAGAAATATCCCATGCAGGTTTCCGGAGATCGAACCCGGTTCCTCCTCGCTAGAGGCAGGTGCTACGGACGCTACAACTGCGCTACGGAGGTGGTCTGCAGTACTTATACTTTTCTCAAATGCAAGGTAGTTAATCACCTTTTTCGCTCTTGGCCGTGCAAAGAGAACGGAATTTCAAAGCCCTCTTATAGCGACCAGCTTTAAAACATTTGACTATCGCTCAAAGCCCACTGTATTCCCATAAAGAAATTACATAGGCACTACGTCAAGTCAAAATTTGTGAAACATTTTCTGAAAACGTGTTATCTTTTGGATTCATGGGGTCTCAAAGCGTGTATTTCCGGTCAAATCTCGCTATCGATTCCAATATGTACCTCCTGTACTCAGTGTATGTATCATGTAGTAGAGAGTGTAAGATAATACATTGTTGTCTGGCGGAATTTGCTCGCAACCGACGTGAACGGGGCAATAGAGGAAACTCCGGCACGCTTTGTAACAGAAGCTTTACAATAGGTAATTCTTTGAACATAAAGACAGGCAACTGTCAGAGGATATACAAATTTATGAAAAACGATGTTGTTTATCAAATATTCATGTTGCCACCTGCTTGTTTGAAAGAGGGTTTAATGCAGCGTGTTGTGTGTTTTAAAACACTCCCTTACTCTCTGTTTACTCTATCTTCCTTCTTTGCAGGCTTGCCAGTGTTTGGTACAAAATGATGTGTGGCATACGGACAACAAAGCAGCACCAGGCGTGAGAAAATATGAAGGGGAGGTGGTGCCCGCCCCCCATACAACTGTCATGGCGACTGTCTCATCTCATCTGGACCACTGAACAAAAGGAATATTAAAATCTTCATAGTTGCAAAACTTCACAGCAACCATGTTGCCCACCAATGTTATGTCTTTTATGAAAAAGGTAAGCATTTTCATTTCAAATAACACTTAAGGGAACACTGAAGTGATATTTTAGCCTGTTTGGTCAAAAAATAGATTTTTGGATTTTTATTGGAAAAAGTGCACCATACCTTAAAGAATATATCTGTAAAGTTTTAATCCCCTAGGGAAGGGAAAACACATTTTTAACGCCATTTTAAAGCGGTGCACCTCTACCTTTGTCTTTTAAATGTTCGTGCCCGTAGCTTTCATTTCATGGAGGCTTAGAATAAATTGTTTTTAAACGAGGCGCTAAGTGTTCTGTTACCTGTACATTCACCTTAGTCTAGTTAAACAAGTTCTCCAATAAATCCCCTAGAGGACAGTGTTTTTCGTTTGTCATTTGTTGTGTTCTGAAGTTATTTACCATGCTTCTATTTAGCTTGGTGGATTTCTGTTGTTTGTAAGCTCATCGTGTGCGTTTGATCTTTTGAAATAATTTGGTTTATTTACGAGGTTATTTTAGTGTAGTCTTACTTATTTTATTTGTTGTGAAAATAAAGCTTAAATTGTGGTAATAGATACTTTGCTCTATTTCTATGAACAGACCACGTGTTTGTAAACTCTACAAGTTAGGTATATTTTAAAAGCACATTGAATTGCTCTACCGTTTTAGAATACGAAAAGAAAGAGCACTAGCTCAACCTTATGCAAATAGATAAACAAAATTAGATGGGGGGGGGGATACTTGCATAGAGGTCAAAGAGGAAGTGGGTGACTAAATTTTGAACTATTTTTTTCGGAAAGCATTTTTTGTTATTTTCTCATACTCAAAATTTTTCCCAGAAAAATATATATAGAGATCTAAATTTTTTTCCAGTTTAGTTCAGAATATGGCTAGTAAAATTTTCGATTGGAATTTTGATATGGTTTATAATTTTAAAAAATTAGCATGTGCTCTTTTTTAAATTTTTTTTTTCACTTTGCGGTATCAAAAATTGCTGTTAAGAAAAACTATTCCTTATATGAAAATTTCCATCCTGTAATTTATTACAAAGGTAACAAGGGATATAATTTAAAAAAAAAAAAAAAAAAATCAACTCTGTAGTTCAACATCTGTTGGAGGGCATAGATTTTCATTGTACTCAGTAAAACTGATATAAATTAATTAATATATCAAGAATGTGATTAGATATTGGAATGAAATTTTCTACACATTCTTTTTTAGTTGCTGGAAATGCTGGTGCAAAAAATTTAGCCTCTAACTTCAATACCGTTGAAAATCACATTTTTACTTCGGTGTTCCCTTAATCCTCGATTCCTGATTGAGTGATTGAAGTTCTCGGCACACTTTTCACTGCCTATTTCTTGTATAACTGTTATGTCAGTTTTACTTGTAATTAGTGTACGTGCTGGCAAAGTAAGGCTTTGGTATCTACAGGAACAGTTAATGACAACATCTTTCCCAGTGACGTATACTTCTCATGCCATAACCCGAATCTCCATTTTTCATGAGTCCTCTGCTGGCTGCTGCAGTGATGAACCTTATCTCAAGGCATGTGTGGATGGGTGTGAGAAGAGACAACAAAACACCAGTTAAATGATCCTGGGACTGAAATTTGAATTTTCTCTATTTTTACATGTATGAAATCTATACTAAAGGGTGTTTGTTATAAACTACCACACATAGTTGCCACACAATTTGTTTTATAGTTTTAAAGCAATTAATTATTTAGTTTATTACAATGCGAAAATACCTTAGTAATCAGAATATTCCATGCGCATCCAAAACTAAAATATTACAACATTATTATTTTTTTAAATGTATTTATTTATTTTAGGCCACATGAACATCTTAGGTCATGAGCGACCATGTTAATACAAAAAGGATTACAGTTTCTTATTACAAGATTCACAATGACAATGTTAATTTAGTGGCACGTATAAATCTGATAGTATTAAAAAGCGCTGCAGTATTGTTCAGTGCTTCCTGTTGTTGTGAAGGAACCTTGTACTTTTGCCTCTTAGGTTCTAAATGTTCGTATGGAAATGTTATTTTGCATTAGTTACATATAGTAGGTTGACTTTTGGTTATAAGGTGCTCGTGTGTTAATTTCAAATGGCCAATTCCTAATCGTGTGTATATTATCCGGTCCTTTCTGCTCTTCATGTGGATTTGGTTATTTTTGAAAATTGAGATTGAGATAATTTCCGAAAGCCTGTTGGGTCAAGATCTGCTTAATTTCTTCAATTACTGGTTCTTTGTATGGCTTAGGATGCTTTCAATTACACTTCATGAGTCTGTACAAATTAGGAATTTTAGTTCTTTGGAATTGTTGATTATTTCTACAGCCTTTCTGGTTACGAAAGCCTGACAAAAGAAGATTGCACAGATATCATTTAGCCTGTATTTAATTATATTGTCATTGTATAGGACTGCACACTGAGCGAGACCCATCAGTGTAAAATTTGTTGAAGTCTTTGAATCTATTCAATGTTTCGTTAAAGAGAGCTTTGTATACATATGCATTAGTTTCTCTTGTTTGGTTATCCATCATTGCCGTGTTTATTTGTGGACGAGCTATTTGCCATGAAGGTTCATTTGGAGTAGTGAACAAACAGAAAGAAGAAACTCCTAGTACGTGGAGTTGCTTTCGGGAGACCTACATCGATTTCTTTAGTTTTATTATTTTACTAACCATAATTTCCCAACAAACACCGTCAATCTCTGGCTGGAGGAATACGTAATTGCTTTTAAACCAATTAATTTCTTTGGTTTGAAGGACATTGCAAATACTACTTTTGAACTTTTTGTGTATTTAATTTTTTAAAGCTAAACAGATTTTCAGAGTTTTAAACCAACCAAATAGTGTATTAAAGAAGTAAAATCAAGAAAAAACAATTATCTGTCACATTATCTGTTTGCCATATCTTCCCTCTTTTGTCTAGTAGTCACTAGTAGCTTAACCTCTTTTTTCCACTCAGTCTGGTTGTTTTTGAGCCCTTTATTACTTTCTCTACTGGTAAGTAGGGGAAGTATTGTATTCCACCCATAAATTCTATGTCGAGATTTCACCGGAAATATATATTTTGAGCCCCCCTGAATCCAAAAAAACCATTTTTAGAAAAAGGTCCGTGTGTGTGTCTGTGTGTCAGTCTGTCTGCCTGTGGACACGATAGCTAAAAAACGAAAAGTCGGTTAAAAACCAAAGTAGGTATTTAAGTTGAATGTCTTTCAAGGATGCGACACGAAGATTTTGAAGAAAATAGCCCCACCCTAAATTACCCTTTACATGGAAAATTGGCTCTAACGATTTTGATTACAATGTCATATGTTTGAGATATTTTTATGAAAAATGAAATGTATATCTTGAATTTTCTGGCTATAGTCCCTGTAGTCGTATTTACTCTGGACGACTTTTGCATAACTGGTAAACCGTTAGAGATAGACCAAATTATACTATACAAAAAATGTAGATCTTGCTAAAATACACAATTTATGTCTCAATAAATTTTCTTGTAGGGTGAACCATTTCGGAGATATTCCTTGTTATGTGTGTGAATTTCGGAAAACTTAGAACTTTCGTGAAATGGGTCATCACTGTTCATTTTTTTATATGTTAAGTGTGCAAAGACAACAGAATCGCAAACATTTGACTATCGCACTAAGTCTACCGTATTCCAACATTCCCCTTGCACAGGTAGGTCTACAAGGAAATAAGCAATAATTTGTACAAGTGTTTATCTCAACTAACTAGAAGAAGATATAGGAATAGGAGTTTGTAAGAATGTTTAGTACAAGAGTAGAGAAAGTCATGTGAGTGCAACACATCAAATTTTTATCCATATTTTGTTGCAATACAGCCAAAAATGGGAGTTTAAATGTAGCGTACATGGCATTTAAATCCTGCGCTAGACGTTTAAAAATGGCGGAATATAAAAAAAACTTCACTGCGAACTGATGACTGAAGGTTCGGGAAACATTTACATGCTTAAAGCTAAAAATCGTCAATTTAATTTTCCAGTCATTTTCTAGTCCCAGAGTTGCTTGAGTTGACTGATAAATTTAATGGAGTTTTAATAAACGAGTTATTAAGCGAGTTGTTGACTGTAGGAGAATGTAAAATGAACTGTTTTTGAATCTCAACACTCAATGCTGTAACTGCTGCAGTATTATATCTACTAGCTTCTGGTTTAAAATAACTGTTTCTGTAGTAAAAAGAGTCGCTGAAATGCAAAGCAGAGAATTGCCTTCCGGCAGCTGCCACGTATAGGGAGATAAAAACATACGGTAACCATTACCGCTATCTCTCTCCACTGCAACAGGGAACCCAGAGTTGCCAACAGAAAACTTGTACCTCACAAACAAGCAGCATATCACTTATTGTTATTAATCGAGCGGAGTGGTGACGTGTGTGGCCCACATTAGGAGGCGGCGGGTTCGATCCCCGTGACCATCCTTCCTGACACATGGGTTTTTAGCACGTTCCCCCGGGTCCCCAGGCGAATGCTGAGAAGGATTTCCATATCCTCCGAATTTCCTGTCCCTCCAATTCGTCGCAATAATTATTTCATTTTCCCCTTCATCCCGTTAGGTTTCTTTCAGAGTTGGAAGCGTTGGAGAGCGCCGCGGCAGCAGCACGGCAGGGAAACTAATGCATTCTGGCAATATCCTGCGCATTGGAAGCCGAGACTAGTGGTTTCCGAACACCCCATGGAATGCTACAAGCCCGAGGGGGAGGGGAGCCAGTTTCCGAGTCCCGCGCCTCCCTTGGGAGTACGGGGTGCGAGAGGGACCGGGCTGAGCCAGCCTCCGCCGGGGTGCTTCTAAGTGGGAAAATGTAGAGACCCTGCCTTCTGCTCCGTCGTGACCACGTTTTGGATCCATTCACCTCATCCATGCCCCCGCAGGCTGCCCCGTCAGGGACATAGGCACAAAAGCTCCACTATAATTAGAAGTGCTAAGTTCCCCCTCAACAAGTTACCCATTAAACAAAATGATTCCTGTTATTGTAGTACATATCGCACAACAGACTCCAACTTTCAGATCACAGTGAGCCATTATCCACTGTGTTCATGTTAATCTGTTGAACCAGTTTCCTTAGCTACTTGCAAGGAAAGCGCTCCAAACTCTCACTGATTCCACCTAGTTTATTTTCGTTAACAGTGACCTAAAATATTTTTCTAAAACCAAACTTGAAGCCTTGAATTTAAACGATCGGGTTATAGTGAAGAGAAACTGTTTCATAAAATGCTGCTGCTTTTGGATTTAGGGAATTCGAAATCATTATTTTTATTAAAGTATCTGAATCGAATATTTCAATGTTTCCTCTACTTACTGTAACCGGTGATCCAAAAGACTCCGAACCGGCTGCGCTGTGTTTTGCCTGTAACCATCCTCGGCGCTCGTTGCGCTCGTTGTCATAGAATTCTAAAACTACTTTTAAAGTCTTTACTTACCAATGTTATTAAAGGAGATGCTGAAACTGGTCCATACATTTTTGGCACTTCTTTAGGAAACTATCCATCACTCGCCGTAGTTCACGTTGAGAAATGCTGGCAATTTCCTGGTGGATATTTTGTTTTAATTCTACCAGGATGTGTGCGTTTGTCTTGTACACTTTATTTTAAGTTAACCCAGAAATAAAAATTGCACATCACCTGGAAATCCCTCTACAAATCACACTTTCACTTGGCGAGCTGAGTGAGTTAACATATACGAATCATAAACAAATACACGCTACTGAGTAGAAAACAAATGCTGAGCCATAATACACTTTGTGACAAAATAATAAAGCTCACTCACAATAGCTCAACCACACGTCAGCTCAATACTGCACTTTCACAGCAGAGAAAAACAAGTCAACCGCGTTACCTTGTGTACAGCAGCTGCGTTATCGTGTTCTGTATGCGCAGTGGTAAAACACCGCACAGCAGTTTGTATGTTTTTGGGTCTTGTGTATTTACAAGGGGATCTTACGGTATTAGAAAGTCAGTTCGGGATGAGACTTCGCAGATCTGCAGTATACCTTAAGGATGTCCACCTAGTAAAGTAGTAGAACCCACTAGCCACTAGATTTCGAGAAAAGAGGCTCTAAAGTTTTATACGCAGGTCGTACACTGGTAGGTTTTTACATGAAGCCAGGACAGCGAAGTGGCCGAGTCTGTGGTGAACTCGCTTACCACGCAATTCCATGCTGCCTTGGGTAATTTGTTTATAAAATGTTTTAAAAATTATAACAAATACAATTAATGAATGTCGAAGTTGGGGTTAAAAGATTCGATCGCTTATTACGAAAGTTTGTTTGCTGAAAATACTTTGATTGCATTGGAGTGTTAATTTTCAGTTTCTCATAAAGCAATGTTGATGGGTGAAGAAATTTACGAACGTACTATGGGCATGCTGGCTGAAAAAATACTAATGACTGTTGAAGAACCTGCTCATGAAAATGGCGAGCAACTTTTGAAAAAGTCGCAGACTATAGCTCATCACATAAATATGAACCAGAAGGGGGCAATAAGTTGACCATGTTTCTTGGATTACAAAATTAAAGTTATTAATATCTCAAATAGTTACTCCACGTGAAGCTTACAAACATTACAGAAAGGATGCAGCTGGTTAAAAAATGAATATTTATTCCAATGGGCAGAAGAAATTAAAAAGGAGGAAATCAGTTTGGTAAGTACGCAATAATCAATTCCTGGACACATTTTCGTTTTGATGAAGCCTGAGATAATGATGAACAAGTGACACCAGTGTTGATCTTAGTTGCGGCACAGATTTTGAATTTAAAGCTTCCGACAGCTGGGTTCATAAATACAAAAGTAAGGATTGAATTCCTCAACAAAAAGTCGCGCTTGGATGTAAAAAACATCTGATGTGTTGCACTCACATGACTTTCTCTTCTCTTGTACTGACCATTCCTTCAAACTCTTAGTCCTATATCTTCATGTTAGTTGAGATAAACATTTGCAGAAATTATTGCTTATTTCCTTGTACGTACAAGGGGAATATGGGAATGCAGTAGGCTTTGAGCGATAGTCAAATGTTTTAAAGCTTTTAAATTGCGTTCTCTTTGCACGGTAAACATATAAAAATGAATAAGGATGTGCAATTTGACAGAACAATAAATTCTCAAAGACTCACACAGATAACAAGGAATATCTCGAAAATGATTCACTCTACAATATATATGGACATAAATTGTGTGTTTTAACAATAGCTATATTTTCATATAGTAAGATTTGGTTTATCTCTTACGGTATACCAGGTATGCAAAAGCCATCCAGAGTAAACAGGACTACATGGGTTATAGCCAGAAAATTCAGAATATACATTTCATTTGCCATGAAAACATTTCAAAGATATGGCATTTTAATCAAAATCATTAGAGCCATTTTCAAGAAAACCAAAATTTTTGGAACATTCTCCATGTAAGGGGTAGTTTAGGGTGAAGTAATTTTCTTCAAAATCTTCATGTCGCATCCTTGAAAGACATTAAACTTAAATAGCAAGTTTGGTTTTTAACTGACTTTTCGTTTTTAGTTACGCTGTCCACAGACTGAGAGACACACACACACGAACCTTTTTTTCTAAAAATGCTTGTTTTGGATTCAGGGGGCCTCAAAACATGTATTTCGGTGAAACCTCAATATCTAATTTTTGGGTGGAATACAACACTTCCTCTACCTTACCATACGTACTAGAGAAACTAATAAAAATTGACAATTGAAGATGATATTGTAAAACAGTTTATATATAAAAAGCCTATCTGAAATTTTATTGTAGTGGGAATTGAAGTTTTGTTTTAACTTCATTAATATGCATTTGAAATTATTTAGCTTTTTAAAAATTAAGTATCTTTAATTTACATATTAACTAGCTGCAAGAGTCATTTGATTAATAAAAATTATGTATGATTTAATTGATAATTTTTAGGTCATTAACTTTATATTAAATTGTTATTTTTAAAACAAAAAAAAAAAAGCTACCGAAAGTATCATCGAAGCCGGATCACTCGGGTGGTAAATGGTTCGCTACAAGATGAGCCATTTCGCTGAGCGCAAGAATCGCCCTGTATGTAAGCTGCGAGTGAAACTTGAAGGTTTACCACTAACTTGATGTCTCATCCAGAACTCAATTTACGGAACCGTGAAGTCCCCTTTCCTTGTAAGTGGAGAAAGCAAAAAGGCAAGGAAATAAAATTCGTTGCAATGGAAAGAAATAAAAGCATAATTATATTATGAAGTGTTTCACAGAGTGTTACCTACATTAAGAAACGTTGCTTTATGATGAATTAAATTGTGCTTACTTTTTAATGGACAGCATGGATGTTACGTGGAGTTGAAAAGGGATTTACCTGTTAATAAATGAATGAGAAGTGCGGAAGAATCTGTGGGGTACGTTCATTGTTTGCGGAAGGGACTTCTCTGTAGTCATCACACTGCTTTCAATTTATTGTTATTAAATGTGAGCGCAGAAGATGTTGAAACAGGATTCCCTCTCCGTTTCATTCATGACGTAATGTATGACAAAGAAACTGAGAGTTGTGCTTTGTGAGACTGTTTAGGATGGTAGACGTCAAAGTGTATGTTGAAGTTTATTTATAAATACACACTGAATATTTCCGGCCAACTCGCAAATCCTTTAAAAGCCGTTTTAACTGGTAACAAGATCGTAAAGGTCGGGATATGACCTCCGGGTTAAAGCGATGTTAGTGAAATGAAAGAGGAAGGAAAAATCGTAAATGTGTTACATATCCAGAGCGTCTATCTAATGCTGTGGTATTTTGTTCATTCAATCTCCTCAACTTTAAAGCTTATTTCGCTAGAAGGGCAAGTTAGCGTTATAACTAAAGCTCGCCTCAGGGTGCCAATGCGCTTGGAGTGAGTGCACGAACGACTGTGTTGTTTATTTCAGCAGAGGGACAGCACCTGTAGTTAGCCTTGTCCCAACATGCAAACACCCTGTCACAGTGGGGCACAATATTCCCATTTTCCAGTACACATCTGGTACACAAAATAATTGTCTAAGTGTCTAAACTAATGTATTTGAAGTAAATTATGATGCACAAGTTTTAACATTCCAAAATAACCATTTTTCACCTATAAGTATAAATATTACGAGAACTAATATATAATGGTTACTCCATAAGTCCTGGCAACTATGGAATAACGTTCGATAATGCGACAGTAGGGGAAATCCACGCTATGCGTTGCAGGTGAAGGCAGTGTAAATCTCAGTGCCAACAGAAAATAAGGATAGAGGACAGGAGGTAACGGCGCAGTTTGAAATAAAAACACGCAATGAAACTGTGTAAAATTAATTGTACACGAGTACAAATGGAATAAACATGCATAGTACCGCTTCATCACATCGGCTGTCCATCAAAATCCCCCCCCCCTCCATCTGTCAGTTGAATTCGGTACGGTTTGTCGCGGAGTTCCGAATTTATACGAGACAGGCAGGACAGTGATGCCCCGTGTTCGAAAGATATCACATCGATGCGAAGACCTATGAAATGACTTTTGTTTATCTTTACAAATCACTGCACCGAATTACAAGGCGAATTCTGAATGTGTTGAAAGAAAAACATCACCTAATTTCATTTAAAACAATTCTGAATGTGGAGAAGATTCGTTCTGCGTCACTTAATGTGACAAGTGCATAATTGAAGAATTGGATATCAGAGAAATCATAGACTCGCATTCATTCCTTTAATAAACTAAAATGTCCTTTATGGCTGCAAAGACATTCACTTTTTGCAGTAGTTCAGTTACGAGTCCAACAGTTCTAGGGATTTTATCTGGCTC
The DNA here is from genome assembly GCA_030765045.1 of Tenodera sinensis. Taxonomy (NCBI): domain Eukaryota; kingdom Metazoa; phylum Arthropoda; class Insecta; order Mantodea; family Mantidae; genus Tenodera; species Tenodera sinensis. The sequence goes on from CM060962.1 coordinate 302,816,813, forward strand.
TTGCAGGTGCTGTATGGTTTTATATAAATCTTCAAAACGTTCTTTAAAGAATAAGAAAAACTGCATTAATCATTCTAAAATTATAACTTTTACAGTAGACACTGCACTGCATTTCTCTGAATCTAATATATGTTTATGACTTACAGAGCAGCTGTATTATGACCTGTATTTTTGAACTTCTGCCTCACCCCATGTAGCAGGCTATCAACTCAATCCTCTGTATTCCCAAGTACAATCTGTCTTTGTGACCCAAAACCGAGGCCTGCTTATAACTTAAACAAGAAGCACAGTAATGTTACAACTGTTAAATATTTATATTTGGTTATGAATGTATGTTATAAATTGCGTAAAGTATTTGTAATAATATGGTTTTGAATATCCTTCTACACATCACATTTTTCAAAAAGTTATCTTAGATGGGCTCTTCTTCTTTCAGTCAAATAAAACATAATATTTAGCAGACATTTTTGGAAAGACTGTTAAAAATATGTGTTGCGTTCACATGAGTTTCTCTACTTACGATTGTACACGCTATTCTTGCAAACACTTATTTTTCTATCACATATTAATACAAATATAGATTTTTATACGTTATCTCATTGCATATTTTCTTGTAGTTAGAATTGTAATAGAAGAATGCAGTAGGCACAAGCAATAGTCATTATTTTAAGAGCTGGTCGATATGTGATGGTTTTTAATTTCCGCTCTCTTTGCATTCCGAGGAGAAAAAATGAATAACGGCTACCCATTTGAAAAAGTATAACTACTGGAAAAGTCAAACCAATAACATGGAATATCTCGGATTTGCTGCACTGCAAAAAAATGTATTTGACATAAATGATGTACTTTAACGGGATGGAAAGCTTGTGAGTAGTACGATTTTGTGTACGTACCTCCAACGATTTAGCAGGCCATTCCCAGAAAATTCACCTTGATTATTTTATTTGTCACAACAAATCTTAGGCATTAGTATTTTAATCAAAATTGTTCTACATATTTTTGAGAAAATCAAGTAGATTGGGGTGGGGCATTTTCTTAAAAATCTCCATGTCTCATCTTGAATATAATTTATGTGAATACCAACTTTGGTAGATATCGATTTTCGTTTGTTTATTTCCTTTTACGAGATGTACATCTTTGTGTGGTAATATATTTTCCATTTCTTGCCTTTTACCGGTTATGCAAAAGCATACAGAATGAAGAGTACTTGAAAGGATATTTTAAGATACACATTTCATTTTTTGCAAAAATATCTTAAACATAAGGTAGTTTTAATCAAAATTCTGAGAGCGAGTTTTGAATAAATCAATATTTCCGAAACATTTTCGATGTAAGTTATATTTTTCTTAGGGATAAGTTTCTTGAAAATCCTCGGCTTTCCTTTAAAGATATTGAAATTAATTACCAAATTTGGTATCCAACCGATTTTTTTGTTTTTAAGTTACACCTACTGTTCAGATGCGTCGCAAAAGCATACATGCACAGATATTTTTTGAAATGATATTGTCAGAATCAGGGGTCCTCAAAACATGCATTTTCAGTGAAATGTCAATATCATTTTTTTAAATTAAGTATTGTCCCTACTTACTAAGTGTAAAAGGTAATAGGATCTTAGGATAACATCATCATTATCATGAACATTTAGTGTTTGGATCTATGGATCCGTTCCGGTTTCATCAATCAATATTATCTCTGCATATCTTCCTATGTCGCTTTTGCCGATTAGAATGTAGTTGGTCACTATTCTAGGGAATCTGTCCTTGTTCATCCAATGTACATGTCGTCTCTAGTTTTCTTTATTATGTTCAATCCTTTGTATTAACTTAAATGCGCTCAATTCTTCTTTTATTTGTTCACTTGTTTTATAACCTAGTTGAGAGTACCTGGTCACTGATCTTGGAAATTTCATTCCGGCTGATTCAATTTTCCTTTCTGTTTAATGGCAATATTTCTCTTGAATACGGTGGTAAAGGAACTGCCATTGTGTTACATAATTTAATATGCGTTTCCCTTCCAGTTTTCCTTCTAGTTTTCTCATTATTGTGCAGCACATGAGACTGTATTTATTTAATGTCCTGTCAACATCTTTCTCATCTAATACAGAGATTAATTCTGATCCCAAGTAGTTAAATATTGTATATTTTTCTTATTTCTTACAATGTTCCTTCTAACATACTCCTTTCCTTTAAATGCCTCAACTCTCTCTTTGTTTGCAGATATTTTTATATTGTAAGGGTCTAATATTCTATTATTATGTACTTTCATTTCATCCTCTGATTTTGCAACAAAGTATTTGGTCGTAACCATATAATGTAGTGTGCATTCCGTGTCCATTAATAGTAAAATGCTTACTAAAGCTATGCTGCTATTGTCTATATAGAGACTAAATAAAATTGGGCACAATGGGCATCCTTGTTTAACTCCTTGATTTATTTCTAATGTGTGGTTACTAATCTTATTCATCACATTAATTCCTATATACATTTCTGTTGTTACTTCTACTAAATGTGCTGGTACCTATTCCTTTCTTTTCTATTATATCCCATAAATAACTCTACTGTACACAATCGAAGGCCTTCTCGTAATCTATGAATAATATATTATGCGTTCCAAATTATGTTCTCGTTTTGCTTCTATTGTTTGCCACAGGGTGCGAACAGTCTGTGAAAGACCTATCTTTACGTAATCCATGTTGGCCTTCTAAGAGCAAGGGATCAAGTATAAAATTTAAACTTCGGGTAACTATCTTAGCGAAAATTTTGTATGTGGGTACTAACAAGCTTGTTTCTCTAAAATTAGTACAGAGCTATTTATTTCCTTTCTTAAATGTTGGTTGTATCATTATCATCTTGCATTCTTTTACTATGCATTTAATCTTCCAACATAAGTTGATAAAATTCAGGAATCTTAATTTTACTCCTTCTATTGCATATTTAATTAGCTCTAACTTCATATCTATATCTGGGGTTTACTTTTTTTTGCTGTGATATATTTTTATCATAATTCTTTGCACAAAGGATCCGTTGTGATGAAATGGAAATACGCACTTGAGCTACCTGGTCCTGACCCAAGTGTCCCCAGTAACTGAATGTGCAACAATTTACCTACACGTTTGGTCTTTCATTAAAGTTTGGAGATCTCGTTTTCTTATTTCCAATGCTGCTTCTCAAGAGCTGCCCACCGTAACGTTTAGAGTATCGATTTGCAGTATCAGGTTCCACCGGAACAGAAGAATGCTCTGCTCTCGATAAGTTAACCGAGAAACCGATACATTTCCCCTGCAAGCTAGGACGGGATGAGAAGGGGAGACAAGGACTTAACTGGCCAGCAATCCTACGCCCTCGCAAGTCTCGTGTGTGTGTGTGTGTGTGTGTGTGTGTGTGTGTGTGTGTGTGTGTGTGTGTGTGCGCGCGCGCACGTGCGTGCGTGCGTGCGTGCACCTTTACAACAGCTTCAAACTATATACATTTCACTTTCATTCTTAGCATCCGCCTGCACCCAATAAATGTAATGGAAGTATAACATGGTACATTCATAAGACTTCCTCTATTCCATCCTTGAAGAAAGTAGGGGAAGTCTTGTATTCGACCCACAAATTCAATCCCGATATTTCACTAGAAATAACTACATATTTTAGGATTGCCTGAACCAAAATAGGCATGTTTAATTTCTCTACTACGTATAGTAAGTGCAAGTACTGCATTCGATCCAAAATTTCGATGTCGATATTTCACCGGAAATATGTTTTGAGACCCTCTGAATCCAGGTCCATGTGAGTGTGTCTGGCTGTGAACAACTAAACTCAAAAACGAAAAGTCGGTTAAAGACCAAAATTGGTATTTAAGTTTTACATCTTTCAAGAATGTGACACGAAAATTCCTCCACTCTAAACTACCCTTTACATGAAAAACGTTTATTTTCTCAAAAATAACTAAACATCTTAACTAAAATGCCATAGGCTTAACCTATTTAATGGAACATGAAATGTATATTTTGAATTTTTTGGCTACAGCTCGGGTAGTAGTGTTTACTCTTAAAGAATTTTGCTTTACTGTTACACCGTAAGACAGGGGAAGACAGGTAACGCTGCTGTGACGTCAGCCCACTTAGCACACATGCTCCCAGCGCAAGCAAGTTGAACGTGTGACGTCACAGCGGGCAAGAGGAAATGGCATACGGGACATCGTAATTTTAATGCTGACTGTTTCAATTACGAAATAGTCACAGATTATAAATAATTACATTTCGGCTTTATACCATATATATATATATATATATAAATTCTAGTTAATGTGAACAGTCATGTTATGACGCAAATAGAACAGAAATTATAACTATTTTGCCTGAACTAGCGGAGAGCTATACAGAACAATTAGGTGGACATTTTCCGACATTTATCGTTTCGCTTTTCTTTAACTAGTTTGTCAATGTTAGGGCGTAATGTACGGCACATTTGTAACCGAAGACTGCATGTTAGATTGTGATCTGACAATATGCTTCGGGATTTTGACTTGGAAAGGTTCATAACCGAAAAGAATAATTGTTCGCACACATACGTGGAACCAAACATACATAATATCCGTGCAACAAGGGCATACAACCTCAGAAATCTGGTTTGAGGAACATTCTTATAAGAATCAGCCAACTCTTCCTTGTGTTTATATTTGTCCTTCAGCAAATCGTCGCACTGTAAATTTATCAATTCAATTTGCAACCTGCTAGAAACATTGTTAACATCCAGTGTATACGGGGTCGCAAAGACCTGAAACGTAGTAGACAATGTTTCTACATCTTGAAGCCTGGTCTCAAACTGGTGTGAAACACGGGGAACTGAACACATGCGCCGCTGATCTAGGCAGCATAGCAATACACTGCTCTCGCCTGACGTCACACGAACGTACAAGATGGCTCTTCGTTTAAATACGTCACACGGCCCGAAGTTGCCTTCCCCTGCCGTAAGAGTTAGGCCAAGTCTTACTATACATAAATGCAGGTCTCGTTCAATACACAAGTTATAACGAAATGCATTTTTTGGGGGGAGCCATTTCGGAGACATTCTGTGTTATTTCTGTGAGATTATTCATCTTTTTATCTCCCGGCCGCGCAAAGAGGATGGAATGTTAGTCTTCATATGGCGACCAGCTTTAAAAAATTTAACTATCGCTCAATAACATTGTTGAGACAAATATTTCCACAAATTAACACGAAGAAGATAATAGGAATACGAGTTTGTAAGAATGGTTAGTACAAGAGTAGAGAAAATCATGTGAGTGTAACACATCAGACTTTTTTACCTTTTCTACTGGTAAGTAGGGGAAGTATTGTATTCCACCCAAAAATTCCATGTCGAGATTTCACCAGAAATATATGTTTTGAGACCCCCTGAATCCAAAAAAAGCATTTTTAGAAAAAGGTCCGTGTGTGTGTGTGTGTATGTGTGTGTGTGTGTGTGTGTGTGTGTGTGTGTGTGTGTGTGTGTGTGTGTGTGTGTGTGTGTGTGTGTCAGTCTGTGTGTCAGTCTGTGAACAGCATAACTCAAAAGCGAAAAGTCAGTTAAAAACCAAAGTTGGTATTTAAGTTTAATGTCTTTCAAGGATGTGACACGAAGATTTTGAACAAAATAGTCCCATCCTAAACTACCCTTTGCATGGAAAATTTTTCGAAAATTTTGATTTTCTTGAAAACGGATCTAGCAATTTTTATTAAAATATCATATCTTTGAGATATTTTGATGGCAAATGAAATTTATATCTTGAATTTTCTGGCTATAGCCCCTGTAGTCGTATTTACTCTGGACGACTTTTGCATAACTGGGAAACCGTTAGAGATGGACCAAATTATACTATACAAAAAATGTAGATCTTGCTAAAATACACAATTTATGTCTCAATAAATTTTCTTGTAGGGTGAACCATTTCGGAGATATTCCTTGTTATGTATGTGAGTTTCGGAAAACAACTTTAGCGAAATGCAACAACGTTGTTCATTTTTTTATATGTTACGTGTGCAAAGAGAACGGAATCTCAAAGCTTTAAAAGATTTGACTGTGGCACAAAGCCTTCTGTATTCTAACATTCGCCTTGCACCTACAAGGAATTAAGCAATAAGATAATTTGTACATATGTTTATTTCAACTAACACTAAGGTGAGTGAGTGCATGTGTAGGGTTTAACGGCCCGCCGATAATGAGGTCATTTGGGCCAACACGAAGAAGATATAGGACTAAGAGTTTGTAAGAATGGTTATTACAGGAGTAGAGAAAGTCATGTGAGTGCAACACATCAGATTGTTTTATTCAAGCAACCTCAAAACATACATTTCTGGCGGTTTCTGGATGTTGAATGTTTGATGGAATACAATACTTCTAGTTCCGGTACCTATTAGAGATAGTAAAACTGCTTTATGCACATAAGTAATTTTTTCTCGACCATACCCAAATTTATTAATTATAAGTCTGATAGCGATCATTTAATAGACCTCCTTAAGTTCAAACTTTTACTAAAGGACTGGTCTTCAACCAATTGGACGGTTCAATTTTCACCAGAGGACAGGTGTTCCACCAATCAGAGAATTGCCATGCAGCAATGGCAGAGGCCAATATCGATTAATTCTCGAAACGCAACTAGCGCGAGTTTAGAAAACGCTAAAATGTCGGACACTACTGACAGTGAGATGCAACTTACTCCACTGGCCTAAGTAAGATGCAACTTACACAAATTAACCTCAATATAGTATCAAATTCCAAGAATATTGCACTAAGCACAGTCCCGCAAATTAATTTCACTAATTGTACAATAGGGCTGGGAAGTTCATGCCCTAAAAAACACTGAAATATGCATGCAAATATGCTCTTAAAAACTTGAAAATATGCCAAGAAATATGCACTATTTAATTAAAACAATTAATGTCCCTTTGCAGTAGACTAGACGAGTTAGTATAAATAATAAATAAAGTTATCTTATTCTTTAGAGGTTGAAGCAGAAGTGGTCCCACCGCTAGTATTAACTGCTAAATTGCAGTTCACAACAAACACTTTGCACAAATTTTCAACTGTAGAACATTGTCTATTGTCTCGCAAAACACTTTCGTAACGTGAAAAACTTCTCTCCACGTCACAAGATGTTATCGGGGCATATTTAAATGCAGTTAACTGCTTCACACACACACACACGCACACGCACGCACACGCACGCACGCACGCACATACACACACACACACACACACAGAGAGAGAGAGTCAAGTCTCTTGGCGAGACGTGGTTTTCTTTCGAGGATGTCTCGAATACCGCATATCTGTTTATAACCATAATTTTTTGAAATTACATGATTCACTTTCTCTTTCACTTTTTGTCCTATGCTACGAGGAACCGAACTTAGATCACATATTGTTTTTTCAAGCACAGTAAGTGAATCATACAAAGGAGATCCTACAGCTTCCAATGCCGTTATGGCTGTTGGTAAGAAAGAAAAATGGGCAGATATCAAACCAAGATCCTCTTTTAACCCAGTGCCTAACAGAATATTTTGCACAGTTTCTATTGATGAAGCATCTTTCAAGTCCAATGAATTAACAACCTCTTTGGCTATTTCTATGTGCTCAGCATAATATAAAACTGCATCGATCCATGTTCCCCATCGATTAACACTGGTGCAGGAGGAAGTCAGATATTAGGTGCTGTTGATCTAAACAACTTAACTCTTTTAGGAGATTTAACAAAAATTATCTTCGTACTGGACACAAATCTATCTACCAATGGGAAAGAAGCATTGTCTCAGAAATGCTACCAATGTGAAGAATATTATACAGATGAAAAATTGAATAAAAGCATAAAAATCATTAAAATATGCAATATAGGGGCAATAATATTGAAATCTTCGTGAATTGCATCAAGTGCAATACTACCAATATGAAAAATATTATCCAGATAGAAAAAAGTAATAAAAAGCCATACAAATCATTAAAATATGCAATATAGGGGCTATAGTATTGAAATAATATGCATTTATAAAAAATCAAGAAAATATGCAGTTATATGCACCATAAAATCATGTCCAAATAACTGAAAATTCCGTAATTTGTGTACATAATGTAAAAGCATACATTTTTAACCTTTATGAAAAAACATGCAAATGCATGAACTTCCTAGCCCTAACAATAAATAACTTATACGTGAAATAAACTTTCGTCTGAAAACCAACATATTCAATTTTCCTTCTATTTTTCAATGCTACATAGCATTGCAAGGTTATGATTTTCACAATGCAGCTGTGATATGCTGGAAACGAATTGATCCTTTAGCGCCTGCGCAGAACTCCAAATATCAGCTGATGCAAGATGTCCCTGGTGATTGTACAACATTTTACAATTTTAATTGCCGCTATTATACTCCCGAAGCATAATATACTAGGCACTGCTTTGTGTGGTTTAGCATCAACAGGAAATTCGTTAAGTACATTGTTACAGATATGGGTTGAGGGGCACAGTGCAGCACTGTGGCTATATTGATTACCGCGTGATTCAAGTACAGCGCACGACCCAGTTCTGCACGGCGTGTGCGAGCTGAAATCACGCTTCAAACCTGTTGCGAGGTGCCTCTAATCCTACTGTCACTACACAGGTTCATTGTTCCTCTGTCAGCCTGCGCTTCATTCCTTCTGCTAACATCCCTCTTGTTAGGCAGTGGCAGCTTTTTCGCATCTCGCATCTCGGATCAAAATTCCTGTTATAATCATTACTTTCTCTACTACGTATAGTAAGTAGAGGAAGTATTGTATTCCACCCAAAAATTCGATGTCGAGATTTCACCGGGAAAACATGTTTTGAGGCCCCCTGATAGCATTTTAAGGATAATGGTCCGTGTGTGTGTCTGGCAGTCTGTCAGTCTGTGGGCAGCATAACTCAAAACTATGATGTGTTGCACTCACATGACTTTCTCTACTTTTGTACTAACCATTCTTACAAACTCTTATCCCTAAATCTTCTTCGTGTTAGTTGAGACAAGCATTTATACAAATTATCTTATTGTTTATTTCCTTGTAGGTGCAAGGGGAATATGAGAATACAGTAGGCTTTGTGCGATAGTCAAATGTTTTAAACCTTTGAGATTCTGTTGTCTTTGCACACTTAACATATATAAAAATGAACAACGATGATCCATTTCACGAAAGTTCTAAGTTTTCCGAAACTCACACATATAACAAGGAATATCTCCGAATTGGTTCACCCTACAAGAAAATTTATTCAGACATAAATTGTGTATTTTAGCAAGATCTACATTTTTTGTATAGTATGATTTGGCCTATCTCTAACGGTTTACCAGTTATGCAAAAGTCGTCCAGAGTAAATACGACTACACGGGCTATAGTCAGAAAATTCAAGATATACATTTCATTTGTCATAAAAATATCTCAAACATATGACATTTTAATCCAAATCGTTAGAGCCATTTTCAAGAAAATCTAAATTTTCAAAAAATTTTCCATGTAAAGGGTAGTTTAGGGTGGGGCTATTTTATTCAAAATCTTCGTGTCACATCCTTGAAAGACATTAAACTTAAATACCAACTTTGGTTTTTAACCGACTTTTCGTTTTTGAGTTATGTTGTCCACAGACTGACAGACTGACAGACTGACACACAGACACACGCACGGATCTTTTTCTAAAAATGCCTTTTTTGGATTCAGGGGGCCTCAAAACATGTATTTCCGGTGAAATCTCGCCATCGAATTTTTGGGTGGAATACAATACTTCCCCTACTTACCAGTAGAGAAAGTAAAAACGAAGTCGTTTTAAAACCAAAGTTGGTATTTAAGTTTAATATTTTAAGGATGCGACACAGGATTTTAAAGAAAAGTCATCCACCATAAACTACCCATTACACTGAACATTTTTCGAAAATTCTGATTTTCTAGAGAATGGCTCTATCGATTTTGATTAAAATGCCATGAGTTTGAGATACTTTTAGAACACTCGAATTGTATATCTTGAATGTTCTGGCTATAGCCCCTGTAGTCGTATTTACTCTGGATGACTTTTGCATAAGTGGTAAACCGTAAGAGATACACCAAATCTTACTGTACAAAAATCTGATGTGTTACACTCACATGACTTTCTCTACTCTTGTACTAACCATTCTTACAAACTCTTATTCCTATATCTTCTTCGTGTTAGTTAAGATAAACATTTGGTACAAATTATCTTATTGCTTATTTCCTTGTAGGCACAAGGGGAATATTAGAATACAGTAGGCTAGTCAATTTTTTAAACCTTTGAGATTCCGTTCTCTTTGCACGACTAACATAAAAAATGAACAACGATGTTCCATTTCACGAAAGTTTTAAGTTTTCCGAAACTCACACACATAACAAGGAATATCTCCGAAATGGTTCACCCTACAAAAAAAATTATTGAGACATAAATTGTGTATTTTAGCAAGATCTACATTTTTGTACAGTATAATTTGCTCTATCTCTATCTTTACTTCCATACATTGTTGACAAATAACAATCACAATCATGGTTTGTGTCCAGTTGGTGTAAATATAATAGAGGGATGGGCACAGGAGATAAATGTTACCATCCTCGAAGTTGGTCACTTACTATAATGAGAGACATAAAACTAATATTTAGGGACTGGATGTGACTCATTTCCTGTAAGTTCAAATTTTCCTCGCATGAGGAACATTTTCTCAGTCGTTAATTAATATTTTCATCTCAAATTTTAGCAGTTGTTTGTGATACACTGAAACACGGGCTTTGAAAATAATTAACATTTGATAGCATTTTAACAAATATGTGCTTTAAAATGTTGGGAAAAATGTCAAAAGAAAAACACTACTTTTCAAATACTATTCAAGTTTTTGAAAAACGTTATTTCAGCTATTAGAAGGATATTACACCTAAAAACTGTGAAAATGTCAGCTTTCTAGGTTGAGTAGTAACTAAAAATGTTCCTTATATACGACACATTATTTGTAGCAATCCTAAAGCTTGTACTTAATTTTGAGTGCAAAGCCAAATTCTCGACATGTTTTTGTTACAAAACATATAATAATTTTACAATAAACATTTCAGTTTTCTTCAAAGATGAGCAAGTTTAGAAAACATTGTAATATTAATTAAATTTCCTTACGTTATTTTCATTGTTTTATTGTTTCCACTGCCTCCCTTATGTAGAATATTATGATTTTGTAAAAGTCATGTTGCCAACACTGATGCCACGCAAGGCAAATGAACATCGCAACCCGAAGACTATCAGAACCATGAGAAAGGTAAATAACACCATATATTTATATATAATCTATAGTATATCTATAAATATTTAGGACAGTCTAAAAACAGTGTATAGTGCACGAGTTAAAAGGAACATTTTATTTTTACGTAGGTTTCCTCAACACCTACTCACAAAATAAAACCTTCCTTTTAACCCTTGTATCAAATAATTATTACTTTGAAATGTAACTATTATGAATTACTTGTGTCAGCACAGAATCCCAGGACTCTTTGATTTATTGTGGAACTGTTTACTGGGTCCCATTTAAACACAATATCGCCAAACCAGTGCCAGTCTCGCAATACGGTCCCTTTGGTGATGCTTTCCATGTAAATGTGCATTTATTTGCTCGATTTGTTCGTAAACCAAGTGTTAATATTAAAATATTTTCCAAAGTTAATTCATTTTTGCAAGATTATCTGTGTTTAACTATTTACATAGTTTACTGTCACCTATTTACGTGTATTTCATGATAGGGGCTATATTTGGAGCACTTTCACCATGGATAAAGAACTGCCACATTTTTATTTTATAATTTTTTAACCTCTAAATTAAGTTATTACAGTTATATTTCTAATTGTAAGCCTACATGGAACTCCTACGTAGTGCAGCGGTTGCGCGCCTGCGTCTGGCGCGGAGGTCTGGCACGGGGTGCACTCAGTCTCGTTATGCCCCTGAGGGGCAATTGAGGAGCTACTTGATAAAGAAATAGCAACCCCAGGTCACGACGGCCACATAATCGACCAGGAGGGATCGGCGCCCTGACCACGTCCCACCCTCCAGGTCTGCACCCCACTCATGACGTGACAGAGGTAGAGGTGGGAGACGCAGTGGCAGGGCGGTAAGTTTTGGCTCGTGAAGGACTGCTGCGCTAGAAGGAAAAAAGGAAAGTTGACATGAGTGTGTAAGAAAGTATGCAGTGCTTTTCATGCAAACTATGTGAGAGAATTATAAGCAATAATAAAAGGGGGGCTATATTTGGGGACCTCTATCACATACGTAGTTATCATCATAATCATCATCCACAAGAATTAGGCCTATTGACCTGTTCCGTCTTCAAACGCGATATCGTCCAACCCGTTTTATTCTTGCTCTGTCGATATTTTTGTCTTCTTGGTTTACAATACATTTTTAGGTAATCGGTCGTCTTCATTCTTGTTATATGTTGGTACAAGTTTTTATTTTCTCTCTCTTCTTTTTTCTGTATTAGTTCAAACAAATTGAAAATCTCTAGTTGTATATTTTCACTTCTCTGATGATCTATGATAGTGACACCAGTCACACTTCTTAGAAAATTCATTTCACTGGTTTTTCTTTTCTTTTTAGTTGTTCGATTTATAGACCAATTCTCTGAACCAAAAGTTAATAGTGGAAATAGTTGTATTGGACGTTTAGTCCTTATAGTTGTTATTGTTCCACACATTTGCTGATATTTACTAATGTTATTTGTAGTATGCTGTTGTTTTGAATATGATACTACATCCTAAATAGTTAAAGGAGGATACCTGTTCTATAATTTCTTTTCCCAGGACTATTTTACATCTTCTGTGGTTAGCTCCTTTAAAGGCATAATTGAAATTGTGAGATTATGTCTCCATGACATACAGGATAGACGGGAAGTCATTACATTAGTTTAAACCAGTGATAGATCTTGGTATTTGCAACACATTTTGTACCTTACATTTCTCTCTCTGGGCATTTCCTACGGAGATATTTTAGTGTGTCGAAAACAAGCTGGCAACACTGCAGTTTACGTGGGTGTCACTTTTCCTAGCTCAATACATAAATAGATAGACTTCACCACTACTACCACACGTCTCGTGAACGTAAACAAATAACATGCCGTCTCCTTCCGTGTTTAGTGTGCGAGTGTAGGCCAATCACAATCGTTATCTCCCAAAACATTACTCCACCCTGAATCACAATCGTTATCTCCCAAAACATTAATCCACCCCACAAGCGACCGACCTGTTTACATCCAAAAAACGGTTCAATTCTGTGACCAAGCTCAACGTAACATTGTTGAGTTACTGCACGTGTGAAAGAGCAGCTTGGGATATTCCTTCAAGTCTTTTAAGTTATTATTTCGAAACCCTGTGTGATGTCCCGTAATTACTACCGAAGCTATGTCAGAAATAAGTTACCTACTCTACGGATCTTACAAGTAAAGACTGTTATCTTAGTACATTCTTGTGGAATTACGCATCCTATTTGGATAAAAAAAGCATTTATGTTTTTCGAAATTGACTGATCAAAGAACAAAATGCTTTTATATTTTTTGTTTATAATGTTTCTATGAGGCACTTGTTAGAAGGAATGTAATAACTTCCCTTCCATCTTATTTAGGTAGTAGGGAAAGTAGCAAGTGAGACTGCTGCAAAATGTACGTTTTATGCAAGCTTATTTTACACACCGCAGTCGTGTCAAGAACAACTGGCTGATTTAGTTCCCCAAACGCTCGTTTTCTCATGTTTCCTGGGCTTCTTTCTAATCCTCCATTGATGTCAAAGTATTATGTTCGTAATTTGGAATTATTAAAACCCATGGTTTTATAAAGAGAAGAATGCGTCTCTGGAAAGTATAAAAACGACACACTGGTGTTTGGAAAGGATTTTGTGCACTGTTTTGTTGCAGTATAAAGCAGTACATTAATTAAATTAACAAGGACTGCTGTTAGACCAAAGAGCATCTGTGTCTCCTCGGGCATTACCCGCTACTTCAAAGAGGCAGCAGAGTTAAACCAACAGGATGATGCCGTACAACTTCACACAAGTGTACATCTTTAATGTGCTGTAATTGTCGAGAGTGAAACAGAAGCGGGCATCCAATGAAATGCATCTTAATGCCAACAAGCTTATTCCTTTCATTTGAATAAGACGTTGAAGCTACGCGAACGGCTTCCAAGCGCAATTTCTCTAGTCTTTGGAAAGGAGAACAGCTACTGTTAACTGTAAAAAGCCTAATACGTTACATTCACCCGAGTTTCTCTACCCACTATCGTTTTTTGCACCTCTTCTTCAAACTGTTCTTACAAAAGCCTTTTACTTACAGTAACTAGAGGAAGTATTGTATTCCACCCAAAAATTCGATACCGAGATTTCATGTTGTTGTTGTTGTAGTGTTTAACGCCCGCTTTTATTACTACGGCACCGCAGGCGGTGACACTGATGACACATGGAATGAAGATGGAGCACCGGTGGAATGAGATGGCGGGGGAAACCGGAGCACCCGGAGAAAACCCGCCCTTACGCCGCTTCGTCCACCACGAATACCACATGCGGGTCCCTGGGATCGAACCCGGGCCGCCTAGGTGGTAGGCGAGCGCGCTAACCGCTCGGCCACGGCGCCGCCACCAAGATTTCACCATAAATATGTTTTGAGGCCCCCTGAACGCAAAAAAAAAGCCTTTTAGAAAAAGATCGATCTGTGTGTGTGCGTGCGTGCGTGCGTGTGTGTGTGTGTGTGTGTGTGTGTGAACAGATAACTCAAAAACGAAAATTCGGTTAAAAACGAAAGCTGATATGTAAATTTGACGTGTTTCAAGCATGCGACACAAAGATACTGAAGAAAATTACTCCACCCCAAACTAACTTTTATATGGAAAATTGTTCGAAAAACTTGATTTTCTCAAAAATGGCTCCAACGATTTTGATCAAAATGTTACATGTATAAAACATTTTATACCAAATGAAATGCATATTTTGAATTTTCTGGCTGCAGTCCATGTAGTCCTGTTTACTTTGGATGACTTTCATAATAATAAACCGTAAGAGATAGACCAAATCTTACTGTACAAAAACGTACATGTCGTTAAGCACACAAGTTATGTCCAAATATATTTTTTGTGGAGTGAACCGTTACGGAGCTGTCCCGTTTTATTTGGGTGAATTTTGGAATACTTATACTTTTCTCAAATAAAAGGTTGTTATTCACATTTTTATTTGTTGGCCGCGCAAAGAAAATGGAATTTTAAAGCCTTCATCTAGCGACCAAATTTACAATATTTCGCTATCGCCCAAAGCCTACTGTATTCTCCTTGCACCTACAAGAAAATTAGCAATAAGGTAATTTCTGCAAATGTTTATCTTGACTAACCTGGACAAGAGTTTGTAAGAGTGGTTAGTACAAGAGTAGAGAAAGTCTTGTGAGTTCAATATATCACATTCTTTTCTGTATACTTCATGTTAACCGAGATAACTTTTATCTAGGTTTGAAGCTCCCTATTCTTTGTATGACATTACAAGAGACAAAATAATGAGTAGACTGAAATATTCAAAACATTAAAGTGAATATCAAGGAAATTGTTATTGCCAGAAAAAAATTGTTTGAAATACAATCTGTATTTTAAGCAGATTTGCACTTTTCCATAGCATTTTGTCGTTCCCTTATGATTTACCAATTTAACAAAATTATGCAGCTTTATAGATAATGAAGAACACCTCTATTTATTGTAAGCTCAGAATATACTGTAAATAACATCTCTCTGTTCCCCAACTTGGAGCAGATGTTGCTTCAGTGGCGACTGGGGTATAGTTGAGAGCAAGGTAACCAAAGCCAACCCAAGTACTCGGAACTCATATCGGGACGCTTCAGGCCACTGCCAGAAATATGCAAAATCCTGTGTGTCCTAGTAGGATCTTTGAGAACTTCCACAAGGACAAAAGGAAGCCAATCACTGGTCGTGTTGGTTCGATTCTGTTCTGTTTTGCTGTTTTCTCAGCGATTTTTTGGAGCGAGTAGCAGTTGTTTACGTCAGAAGAGGAGGCAAGTCCTGAGTTCGACACGTTAGAGAGAAGGCAATAGAGATAAAGGCTGAGTTAGCATGCTGTTAAGGGTACACCAAAGAGAAAAAAGTGATTTTCTATAGTATGGAAGTTAGAGACTTAATTTTTTGCACAGGCATTACTAGCAACTAAAGAAATGTGTGTACCATGTGTTAAGTTATATCAATTTTATTGCATATAATCAAAATCTATCTCCAACAGGTGTTCAACAACAGAGTTGAGTTTTTCCAATTGTATCTCTTATTACCTTTGTAACAAATTAAAGGAAGGAATTTATGATATATTCAATAGTTTTTCTTAAAAAAATTGATACCGCAAAGTGTAAAAATCGCATAAAACTCAGCGCATTATTATATTAATTGCTTTTCTGAAAAAGGTATAAACAATATCAAAATTCCTACTGTATTTTATTATCCATATTTTGAACTTTATTGGAAAAAATTTTAGATATCTAGCAAGATTTTTGTGGTAAAAGATAGATTTTGAATATAAGAAGCTAACTAAAAAATTGTTTCCAAGAAAAATGAGCTTAAAGTTGAAATGGAAGGCAGAGGCAGAGCTGCACCACTTTTAAAATGGCGTCAAAATATGTGTTCCCCCCTCCTTAGGGGATTAGACCTTCGCATATATATTATGTACTGAAGGTATAGCGCACTTTTTACAACAAAAGTCCAAAAATCGATTTTTCTGACCAAACAGGCTAAAATGTCATTTCGGTGTTCCCTTAATTGAAGTCTCAAGGGGAATCGAAGTGCCCAGTCTCTCCAATGCTAATATATGACTCATTACCTAATATTTAAAATATTTAGCTGAATTGTGTAACACATGTCCCGTAGTATTTTTACAGTTAACTGATGAAACAAGCATATTTTCTTCATCAGAAGCCAAGTTACTTTTTGGTGCCATGATTATATTTTATTGAAATATATGGGATTTATAATTAAGAAAAACTAACATAATACGCTGACATATAAAAGCTTTAGAATTAAAATAAAGCTTATTTAGTTGCAAATGAGTGATAAAATTTTCAGCACATTATACCAATAACTTTCAGAGATAATGGCGCATGTGGGTAGAAAATTATTACTTCTTCAGAAATTGCTGTTAAAGAACATAAGAAGTCCTAAAACCTATATGAAGCTTTATTTTCAGTAATAGTGTTAATGTATTTGCGATTAATGTACCTATATGAAACGTATACCAGAATAGCAGAAGTGCTGAAATATTCATATGGAATTAAAATCTGATTTTGAAAATAGATAATAAAGTTCACTATTTCGACTCCCCATAAGTGCAGAGAAAGCATCTAAAGAGGAACTACACTGGCTATGCAGAGTTTTCGAAGAGCTTAAAATATCCTTAAATTCGATAAATGCTATTAAATTCTCGTCCAATAATACTTCGGTCAGTGTTAGAGGAAGGACATCCATAAAGATAAGTGAAGGACTAAACAAGGATGTATTCAGTGTCCGTTTTAAATGATCCATTTATATACTCTGTTTAACATTCAAGATCATATCGGCGGTTTTTACGTTTGGAACAATTGCTAAACAACAACTGTCGCCATCTGATGGTAGCGTCTCTTTCTATTAATATGCACTTCTTACCCTTCTTTCATATTCGAACCCCAAATCATGTAAGAACCGACTAAGAGTGGCCCTTGAGAAATTTGGTAGGGTCTCATCACTGTTGAATAGTGACATGGGTTGAATATTTGCAAACTGTAAAGAATGAACAATTCGCCGCACTCCACCTTGCACTATTCAATCATATTGCGTTAACCTAGCGTTTTGTGTAGTCCCGCCCTTTTTGCTTTCTTTTTCGATGGCGTTCTTAGAGGTCCTTTCATTAGTTCCTTTTTAATCATACACACTACTGCTTCTGAACACCCGATAGCCTTAGCTGTTTCCTTTACTGCCTTACACGCATTTTGCTTCAAAAATAATCTAACACATTCATAATTATTTGGCGTTCCTTACTTCTTAATTTACCAACATATCGTCTCTTCCTAGCTTCCCCCTCCATAACTACAAATATTTACAAAAATATTAAACAAATAACGCAATAACAGCTCACAGTTACACACACGGTTTTTTTCGAACTAATGTTAGTGCTGCTCCTTATACTATCTTCTGTGTTAGGCCTGGCGCAAGAATACGCTGAATAGACGAATACCTTTTGTTTGCCTTACTGAATAAAAGAAAGAGGTTACTGCCTTTTGGTTTATTTTAAAAACTTTCTCCAACCTTCCTCAACATTTGTTCTCGCTGGTTCCCTGATGTAAACTCAATAACAAAAAAGTTTCACACTGCGTAACTTTTGCAGTGCACAGATATAAAATTTTCCGAAAACATTTAATTAAAAAAATTATAACACTTAACTGGGTAAACATAGAGAATTCAAAGTAGGCAGGTAGTAGCACTATGGTTTACTCTACCTAAGAAAAAAATATAGATGCATTCTAGCAGTTAGTTAGTGCGTGATGAGTATAGAAACAGCAAATATCGGACTTCTATTGAAAAAAACGTTTTCTGAAGAAATTTGGGCCTATAGAAATGTATAATGATTCTGAAAAGGATATAACCTGATAGAGAAAAATATTCTGCATAGGATGATGTGTTCAAATCTGAAATTTATAACAAATGAATATTTATACCATGCTATTAGGAATCTGGCAACAGCGCGAGGGTAGAAAATGACGCGGCTATTGGCAACTTGTATGCGCTAGATAGAGACAGAGATGTCCCATTTAACTCCATACTGTCTTCTAAGAGTGGAACGCTATATAGATAGGTTAGGAGGCTCAAAACCTGCATTCCCTCTAACACTTGGGTATCAGTTTCTGGGTAAAATGGTGTACTTCCTCTGCCTACTGTAGACAGACGGTAGTGAAACAAAAATTACTTGCTGGGACTGTAAAGTGTCCTGCAGCCCGAGAGGTGTCGCATAGGAATAAATTTCATCCCTTGCAGGACGGAGAATTAAAGAAAATTCGAAGTCTTTTTATTCCACTTTGGCTTTGTGGTTTTCAACAGCTCTTACGGTTAGAGTTTATGGAAAGCGCTTTAATCCTAACCAGAGTGCATTCTCGCATTACAGCATTATTTACGTCCGCATGTTTTTATTTTTTGTGTTACCTACTGCGAGAAAGTAGTGTATTCCGTAATGAGACATAATTGTAAATACACATCTTGAAACTCCCAGAATCAAAAAAATGCATTTCTACTTTTTCTGCTATGCATGGTAAATAGAGGAAGTATTGTATTCCACCCAAAAATTCTATGTCGAGATTTCACCAGAAATATATACTTTGAGGCCCCCTGAATCCAAAAAAGCATTTTAGATAAATGTGTGTGTCCGTGTGTCTGTCTGTGTGTTTCTGTGTGTCTGTGTGATTGTGTGTGTCCCTGTCTGTGTGTCTGTCAGTCTGGCGACTGCATAGCTCAAAGCCGAAAAGTCGGTTAAAAACCAAAGTTGGCATATAAGTTTAATGTCCTTTTTAGCATGCGGCACGAAGATTTGGAAGCAAATTCCTCCAAAGGAATCTACCCTTTATGTGGCAAATGAAATATATATCTTGAATTTTCTGGCTATAGTCCATGTAGTCCTATTTACCCTAGATGACTTTTGAATAACTCGTAAACCGTAAGAGATAGACCAAATCTTACTATACAAAAATGTAGATCTTGCTAAAATACGCAATTCATATCAAAAGAAATTTTTCCTTAGAGTGAACCATTTCGGAGATATTCCTTGTTATTTGTGAGTTTCGTTAACTTTTTATGTTACCCGCACAAAATTTTAAAAATTTGAGCATCGCTCAAAGGCTACTTTATTCCCATATTCCCCTTGTACCTACAAGCAAACAATAAAATAATTTGTGCAAATGTTTATCTCAACTAAGAAGAAGATACAGGAATAAGAGTATATAAGAATGGTTGGTACAACAGTAGAGAAAGTCAAGTAAGTGCAGCACATCAGATTTTTAGATATATTATTAAAACACGCTGCTACACATGGAGCTTCTTTTTTGGGTTCAGAAGACTTCAAAATGTGCATTTCCGGTCAAATCTGTGCCAGTTTTCTTGATGGAATGTTATATTCCCTCTTCTATCTACATGCAACTAGTAAAAAAGCCAAAAGCGCATTTTAGCAAGGAATGTAATTTTGACTAGACAGCCAAGATGGCGAGGAATGACATTAGGAATATAATGAAATAGAATTTTTATTGGCTGGGTCACGTTAGCCGCGGCTGTTAATGATTATCTGGCATGAGGAACATTTGCATAATTGAGATCAGACGAGCAGTTGTATAGTGGAATAAATGTCACAATGGAGTATCGGATATCGGGAGAGAAAAACAGAAGAGCGCGAAGCGATTTAATACCATCTGCATGGCGCGGATCCAAAAGCCCGTTATCAAAAATTGGAACTACCGAGAGGGCATTTTAAGCCATGTGCTTAAACCGTACTCCCGAAATATCAGTTTATTGATCGTTTATCGCATTTATAGCTTCCTGGCAAGGTAGAGATAAATTTATTGCTTTCGGGCTACTACTGAAGAGGTCCCTTTTTCAACCGCTTATGTAAAGTAGAGAAGGTATATTGCTATTTTGCCGTAAGATTCTAAATTGAGATTTCAACAGAAATTTGCTTAAAAATATTCTTGCTCAGTTTTGTTTATATAGGCTTTAACGTGACAAGTAACAACTCAAGTCTGCAAATACGACTACCGAAACACGTGAAATGGGCATCAACTGAGTCCGGCGCCCATATAGCTGAACCTTCCCCGGCTTTTTACCCCAATTACTACCTACTTAAAGTACAGGGTATCTCAAAAAATGTACAAACAATTTGAATAATGTAAAAATCATGATTTATGAACATAGAGACAAGATTAAAGGCTTTAATTTACAAAAGAAAATAGTATATTTTACAACTAGACTATAATGGTAGTAATTAAGATACCAGTATATATTTTCATACGAGCGTCTTAATTTTATACCTAATTTTATATTGAAATATTGCAAAAGGTTGTACACTCACAAGGAACAATGACCTACGTTGCATCAGCTGATATTTGGAGTTCTGCGCAGGCGCTAAAGGACTGATTCATGTCCAGCATGTCACAGCTGCATTGTGAAAATGATAACCTTGAACGCTACGAAACATTGAAAAATAGAAGGAAAATTGAATATATTGGTTTTCAGACGAAAGTTTATATCATGTGTAAGTTATTTATTGTACAATTAGTGAAATTAATTTGCGGGACTGTGCTTAGTGCAATATTCTTGGAAGTTGATGACGTATTGAGGTTAATTTTGTAAATTTCATCTTACTTAGGCAGGTGGTTAAGTTGCATCTCACTGTCAGTATTGTCCGACATTTTAGCTTTTTCTAAACTCGCGCTGGTTGCGTTTCGAGAATTAATCGATATTGCGCTTTGACATTGCTGCATGGGAATTCTCTGATTGGTGGAACAGCTATCCTTTAATAAAAATTGATTCGTCCGATTGGATGAAGACCAGTCCTTTAATGAAATTATTATTTATTTATGCCAACAAATTTACTGTTGGTGTTTCCAAACACACAAGCTGTGTGTGGGCAATGTTTGAGGGGTAGAATTTTAACTGAAAAATTCAATGCCACAGCTGGGATTTGAACCACAGACCCTCCACTTAGCAGGCGGATACTCTAGCCATTAAGCTACTGTGACAACCTGCCAGCTTTAAGCAATTCGTATTTTTCTCCTGATAAACCACAAAGGCAGTCTGACATCAGAGACAATTTACCCGAATGGTGACTTACTATTGTAAGTGCCGAGCGGGATGGCTCAGGCGATAACGTCTGTGGCCCGCATTTGGGAGGTCACGGATTCGACCCCCGTGGGCGCGCACTCTGATATGGGTTTTTCCGTGGTTTCCCCATGTCACTTATGCGAATGCTGTGCTGCAATATTTCATACAACGGTTTCCTTTCCATCATTTCCCTTCATTCCATTTCCTTATCATCTTTCAGGTGGTGTACTTCCAGGTATGTAGTGTTGGCAGTGTCGGGCTGATGGCGTGAATGACTGTGCATGGTAACTACTGTTCTCGGCGCTGGGTGGCGTCTGGTGGCCCTTGTCCTCCGTCGAGGGGGTACGGGACGCTTCGTGCCTAAGGGACTTCCACGCGTCTCTGGTGGGCCTCTCTAATTGCTGGTCTGATAGCACCCTTTCGGTTCCCTCATTCATCCCTGCCTCCTGCGGGGCGGTAGCCACAATAGACCTGTGTAGGTCGACGTGAGCGAGGTGTCCCCTCTGTACCTGCGCCCTTTACCTTTACCCTTTACTATCGTAAGTACTTATGTCCCGGGAGAAAAATACGAATTGTTTGGAGAATTCAATGTCATTTTCACAGGTTGTCACAGTAGCTTAATAGTTAGAGCACCCGCCTGGTAAGCGGAGGGCCTGTGGTTCAAATTGCAGCTATGGCATTGAATTTTTCAGTTCCAATTCTACCTATTTACTGAAAGTTTGAACTTAAGGAGGTCCATTAAAGGATCACTATCAAACTTATAATTAATAAATTTGGGTATGTTCGAGCATAAATATAATTCAATAATGACTATCCATAAATTTACGAGGGGTATCAGTGTGATGTGATATATCAGCATTGGGTATCATAGGCCATTTTTAACAGAACTGTCAATGGTGACAGGGACTTACCCTTGCTGCAGGAGTCCGTCAGTCCACACATTGGACGTGTGATGATAAGATTTACTTTGAGCAAGATGGAGCTCCAGCCCACTACCATCACGATTAAAGGGCTCACCTCGATGCAGCTTATCCAGACACGTGAGTTGGACGAAGTACCCTGCGTGTTCACCACACCTCACGCCATGGACGGGCCCAAATAACCCAGCTGTCGACGGGCCCTTAAACTCCACACTCCACTTCACGCCATGGACTTGTTTTTATGGAGATACCGCAAGGACAGAGTTTACCACACAAAACCAAGAACAGCTGATGAACTGAAATTGGAAATTAAAAGACAATATTGCGAAATTCCAAATGAACTGTTTAGTGACGTTTGCGGATCCACTGGTTCACGTTATCAGCTTTGTCTGGACAATGGCGGTCATCAGTTTGAACAATTGCAAACACGATTCTTTAACTACATTTTTATTCTGCAATCCAACGCTTTAAACTTGTATCTATGTTCATGAGTAATGATTTGATAGTCATTCAAAGTGTTAGTACATTTTTGAGACACCTGTATTGTACTCCATCCAAAGATTCGATACCGTGGTTTCACCAGAAATACACGTTTAGAGACCCCTTGGACAATATGTGTACTGCTTAAATATCAAACATGGTATTTAAATTCAGTATCTTACAAGGATGAGGCACGAAGATTTGAAAGAAAATCTCTCACTTCAAAGTACCCTTTACATGGAACATGTACTACCTGTTCACCACCTAATGGTCTAAAGGGAATGAGGGTCAGGAGAGAGACATTCCTCGCAGTGTAACCTTAGTTTTGTAAACATCCGCGTAATCGTTGTTCTGCTGGACATGTTGCCAAGTTACCTACAATATTATTCGCGCTTTGTTTACTTGTGGTTAATTTCAGTTGTAAAATCGTACATTTCACTAGTTGTGTGCGGGAAGTAATGTAGAAGCAGATAATCCTCCGCCTAGGAGCGCTGTGAAATCTGCTATATTGTGTTGCAGAACAAAGAGGTTCAGAGTGACAGTTCTATGTGTAAAAAGTATCTTTATAGGAAGATTGAATCAAACAAACCTAACGAGGCTCTTAAAGGTATTACTGCCCTTCTTCTATTACTTTCATTACCTGTACAATTACTATACTATTAAATGACTGAAATTTTAATAGTTGATTCTCTGAGCCTGCAGGAGGGAATGTGAAGTTGTTACACTGAAAACTTCCACAGTTGTAATAACGTTATTATTGGTTATTTTGGCTTTATTGGGCCACACCCTCGTTTACTTGACCCCCCCCCCCCCCCATACATATGTGATTTGAATCCCATAGTAATAGTTTGGGCTAAGGAATATGAATACTTAAAAAAATGCAACAGCTGACTTATTCTTACAGGAATTGTACGATATAATGCTCGATATATCACGTAAGACCGAAACAGACTAGCCATATTTTCTTTAAAAATATAGAAAAGGCAGAAAATGATAAGTGGGAAAAGTATAGAGTAATTGAAAACATTGTTTACACTTTATAAGGTAAATATACTGCATGAACTGAAAATAACCTTTAAATTGTGCTATTTTAGCGATTTCTTTGCTTTAATCTGGTGAGAACACGCATTGCAAGTTTGGAAACAATATCGTAAACATGATAAGAAGCAGCTCCTGATATCATTGTTTATCGGGAATGGTTTACTGATGTAGTGGCTGGCTGCATTGTTGTCAGGTACCTTCAGCTGGTCAACAAACTGTATGATTTATTAAAAAATGTCTGTATTTCGATTAAAATATATGTTGACATTTTCATGACAAATGAAATGTGTATCTTGAAGTTTCTGGGAATAGTGTCTGAAGTGCTTGACATCAGGTCCTCCTAATCCTGCTCATGAGAAACCTAATCAGTAGGGCTCGGAAGTTCATGCCCTAAAAACACTTAAATATGTATGCAACTATGCTCTTAAAAACTTGAAAATATGTCAAGAAATATGCACTATTTCATTAAAACAATTAATGTCCCTTTGCAGTAGACAAGACGAGTTAGTATAAATAATAAATAAAGTTATCTTATTCCTTAGAGGTTGAAGCAGAAGTAGTCCTGATGCTAGTATTAACTTCTAAATTCTAAAACAACCAACACTACACAAATTTTCAACTGCAAAACGTCGTCTATTGTCTGGCAAAACACTTTTGTAACGTGAAAAACTTCTTTATATGTCACAAGATGTTATATTTAAATGGTGTTAACTGCGTCACAGAGAGAGTCAAGTCTCTTGGTGTGACAGATGGTTTTCTTTCGAGGATGTCTCGAATATCGCACATCTGTTTATAACCAGAATTTTTTAGAAATTACATAATTCACTTTCTCTTTCACTTTTTGTCCTGTGCTGCCAGGAACCGAATTTAGATCACATATTGTTTTTTCAAGGACAGTAAGTGATTAATGCAAAGGAGATCCTACAGCTTCCAATGCCGTTATGGCTGTTGTTAAGAAAAAAAATGGGCAGATATGAAACTAAGATCCTCTTTTAACCCAGTGCCTGACAGAATATTTTGCACAGTTTCTATTGATGAAGCATCTTCGAGTCCAATGTATTAACAACCTCTTCCACTATTTGTATGTGCTCAGCATAATATAAAACTGCATCGACCCATGTTCCCCATCGAGTTGACACTGGTGCAGGAGGAAGTCGGATATTAAGTGCTGTTGATCTAAACAACTTAACTCTTTTAGGAGATTTAACAAAAATTCTCTTTGTACTGGACACAAATCTATCAATGGGAAAGAATGAGGTATTGTCTCAGAAATACAACGCAGAGCGTGTGCCAAGCAAGTTATATGAATTAAGTTAGGAAAAATACCTTTCATAGTTCGTCCTGATTTTACCATATTATACAGATGGAAAGCAATAAAAAACCGTATAAATCATTAAAATATGCAATATAGGGGCTATAATATTGAACTCATATGCATTTATGAAAAATCAAGAAAATATGCAGTTATATGCAGCATAAAATCATGTCCAAATAACAGAAAATTCCATAATTCGTGCACATAATGTAAAAGCATACATTTTTAACCTCTATGAAAAAACATGCAAATGCATGAACTTCCTAGCCCTACTCATCAGTGTTAAGAATCGGGTACGGAATTTGCATGGGCGCTGATATGAGGCGGGCTGCATGCTATTGTTTACCACCGCCGAGACGCATGTTTCACTGCGTTATCGTGCGTACACTTTCCTTTCCGGGTTCACAAGCTCGTAATACAACTATAAGGTTGGCACACACTGGCCCGTCACGACCGGAACGGAAATTTGCAGCCGTCCGTCTTCCACGGAAGCTCAAACGTTCACTGCTTGGAATATTCTAGTCGGCTTAGTTGGCCAACAAATATGGACGGATACAAAAGTAAAAGTTGCAGCTCCTTGGACGAGGAATATTGTAGTAATGTTAGGTGTTTTAGCAAATAAAGGAGAGAGAAAGAAAATAAAGGAGAAAGAGTGCACTCACAGCATCGGGTAATAGATCAGTATCTCTTTCCGGACCTGCGAGAAGACCCTAAGAAAGTTTTTCACGGAGCAATTGGTTGTGATAGTTGGCGTCTGCAGCATTATACAATTCCATATGGTTTTACACAGTCAATTTTAGTAATAAACCATACACTGTCACAGGTGCCTTCTGTTTATGTTCATATGGGCCGGAGGGATGTGCGCTCCGCTCGCATGCGATACAGGTTAGCTAGACGCAAGTATAAATGACGTGCAAACAACTGTCACTAGAAGCAAGAGTTGAAAAGAACGTAACGTAGTACTCTGCGAACTTGCGAATCATTGCCTTGCAAGTGTCTACAGACTGAAGGTCATCCGACACCAGCAGAAACTTCTGGGAGAGTCGAGTGGTAGGCATCCCTCTCGGAAGGAGCGGAAGTCAAATCCTTCCGATCCGATTAGTGTGCGTTTGACCATCAACAATTTTTTTTAAAAATTTAAGAAATAAACATTATTTTGTTGTTTAATGACGCTGTCAATTACCAGGATCACATCAGCGTCGCCAGTGTACCGGAATTTTGTCCCGCAGGAGTTCCTTTACATGCCAGTAAATCTACTGACACGGAGCTGTCTTTTTAAGCACATTTAAAAACCATTGGTCTGGGCCGGATTTGAACCTGCGACCAACATCTAACCAATTGAACCACTCAGACCAACTTTGACCATCAAATACCAAAATTCTTACCCTCGCTGAAATTTTCTGCTTCAGTCCGTTCCGGTCGTGATGGACCATTGTGCATCAACCTTAATACACTAGTGAAATCCTTCATGAAAGAATAGCATTTGTGCCTGTGTATTAGATGGAGATGGAGATGGAGATGGAAATGGAGATGGAGAGAGTCGTGGGTGACTAGACTCGATATCTGAATATCAGAAACACACTCGAGCACATGATCGAGTAGAAGGAAGTGAAGTGGATCATTCTTCTGTACTCTCTCCTTTAGAAGACCGTCCATGATTTTGTAATACACAATGGCTAGCCAAGTGCCTCTTTCATCTGATTCTGTAAAATTCCATAACATTGTGAAAGAAAACAGTTTCATAAGGGATAGTGAAAATGAAAATAGCCCAACATACCCCGTGAAGCACAAAGGCCTCCTATCAGAAGGGAAATCTCATTTACCCCAACGTGGTGAGCTACTCCATGTTAGGTGTTGCACATACTTCTTGTCCACTATTCACTGTTTAGTCTCTACACAGATGCGTCTCCAGTCACTTCTTCCTGTGACCACTGTGTGCTCCTTGAAGAGATCTGTGTCGGTCTTTCTAGTAGTCCTTTTCCTATACGGGGGTCCCCACACAGTAGCTTGGTATGTCCACCTGTTATCTTGCAATCTCACCACGTGGTCTCCCCATTTATATTTCAAATTTGTGGCTACTTTTGTCAAGTCTTTTCTCTGTGATAATTGCTTTAATCTAATATTACATATTCTATCTTTCAGAGATATCCTCAGGAGGTTGTGTTGCATCTTCCGTTGGCATGTTTACATATTGATGTGTTGTTACTAACCATGTCTGACACCCATAGAGCAATAGAGGGTCCACAGAGTTCCAATACGTGAAATTTAGTTCGGCTGCTTAGCGTTTTGTTTAAGAGTATGAACTTATGACTCCAAAATGCCTTCCACGCTAGAGAGATTCTCCTTTGTGCTTCCTTCTCCATTTTGTCCTGAAAGTGTATTATTTCTCCCAGGTATGTATACTGGTAAGGAATAGTATTAATTTCCAATTTTTTATCTCAGCAAACATTTTAGGAAGGACTTCGGATAGAGAATGTTTGTAAGTATTGCGGATGTTTCTGTCAGCGTATCGATCAGCGACCGGAGCAGGATGCGGTGCTTGCCACAAACGGAAGATCTTGGCAGTAGTTTGCTTACAGGTAACAACTTGGAAATTGGCGGTTTTATGGCTGAGGGAGTTATTACTAAGCCGGTGACGTCACGTTCTTGCAAAACATCAAGATTCCTGCCGCGAGAAAATCGTTACCTCTCGCTCTATTCAAGGAGAATAAACTTGCATACGCACGTACACCAATAGCATTTAATAATGATGTCTAGTAATACTATAAGTAAAATATTCCACTCATCCCCCAAATGGGCGGCTGTGAATTATCAGGTTTAGCCTCTATGAACCCCAAGGTTGGTAACAGATTTAACCTTAATATTTGTTATTCATTTTTGTTTGCGAATGTTAAGGGTACACCGAAGTGAAAAAAGTGACTTCCTGAAGTATTGAAGTTAGTGACAATGCTTTGCACAGGAATTTCCAGCAACTAAAGAAATGGGTGTACCAAATTTCATTCCAATATATAATCACATTCCTGATATATTAATTAATGTGCATGAATTTTATTAGATATTATCAAAATCTATCTCCTCCAGAAGATGAGCAACACAGTTGATTTTTACTTTCTCTACTGGTAAGTAGGGGAAGTATTGTATTCCACCCAAACATTCGATGTCGAGATTTCACCGGAAATATATGTTTTGAGGCCCCCTCAATCCAGAAAAACATTTTTAGAAAAAGGTCCGTGTGTATCTGTGTGTCAGTCTGTCAGTCAGTCTGTCAGTCTGTCAGTCTGTCAGTCTGTCAGTCTGTCAGTCTGTGGACAGCATAACTCAAAAACGAAAAGTTGATTAGAAACCAAAGTTGGTATTTAAGTTTAATGTATTTCAAGGATGCGACACGAAGATTTCGAAGAAAATAGCCCCACCCTAAACTACCCTTTACATGGAAAATTTTTTGAAAATTTTGATTTTCTTGAAAATGGCTCTAACGATTTTGATTAAAATGTCATATGTTTGAGATATTTTTATGACAAATGAAATGTATATCTTGAATTTTCTGACTATAGCCCCTGTAGTCGTATTTACTCTGAATGACTTTTGCATAACTGGTAAACCGTTAGAGATAGACCAAAGCATACTATACAAAAAATGTATCTCTTGCTAAAATACACAATTTATGTCTCAATAAATTTTCTTGTAGGGTGAACCATTTCGGAGATATTCCTTGTTATGTGTGTGAGTTTCGGAAAACTTAGAACTTTCGTGAAATGGGTCATCGTTGTTCATTTTTTTATATGTTAAGTGTGCAAAGACAACAGAATCTCAAAGCTTTAAAACATTTGACTATCGCACAAAGCCTACTGTATTCTAACATTCCCCTTGTACCTACAAGGAAATTAGCAATTAGATAAGCTGTACAAATGTTTATCTTAACTAATACGAAGAAGATACAGGAATAAGAGTTTGTAAGAATGGTTAGTACAAGAGTAGAGAAAGTCATGTGAGTGCAACACATCAGATTTTTTAAAATTGTATCTCGTATTACCTTTGTAAGAAATTAAAGAAAGGAAATTTTGGTACAGTGAATAATATTTCTTAAAAAAATTTAATCCCGCTAACAGTAAAAATGTCATAACAAACAAGTGGATTATTATATTTATTATTTTTTAAAAGGTACAAGCAGTATCAAACTTCCAAACGGACATTTTACTACCCATATTCTGAACTATATGATAAAAATGTTAGATCTCTAACTAGATCTTTGTGTGAGAACGTAGATTTTGAATATGAGAAAGAAACAAAAAAAATTGTTTCCAAGAAAAATGAGTTAAAAGTTGAAATGAAAGGTTTGCGCGTGCCCATTTAAAAGGCAGAAGTAGCGACACATCCCTTTAAAAATGGCGTTCAAAATATATGTCCCCTCCCCCTCCCTAGGGGACTAACACTTCGCAGATATGTTCTTTGTTATTGTGCATATTTTGCAATAAAAATCCAAAAATCAATTTTTTTACCAAAGAAGCTAAAATATCACTTCGGTGTTCCCTTAATGTAATAATCACATTAGAAATGGTCATAACTGCATGTAACCTGTAAGTTACAGCTGGACTGAAATTTATACATACAAAGCATTGACCTTTCAAATGTCGCTGTATTGAAACACATACATTTTATTCAGCAAATAGAGACTAAATTTTGATATATCATTTTCTTTCTCTGACTTCCAAAGTTTAACATAATAGTTTTAACTTTTAACATAACAATTTAACATTATAATGTATGCATAATAACTACCAATCAAAGTGGATTCTGATAAACAAAAATTAAATCACTTAAAAAGAGAACGTAAAATACAAATCAAAGGCTTATATTTAATGGACTGATTTGAAGGAGACTGATTATTCAGGCGAAGATAAACCTTGCGTGTTGAGTAGATGAACTGATATTTGTTACATCCTGGCAATCTGCAGCATGAAGGTTTGACTTTGGGTGGAATTACTGACAAATGGCAAGCTTTGGATTTTTGAGGCTTTGCGATAGAAGAGCTGTAGTGGCTTTTCTTTAGCGAGACACTTGCCCCAACTCTAGATCTGAGTCACTATTTATTTCATCTTGATTACCAGATTAAGTCAGCAGCCAATCTGAAGTTTTTACATTAAAATCCAAATAATCCAGTTTTTACCCTATTCAGTTCATTATCTTGATATTGGTTTGTCTTTGTTCAATCCAAATTGCTGCGATTTCAAAGCGAAATATATGGAATATCCAATCGTCTTCTTCCGTACAAGTACTAGGCCAGTTGGCCTGTTACGATCTCAAGGAGGAGTTCTCCATCCAACGCTTGTTTGGACGTCCCAGCGATCTTCTGGCTTGAGGATGTTAGTAAAGCATAGGTCTTGTTTAAGATAGGCCAGCCAGTTCTGGTAATTTGTATATGTATAATATAAAATGCCCGCCTCGGTAGCGTGAGGTCGCGAGTTCGAATCTCGCTTAGGGTAAGTTATCCGGGGATGGTTTTTACACGGGGTGCACTCAGCCTCGTTAGGTCCCGGGGGGACCAATTGAGGAGCTACTTGATGGAGAAGTAGCGGCCCCAGGTCGAGAAGACCGCATATCTGGCCGGGAGGGCTCGGGGCGCTGACCACGTCCCACCCTCCAGTACTGCACCTCACCAATGACGCCTGTAGTGGGCAGAGGGGGGGACGCAGCGGCTGGGCGGTAGGCCTTGGCCCTTCGTGGGCTGTCGCGCGGGGTTTACATTTACATAATATAAAATAGTTCCCATATCCAGTTCTTCCATAATTTCCACAATTCTTTTTGTATGGCTGCTGTACGTAGCATAAGTCTCATCACTTTAGTTTTATTTTTGTTGATTTCCATATTGTGTCTTTGCCGACAGTATTGATATTATGTACAGAAAACTGTAATTATATATGCTTTCCACATCTTTGTCTTACTCCAGCATTAATTTCGATCCATTCGGTATTTAATGTATCAGTAGTATGGTATATTTTTTGCTTTTACTGCAATGTGGTCAGTACAAACCACTTAGTGAAAAATCTGATGTGTTGCACTCACATGACTTTCTCTACTCTTGTACTAACCATTCTTACAAATTCTTATTTCTATATCTTCTTCGTGTTAGTTGAGATAAACATTTGTACAAATTATCTTATTGCTAATTTCCTTGTAGGTGCAAGAGGGAATACAGTAGGCTTTGTGCGATAGTCAAATGTTTTAAAGCTTTGAGATTCTGTTGTCTTTGCATACTTCACATATAAAAAATGAACAACGATGACCCATTTCACGAAAGTTCTAAGCTTTCCGAAGCTCACACACATAACAAGGAATATCTCCGAAATGGTTCACCCTACAAGAAAATTTATCCAGACATAAATTGTGTATCTTAGTAAGATCTACATTTTTTGTATAGTATGATTTGGTCTATCTCGAACGGTCTACCAGTTATTCAAAAGTCGTCCAGAGTAAATTCGACTACAGGGGCTATAGCCAGAAAATTTGAGATATACATTTCATTTGTCATAAAAATATCTAAAAAATATGACATTTTAATCAAAATCGTTAGAGCCATTTTCAAGAACATCAAAATTTTCGAAAAATCTTCCATGTAAAGGGTAGTTTAGGGTGGGGCTATTTTCTTCAAAATCTTCGTGTCACATCCTTGAAAGACATTAAACTTAAATACCAACTTTGGTTTTTAACCGACTTTTCGTTTTTGAGTTATGCTGTCCACAGACTGACAGACTGACAGACTGACACACACACAGACTTTTTTCTAAAAATGCTTTTTTTTTTGGATTCAGGGGGCCTCAAAACATATTTCCGGTGAAATCTCGCCATCGAATTTTTGGGTGGAATACAATACTTCCCCTACTTACCGGTAGAGAAAGTTAAAATTCATGTTTGAATTGTACATTTTAATATTTTCTTCATCACACCATTGAGAATCATTTCTGTGCACTAAGAGTTCAATCTCTGCATCAGTTGGCCCTAAAAAGTACCAATACAGAACTATGCAATGAACGCCATCCAAATTATTGAAGAATTGAGTCCCAGTGGAACATATAGGATACATTAGCAATTAAGTCGTTATATCCCTACATGATTAATAGGCTTAATAGGTGATCTAGCAATAGAATGAAGTTGTGCACATTTTGTCTGTACAGTAGACGGACAGAACCAGTTCCCGACACTGTGCACTCACGTGCACTACGAACGTAGCTGGACTACTAATTCAGCCTTCTTCCTTTCTACTAATAATACTGATCAGAAAATTAAATTAAATGTATACCACTTCTGGCACACATTTTATTTACAAAGCAGCAAACAACTTTTACAAGTGTTCCTATTAAGATGGAGAGTAGAACTGCGCCGAAAACTACTAATATATATTGCACAACATCTAGAAATAGGCTATACTGATGAAAACTAGCCACTTTCCCATGATAATCGAGAAGGAGCTTCAGAACTGGTGTAACCAATAGGCTACAAGGATTCTATAGAGGTAAAAGAACATTGCTTTTCAACCAATCACATGATTCTACTCAAGTTTAACGAAATATCCTTGTCACTTCCACCATTCGGCAACAAAGACGCCTCCTATTGTAATAATCTATAAAGGTGGTAGTGCATTCTAGCAGTGACTCAGCTAAAAGTTTAGAGCATCATACAAGGAAATCAAACGGAGAAAAGTGCAAAGAAAGACACTATGAAAATAATGTCAAATGTCACATCTAACAAGTTAACATTTATTAGTCTTTTTGCGTAAAGAAATTATAATCTATACTATAACTATTTCACGTCATGAAGGCACAACGGGCTCTTATGGACCATGTTATTCTTATGGAACAATCAGGTGCGCCGTTGCCAAATTTGCGTGTTTTCAAATGTGACTAAGATAAAGCATGAACATGCATTTCGGTGTAAAATGTGTCGAAGAATACTATGGTATGCACGATAAGCCTTTTATGCAATTGTATATTTTTTAAAATAATAAAATGTAAAATTTTGTTGAAAGCAGATTTTTTAACATCTTTCTCGCTCCGCACGTTTAAACATGGTTTTAAACCGAAATAATTGCAATGAAAAATCTGGATTATTTGCTTGCTTTTATAGGCCACGTTAGTATTTAGATTATATCAATATGTCTAAACATATTTTTTGAAAAAAAATAAAGTTTAAAACAAAGTGTTAGGATTCTTCGTTTATACAGTGGAAAATGTCGTCGCTGGCTAATTCTCGTTCTTTAAGTCCACGTAAAAACTTCCAGCGACAAAGTTGTTAAGGAAATAACGAAATTATTTTTTATATAAATACAGAACATCTCCAGTAACAAGCCATCTGTAAATCACCATTTAAAGGCAAATGTTTTTAGCGCGCCAAGCACACGGCCAACAACACCCGGTTCTCCTGTCTTGCAGATGATGGAAACCAGATGTGTGGCAGTTGTAGCGCCGATAAGGGATTGTACTTCAGTGGAGGTTTTCAATAGGTTTCGGGAATTTGAGGTGTGAGCGAGTTTTACTAGTTCTCTGGTAATCGTGTGCATTGTAGTTCAGTGATCAGTGCGGAATGGATCGCAGAAGAAAAGGCGAAATTATTAAAAGTGGCGAGCAAAAAACAATTCTTAGGGTGTATGATTATTTAAAGAAAAAGAACCCTGGACATAGTGACTCGTTTATTTATTATATTTAGGTCAAATGTAAAGTGCTGACATTTATTAAGAGAGTGCAATAAATTGAGGCATATTACTAGCAATTAACTGAAAAACATATAATAATTTGAAACTGTCCTTGCAATAAATGGCATTTGTGCAATTATAAAAAAAATATATACAGCATGGAAGTTCTATAAACCATGTAGGTACATTTATCTTTGCAAGCGTTCATAACAGGGGTTTTGCCAGAGACGGGAAGGCATATGGGGAAACAAAGACATAACCTAACGGTATTTCCTTCCGGCCTGAGGGGTTAATGACATACAGGTAAGGGTTGTTCCCAGGTAAGGGTTGTGTGGGAAAATCTGCCGAAATTATTAAAAGTGGCGAGCGAAAAACAATTCTTAGCTGTTTGATGATGATAATAAAAATAGTAATAAAAATAATAATAATAATAATAATAATAATAATAATAATAATAATAATAATAATAATAATAATAATAATAATAATAATAATAATAATAATAATAATAGTAATAATAGTAATAATAGTAATAATAGTAATAATAGTAATAATAGTAATAATAGTAATAATAGTAATAATAGTAATAATAATAATAATAATAGTAATAATAGTAATAATAGTAATAATAGTAATAATAGTAATAATAGTAATAATAATAATAGTAATAATAATAATAATAATAATAATAATAATAATAATAATAATAATAATAATAATAATAATAATAATAATAATAATAATAATAATAATAATAATAGTAATAATAATAAATCACTTCATCTACTTCTCGTCCTTGCAAATGCCACACTTGAATTCAATCCTCCAGATAATTGTTTGGTCACTTTGTGACTTAATTTATCGATGACTTGGATATGAGTCATGGCATTACTACGAGTATATACAGGTGTTATGGGTGTAAGGGCAGATACTTTTATAGCTGGTACTTTGATACGTATCCACAGTTGAGCTGAATACACTAAGTTGAGTAGGATAGACAGTTCGGTTGCTATTCCATCTTACCTATCAGTTGTGTCTTACTCTGAGTGTGCTCAACAGTGTGTCAAATATTGCGACAATTACTCTAAGTTAGTCGGTTCATTTGAGACAAATGGCCTTAGTTGAATAGTCGCCTTGTTGTACTACCTCACTGATGAATTAACCGTTGGATAGCCTTAGTTGCGCAGTCGCCTTTATGCCACGATATTATATTTATTTTACTCTCTAGATGGGACTTTGGAACCTGGTATTGAACGTCCACTGTTGTGTTTACCAACTACGGAAATCGCCCCCAAAACAGTCGCACGGACCGCTACTCATGAGTTGAGACTACCACCCAAATGCAAGCCTGAATATTTGCGGTCGGTTTTTATAATCCTGTATTTAAATATATGGATGCTATTACACTGTTCTGGTTTGTGGCGCTTCGAGGATAATATAGGACACGCTTTGCGTTCATTTTTAGTCCCACAAGGTCTTCGAGATGACGAGCGAAATGAATATTAATGAAGTCGCAGAGGACTTGCCCTCCCTTGGTGCTTTAAGTTGCTTTGCGTAGATAATTCTTTACAGGGAGAGAAAAAACCAGAACGCTTCGATTCTCGTAACTGACAGTTCCAGCCGTAAACGTGACTCTTTAATTTATGTGCACATCGTACTTGCTGCATTAATATGTATGTGTACATAGTCAGGAAGAATGATAAAACGTTTGAGGCAAATATACCGTTATATCATAAAGAGCAGCGAGGTACATTATGTGGGTAATCATAACATTTTATTGTAAAAATCTGATGCGTGCACTCGCATGAATTTCTCTACTCACTCTTGTGCAACCTATTCTTAAAATTCTTATTCTTCTATCTACTTCGTATTGCAACAAACGGCAATTAGACGAGTCCCACTCCTGACACCAGTGTGACAAAATGACAAAAGTTCAGTCCAGTTACTTTTGTCACTTTATTTTTCTTCTAAACTTTTGCACAAAACCACAGTTCTTTCTACTGACTTTAGCACAGTATACAGTCTTGTGTGTTATCACATCTCAGAATTGTTTTCTTCTCCTAACCTTCACTCAGTTCTTTCACTGTCTTTCTTCACTTTCTCACTTACAATCACTCAATACTCTTCAAAACTTCACTTCGACGCGAATCCTTCACAGCCTTCTTGCACGTACTGACATACTGATCGACTCGTGTCTGTCACTCTCTTTTCTGCTGTTTTCTCGCCTCCTTATATAACGGGAATGACGTCACAGGTCCTTTCTAGGACTTCTACAAACACAACGGCTGCCATAAAGTTCTCTAAGGCTCTGGAAAACCTTTATATTACCGCTTGACTGTTGTTAGCCACGTGTTTGCTAGCGTACTGGTGTGGGGAGGATTCACCTTGAGCAGCTTGGTTTGCTCCCCGGCCTGGTATGTGGTGTAAAGTAGCTTAGGCCCGACCGTCCTTTGTTGTGCGTCGTGCCCACCACAACAATATTGATCAAGGTTAACATTTGTGGTAATTGTTTTATTACGTATACCCTTCTAAGAGCTGGTCGCTATGTAATGGCTTTCAAAATCGGCCAGAACATAAAGTTCAAATTTGAAAATTCAAACCAATAACAAGGAACATCTCCAAAACAGTTATGTATCTCAAAAACATGGAAATTATTATAGAACGAAAATGATTAGCGCCACAACAAAATTGGTTTTGCATTGTGAGTAAACTGTTTAGTTTAACCAGATATAAACGGCATTTTATTCAAATCGTTAGAGCCGTTTTTGATAAACTACAAATTTTCGGAAATATTCCTATGTAAAAGGTAGTCTAGAGTGGAGGCATTTCCTTAAATCTTCGTGTCGCATCCTTGGAGTATGCTGAATTTAAATAGCAAGTTTGAGATTAAGCGACCTTTTTACTTTCTCTACTACGCATAGCAAGTAGGGGAAATATATTGTAGCCAAAAATTTGATGTTGAAATTTCACAGCAAATCTGTGTTTTGAGGCCCCCTAAATAAAAAAAATAAAAAAAAAAATAAATAATAAAAAAAAAAGCATTTTTACAAAAACGTACTTGTGTATGTATGTGTGTTTGTCAATGTGTCTGTGGTCAGTTTGTGCACAGCATAACTCAAAAACGAAAATTCGGTTAAAAACCAAAGTTGGTATTTAAGTTTAATATATTTTAAGGATGCAACACGAATACTTTGAAGAGAATTTATCTACCTCAAACCACACTTCACGTGGAAAATTGTTTCGAAAATTTTGTTTTTTCTCGAAAATAGCCAACAATTTGTATTAAAACGCCATAACCTATGCAGTCATGTTTACTCTGGATGATTTTTGCATTTTTGCATTACTATATAAAAATGTAGATCTCGCTAAAACAGAACTTATGTCTAAATTTTTTTGTAGAGTGAACCTTTCGCTGATATTTGTTGTCTTTTGTGTGAGTTTCAGAAAACTTGAACTTCTGTCAATAGGAACATAGTTATTCATTGTTTTATATCTTACCCGTGGAAAAAACAACGGAATGTGAAAGTTTTAAAAGATTTGACTATTGCTGAAAGTCTACTGTATTTTCCCATATTCCTCTTGTATCAAGAAGAAAATAATATGATACTTTTTGCAACTGTTTATCTCAACTAACACGAGGATACAACAATAAGAGTTTGTAATAGATAAATAATGGTTAATGCAAGAGTAGAGAAAGGCATGCAACACATCAGATATAGGCCCGCCTCGATAGCGTGATGGTTAGCGTGTCTGCCTCACGTTCAAAAGGTCGCGAGTTCGAATCTCGCTTAGGGTAAGTTATCCGGGTAAGGTTTTTTTCCGAGGTTTTCCCTACCTGAGAAGACGAATGTCGGGTAACTTAAAGCTCCATGGACCTCGGGCTCATTTGAGCATCATTTCACCCATTTCATTTCATTCATTCGTCCGATATGACACAATGTTGGAGGACGTTAATTTAAAAAAAAAAAAAAAAAAAAAAAAAAAAAAAATCCACTGAAGAAGAAATCAGGTTGACTGCACGGCGAATTGCTTGCTTGACGTCATCGCTGCTACCTCGGACTGAGGGGTGAACAGCGTGCTGTGGTTCAGTGTGACAGCTGTACCGTACAGATAGGGAGTGTTATTTTCTGTGCGATCCGTGTTTACATACGAGGTGAATAATGTCTTCAGCTTTAGGTGATGGTAAATTAAATCAGTTGTTGGAAGAATTTGGAACAAATAATTTCGTATTGAATGGCGATACGATACAATGTAAGTTATGTTATTCACAAATCAGAGATTCCAAGGAGAAACGGAAATTGTTGAAGCAACATTGCAATACCAAAAAAACATAAAGCACTTGTTGCAGCATCAAAGAATAAAGAACACGACCATTTGTCACTTCAATCGGAGTTTTTTGAAGACATGTGCAAAATGTTGGTACGTAGCAACATACTATCTTACAAAGTAGAACATGCTGAATTTAAAATCTTTATAAAAATACACTAAGCGGGAGTCTCCCAGTGCAACAACCCTACGTAAATAGTGTCTATCAAAATGTTATGATAAAGTTATGGCTCAAATTCGGCAATCTGTGGGTGACAAAATTTGGATTTGCATAGACGAAACTCGGGATTCTGTGGGGAGGTTTGTTGCAAATGTAATTGCGGAAGTACTTTTGCAAGACAGACCTACTAAATCATTTCTATTGACGCCTGAAGTTATTGATAAGATTAGCCACAAAAGTATTGTCGAAATTGTTCAAAAGAGTCTAATTTTGCTGTGGCCAGAGGGGATCAAAACTGATAATGTACTACTTTTCTGACAGATGGTGCAAGCTACATGCTAAAACCTGCTAAATAAATTAAAACACATCACCCTAACATGGTACATTTAACGTGCATTGCTCACGGCCTTCATCGTGTAGCCGAAATGATACGCTTCTGCTACAGTGATGTGGACAGCTTCATTGCTAATGTGAAAATAAATTCTGAAAGCCCCAAGCAGGTCACTGATTTTCAAAGAAATGGCCCCTGGGGTCCCTTTACCTCCCCAGCCCGTTGTAACACGATGGAGTAGCTGGCTAAATGCTGCTGCATATTATGCAGATTATTGTAATAAAATAGTTAAAGTAATCAATGTTTTGGATAGTGAAGACAGCTGTGCCATTAAATCTGCTCAGTCACTGATTTCAGGCAATTTACATAAACATTTGTTATTTATTAAAAATAATTTTCCAAATGTCACCGAAACTATTCTGCATTTAGAATCAAGAAATAACAAACTGTCATAAGCTTTACAATTGATAGAAGAGCTATATATGGAAATTGAAAATACAGATCCTGCGCCTGTCACCGAAGCAGTGCAAAATAAACTGAAAGCCGTGATGGAGAGAAATCCTGGCTACGCTACAATGGTTCATATAAAAATTGGTTTACAACAGCTAGACAAAATGACATCTACGTATGACGAACACAATGTAAAATATCTTACGTTTGCTCCCGTTACATCATGTGACGTTGCGAGAAGTTTCTCGCTGTATAAACATTGTTCGGTTGGCAAGTT
Source organism: Tenodera sinensis (assembly GCA_030765045.1). Classification (NCBI taxonomy): domain Eukaryota; kingdom Metazoa; phylum Arthropoda; class Insecta; order Mantodea; family Mantidae; genus Tenodera; species Tenodera sinensis. The sequence continues at coordinate 302,856,653 of CM060962.1, forward strand.
TTACTTTTGAACAATTTAAAAATGTATTATTGTTCACTGCAATGTTTTTGAGGAACGAATAGATGACGATATGAACTGATGTAATTGGACTAGAGCTTCTTACACAGCCCTGCCCTTTTGTTTACATGTTCTGAACTCCTGTGCTACGCCGTCTGCCAGTCACCACGGAGCGTGTATAGTACGAGCGCGCAAACATTGTAGGCGATGGGATATTTATCCTCGCTCTATACATAACTTCGGTAATGTAAACCCCTGCGCGACAGCCCACGAAGGGCCAAGGCCCAGCCGCTGCGTCCCCCACCTCTGCCCACTACAGGCGTCATTGATGAGGTGGAGTATTGGAGGGTGGGACGTGGTCAGCGCCCCGAGCCCTCCCGGCTAGTTATGCGGTCTTCTAGACCTGGGGCCGCTACTTCTTAATCAAGTAGCTCCTCAATTGGTCCCCCCGGGACCTAACGAGGCTGAGTGCACCCCGTGCCAGACCTCCCAGAGGGGATAAAATCCCCATGCTGGTACCGGGGATCGAACTCGGGTCCTCCGAGCTTGCCAGAGGCAAGCGCGCTACCAACTGCGCTACGGAGGCGGTCACATAACTTAGGTAGATAAGTGTTTTTGCAAGAACAGTCAGTGAATACTAAGCAGAGAAGGTCATGTGACTGCATGACATCAGAATTTTGAAAGCAGCAACTGTTGTTAAAACTGAAACAAAGGCTGAAATAAACGCAAGAGATATTAAATGAGTGTATTACTACATGGGTTAAACATTTGGAGCCTAAGACAGTAACATAAATGGGTAGATGTAGTGTACCTAAGAGAAGAGACGATTCCCTAACAATATGAATGAGAATGGCATTTGCATAACACGACCATGTCATGTTAAATAGCTTTGTGGCCTGTCACGGGGGACATGGGAGAACAAAGCTGTAGCCTAAATACACATCAGACGGCCTTTGTCTAGCATCAAGTGGTTAAACATGTGTTGCTAATGTTTAGAGTGAGTGCAGAAATTCAGAAAGGAATTAATTTGCACCACCCTTTGATTTTTATACGTGCGTGTTTCAACTACGAGAAAGGCTTATACCAACTATTATTTAAATTTGAATGCTCCGTGGCGACATCTATGGTGAAAACATGCAACTAGAGTAGTCCTCTACCAAATCTACGGTTTGGTAATTTTGCTACAGTACATAAATGACGTAGTAAACGCTAGGATTACCAGTAGTATTGTTAGGGAAAGAATAAGGCAGGCGATGCAAATATGGCCACCTTAATTTGAATTTTTATTTTCGTGGCTATGGTACTCACTAAAAGAAAAGTATATAATTCACAATCTACTATGTTTAATTGGCTATACATAAAATATGCGGTGACTTATTTTAAACCCCACTATTTTTACTTTCTCTACTGGTAAGTAGGGGAAGTATTGTACTCCACCCAAAAATTCGATGTCGAGCTTTCACCGGAAATACATGTTTTGAGGCCCCTGAATCCAAAAACAGCATTTTCAGAAAAAGGTCCGTGTGTGTGTCTGTGTGTGTCTGTCAGACTGTGGACAGCATAACTTAAAAACTAAAGTTGGTATTTAAGTTTAATGTCTTTTAAGGATGTGACACGAAGATTTTGAAGAAAATAGCTCCACCCTAAACTACCCTTTACATGGAAAATGTTTCGAAAATTTTGATTTTCTTGAAAATGGCTCTAACGATTTTTATTAACATGTCATATGTTTGAGATATTTTGATGACAAATGAAATGTATATCTTGAATCTTCCGGCTATAGCCCCTGTAGTCGTATTTACTCTGGACGACTTTTGCATAACTGGTAAACCGTTAGAGATAGACCAAATCATACTATACAAAAATGTATATCTTGCTAAAATACACAATTTATGTCTCAATAAATTTTCTTGTAGGGTGAACCATTTCGGATATATTCCTTGTTATGTGTGTGAGTTTCGGAAAACTTAGAACTTTCGTGAAATGGGTCATCGTTATTCATTTTGTTAAATGTTACGTGTGCAAAGAGAACGGAATCTCAAAGCTTTAAAAGATTTGACTGTCGCACAAAGCCTACTGTATTCCAATATTCCCCTTGTACCTACAAGGAAATAAGCAATAAGATAAATTGTACAAATGTTTATTTTAACTAACACGAAGAAGATATAGGAATAAGAGTTTGTAAGAATGGTTAGTGCAAAAGTAGAGAAAGTCATGTGAGTGCAACACATCAGATTTTTAATTTCAAATTTTAAGAACGTTGCGTTGTAAATGTAATATTCCCATGTAAAGGTAATATGGCCAGGTTAATAAAAATGTATTATTGTAGGGAAAATACATATTTAGTTTATTCTGATTTGAAATTAACTATAGCAGCATATTCTTACATATAATTATTGTGTAATCTACACGCAACAGATTCTGTAAGGCCAGAGACTACGAGCAATTTTCATTAAAACCTCAGAACAGTTGGAAGTTCTAATTTTGCTGGGTAATAGAGTAGTTCCTTTTTTGTGGTTTGTTTTGTTGTCTGGTGTTATTCCACTTATAAGTTGTCTTTAACATGTAGGATGTCACCGGAATTATTGACGGATACGAGAAATAATGATATGACGGAATGATAGAATGATAGACAAATAATTTCCAAATGTTAAAATCAATGCAAGATGTAAGAAGCATGAGCCACAATTCTATCGGGGAATGAAACTCATTAACGACGAAAGCTAAGAGTTCAGGCAGAGCAATTAGTTATAAGTCTTTGTAGCTAAGGGAATTAGACGTTTGGGTTTAATCAGTCTGGAAGAGACTAATTAGCCCAACTTGTACGGTAAATCAGAGAGTTTCCGGCAAATACGCGTGTAGGTCAGTTCTAAAAGTCAGCGAAGCAAATAATTCTTAGAATTTAGCAAGTCACTAAGTAAGAATGTTATCTTCCAGCTGCAAGTAATAAGCTTAAGACTTCGTAACGTTTGATGTAGAAACTTTCGTGGTGTAGTCATGGCATAGGAGGGACTAATTGTAAGTTTGATAAGAGCATGTATTTCTAAAATATGTCTTTTGTGTCATACAGGCGTTCAAACATATTACTGAGGTCCTTTATTGTGATCGATAATCGGCAGTCCCTAGCGCCTGAAGATCGCGTTTGAGCTATATATATATATATTTGGCGGTAGCCGCCAGAGAATTCTCTACTTAGCATTTCAGTACCTTACGGCAACTTAGAGGAACAGTTATTTTTAACCTTAAATTTGCTGATACTTCAGAAGTTAGCAGATAATACTTACATAGTTGCAGTTTCTAGTGTAAAGACACAGAAACAGTTTAATTCTACATACGCAAACAGCTGATAACTCACTTCAAATAACTCATTTATTAGTCTCTACTAAATGTATCATTCAACTTAACCGGTGTTGTCTATTCTCACACATACCCACGCATACCGTGATAGAAAAATCCCATAGTTCACAATTGTTAGTAAACAAATGTACCGTGAAAATGAACAGTGCTTTAGACTCCAAAGAGTCATATGCAACTCAAGTTGCAAAATCCCTAACTTTTGGGGATCTTTTGAGTATTTAAATTTCATAAAGAATGAGCTTTGTTGCTTATCCTTAAAAACATCTTAATTATACACAGCAAAGATTATAAGTATGTGTAAAAGGGAAGCACATGAACGCTGAAGAAGTTAGCAAAAATGTGAAGGATAACTCCAGAATGTGTTAGAAAAGACACTCGTTTTTCAGTAATATATGTCTTGCTGCAAGAGTAACCGAGTCGTTCATATCAACAAATATACAGACAGTGATATAGTTAGTATATTACTTGCATGTACCTATTACCTCTTGAAGTTCCTCACTATGACAGGCGGAGAACATTCATGTTCGACATGTACATTATTGTCCACTGCAATGAACAGACTATGTCGTATTTACTTTGCATATATTAGTGATCTATAACGAAATAAAGGCATTAACAATCATGTATAGCATGGTATCCGCACTGTTTTGATACAACCTGTACCAGCACTGCAGACACGCGCCTGTTGTTTACATCACGACTCACGCTCTCTCCTTCAACATAACCAGTCGGTTTGTACTACAAGGTAAGTCAACCTCACAAACACTTGCCACACTGATCCGCCCCTTCCTCAGCAGCAATCATGCTCACTTCTGTTACAGTTAGGTGGTTTTATCACTTGTGACTTTTCATAAAAAAGCAATACTGCCACATGGTATGCATATGGAGACTATTACAATGATTTTAGCTGCTAACAGTCGTGGGTAATAGTGGAAAAAATTCGCATAAATGTTAGAGAAATTAATCGTCTTTGCGGATTATCATACTCGATGGACAAAATTGCACCAGTGGGCGAAGGGCAAGTCGTCGGCATTTATAAAGTGATCAAACAAAACTCTGTAGCTAAGGCACTGCGGTTGGTCGCAGACATTGGCTTCGCGAAGAATCTTTAAGCTATTTTAGATTTTGGATGTTTTAGACCAGCGAGAGCCAACGTTTGCGAAAGAGGGGAGTGTGGGCAAATTCAAACAAATAAGAAAGGACATCTCGGAAATGGTTCACTCAAAAGAAAAAAGAAGTATTTGACATTGTATTTTTTAATAGATCTATAATTTTTATTTAGTATCATTTTGTCTGTCTCTTACTGTTTACCATTTATACGAAAATCATCCAGAACGAAGAGGTCTTCTGAGAACATTCCCAGAAAATGGTATGACTTGGAAACTGCCATGGAATCGCCTGTTTGTATCTGTCACTGGATACTGACTGTCTCTCCCTCCAACTGAGGAGTGGAGTGAGGCATTGCCGTTCACTGCGTAAGGTTCTCCAAAGAGAACATTTTGGATATCCCCGTTTTATACTAATAGGTGATTGTCTCTTTCAACATTATCCTGTTTTACCATTTTAGAATTTTCCATTTTAACTGTTATAAATTTCACGTTTTGATGTTTTATATTATTAAGTTTCATCTTTTTAATCCTTTACACCTTTTAACTTATATGCTTAACGTTTTAACCCGCCTCTGTAGCGTGATGCTTAGCGTGTCTGCCTCACGTTAAAGAGGTCGCGAGTTCGAATATCGCTTAGGGTAAGTTATCCGGGTAAGGTTTTTTTCCGAGGTTTTCCCTGCCCTGAGAAGACGAATGTCGGGTAACTTAAAGCTCCATGGACCGCGGGCTCATTTGAGCATCATTTCACCCATTTTCATTTCATTCATTCGTCCGATATGACACAATGATGGAGGACGTTAATTTAAAAAAAAAAAAAAAAAAAAAAAAAAAAAAATTAACGTTTTAACCTCGTAGCACTAACTTTTTAACGTCTAAATCATTGAGTTTTCAGCTTTGCACATTTAAGTTTGTGAGTTTTCGATTTGTTCATGCTTTGACTTGCCCATATGACCTTTGTGGACGGGCCCTTGAACATCATTCACTCATTCACTTATTCGAACCCAACTTTGTTGAGCACCATAAGCACATGATAAAAAACAGCCTCCAAAAATGTCGCCCAAGTTGACCCCAGGCGTGTGTAAATCGCGCTGGTTCAATGCTTCAATGGGCTCATTAATGCATCCTGATTTATAAAATGCGCTAGCGAGTGCCCGGCATGCGTCGCAATGCCTCTCAAAGAACCAAAGTGTTTGTGTTTTAATTCTGTTTATTGAAGTGCGTTTGGATACACAATATTTTTTGTTTTGTTTTTGCTTCTGATTCCTACACAGATTAATTAGGTTTTCCGGCGCGTGAAAACAGCTGTCCAAAACACGCACAGCTGTCCAAGTGAGAAGCATGCATTTCCTAAATTCAGTCTACACACTTGTAGTGATTGTTGCTGTGCAAATATGAGTCTCTGCGTTAACTGCAAACGTTTGAATGTAAATCAATTGATACAAATACATAGCAATTCATAGCATTGATTTTCTTGTTCGTTTCCTCATCTGCTTCTGGATTTCTGAATTTCATCTTGAAATGATATCCACCTTCTCCTTGTCAAAATAAAAACGTATATTACAATCCATCGTGTGAGAAAATAGGTTTCTGATATTTGCTGAGGATCAATATTTCTGTTGTGGAGAATATACCGGGAGAGTATTAAATGTTCGACCCGGCTACGCGGTGTTGGGCCTGTCCACGTCCTTGGCGCTCATTGCCGTTCGCCGCTATCATAGAAAGGCGCAAATGAAACCGTAACTACCTTTAAACGCTTTACTTACCAAATTTATGAAAGGAGGTCGTTATTGGAGCCCTTACAAGCCTAATATTGTTCATGACGAAAGAAATTGGTGTATGATGTGCCATTAGAGGAGAAAGAGTTACAGGGCCAATCTTTCTCGAGTCAACAGTTGACGCCACTACATACGTGAATACAATTTCCCCCTTTTTTAAGAAAATTAACACACAGAGAGCGTGATTTTGCCCTTTTACTTTCTCTTTTACGTATGTATAGTATAGTAGAGGAAGTATCGTATTTCACCCAAAAATTCGATGTCGAGATCTCACCGGAAATATATGTTTTGAGGCCCCCTGAATAAAAAAACGCTTTTTTACAAAAAAGGTCCGTGTGCGTGTCTGTCTGTCAGCCTGTGGACAGCATAACTCAAACAAAAAGTTGGTTAGAAACCAAATTTGGTATTTATGTTTAATGTCTTTTAGGAATGCGACACGAACATTTGGAAGAAAATTCTCTCTCCTAAACTACCCTTTACATGGAAAATTTTTGGATAATTTTGATTTTCTTGAAAAAGGTCTAAGGAATTTGATTAAAATATCATACGTTTGAGATATTTTGTAACAATTGAAAAGTATAACTTGAATTTTCTGGCTATAGCCCCTGTAGTCGTATTTTTTGCATAACTGGTAAACCGTAAGAGATTGCGTAAATTATTTTTGCCTAAATAAGCTTTTTATAGAGTGAACCGTTTCGGAGATATGTCTTGTTATTTGTGTGAGTTCTGGAGAACTTATACTTCTGTCAAATGGAACATCGATATTCAATGTTTTATATGTTAACCGTGCAAAGAGAACGGAATTTGAAAGTTTTAAAACATTTTACTATCGCTCAAAGCTCTCATATTCCCCTTGTACCTACAAGGAAATAAGCAATAAGATAATTTGTACAAAGTTTATCTCAACTAACACGAAGTATAGGTATAAGAGTTTGTAGGATGGTTAGTACAAGAGAAGAGAAAGTCATGTGAGTGTAACACATCAGATTTTTTCTACAGGACTCTGCAACAGTTCACACGACCAATATTTCGGTGTGCTTCTTCACTTCCTCTGTCTCTCATACCCTAATTGCGACGATGAAATCACTTGCGACGCTCGCAGAATCTTCTTACGACGTGCCAACATGACACACACATGCACAGCTGTCTCACACTCAATGACACACTCATGTTCGAAACTAATTTCTAAACCTCACTCTCTGGCGTCCTCATATATTGTGAATGACGTCACACGTACCTTTCTCGAGTCGCACTGAAAATGACAACTAGAAGTCTCGCAAATGTTTTCGACACCCCTTTTTGTTTCTGCCGCCTGGATTGTTAACAGTCGCAGTCCTGTGAGACCTGAATGTCTTTGCGCCCTCGTCGGCACGGCATGTGGTGTAAAGTAGCTTGTCCCAGTCCGTTCATTGCTGTGCTTCGAGTCCGACGTCACAATAACAAGACCATGTCTTGATAGCGTTTGATCAGTTAGGAACTCTGTAAACACCATTATGGTATTGTCAATCATAATCGTGTGGATTGAAAGGGTTATTTCCAGGTACGATTATTATTTGTTTATCGAGAGTCACATCCATGATGGTTTTCTCTTTTGACTTGAGCATAATTGCATTTTGCTTGAAATGTGTCGCCTTCAACTTGTCCAGAATGTAATTAGCAATGTTTGCATTATTCAAAGGCAATTCCTTCTTACTTCAGCGTTCATAACCTGCAAAACCACACGGTTGAAACCTGTCACTTTAGAGTCCCCACCTCCGCTCTCTTTATCTTGGTCAGGTGACAGCCTATACTTTCATTATCGACTGCTAGCAACACCTAGTATCGATGGTCAAAGCTGCTATCGAAAACGACCACAGGAACTGGAGAAAACTGCTCTTTACTCTTGAAACATATGAGAAAACCAGTTACTGCTAATCACACTTTGTCTCTTAAGAGCTTAGCCAAGCGCAAGTCACTGTTGTACATACAACAGACACAATTTACCAGTTGAACTCAATCACATTACTGCAGCACAACTCACTCTGAACTGTTTGCTGTCACTATACATTGAAGACTTATTAACTTACTAACTGTCCAAGTGGGCGCTAAGCACGCCTAATATAGGTTCCGCACACAATGAGAAACGTTCGGTAAGGAGAATATTCCCGAATGATGTGAAATGAAGACTCTGGAGCACAGAAACGGTACACAATAGCAATTGTTTTCGTACGCCTGCTGTCCCGTCAAGGCCACGGTCGTGGTGAAGGTACCATAATTGTGTCCTAGAAATTGGAGCCTTTGTAATACATATTTTTCTGCTGCCATTAAAGCCAAGATCACAGTTTTTCAGAACTGCAATTGATAAATGTGTATTTACATAACTTTCGTATTCAAAATTTGAATTATGTATAATTTAAGCCACACCTAAATCTCTAGTCACGCGTATAAGGGTTTAGTAAAACGGCTGATGCTATCAGTTCAATGACTTTCGGCATACATTCGTTTATTTTTATATATTTTCCATTCTGTTTGCATAATGCAAGTTCTAACTTCCCACATTACTGATCGCTATTGAATTTAGCTTTTGTTCACTTCCCCGTTCTTTTACAGTCTGTTTCATTAGTATATTATGTAACGAGACTATAATGGTATTAATTAAGGCGCGAGTTTCCTGATTTTCATACGAGTACCTTAATTATCATTTAGACTCGACCATATACCTAATTTCATAGCTGAAGTACTGTAAAATGTTGTACACTCACCAGGAACAATGACCTACACATTGCAACATCTGATATTTGGAGTTCTGCGCAAACGCTAAACAATCAATTCGTTTCCAGCACGTCACAGCTGCATGATGAAAATAATAACCTTGGAATGCTACGGAACATTAAAAAATCGAACGCAAATTGAATATATTGGTTTTCAGACGAAATTTTATTTCATGTATAAGTTATTTATTGTACAATTAGTGAAATTAATGTGCGGGACTGTGCTTAGTGCAATATTCTTGGAAGTTGATGCTGTATTGAGGTTAGTTTGTGTGTTTTGTGTGTTGCATCTTACTTAGGCAGGTGGAGTAAGTTGCATCTCACTGTCAGTAGTGTCCGACATTTAAGCGTTTTCTAAACTCGCGCTAGTTGCGTTTCGAGAATTAATCGATATTGCGCTTTGCCATTGCTGCATGGGAATTCTCTGATTGGTGGAACACCTGTCCTTTAGTGAAAATTGAAGCGTCCGATTGGATGAAGACCAGTCCTTTAATGAAGTTTAAGCTTAAGGAGGTCCATTAAAGGATCGCTTTCAGACTTCTAATTAATACATTTGGGTATGGTGGAGCATAAAAGCGGATACGTGACAGATGACGAGCAAGGGAGGGGCTGATGGTTAAGAGGGAAGGCCGTTGCTATGGAAACGGAGAAAAGCGTAGCGACATTGCTTACACTGGTGAATCATATGTTTAGTCAGTTTAGTCATCAACAGCTGTGTGCATTCAGTGTGCTATTAGCCCATTCTATTAAAATCTTGTAAAACACTAGCTATGGAAGCAAGACATGGTGGGAGTAGAGGTAGACCGATGGTACATGGCCCAAGACATGGTGGGAGTAGAGGTAGACCGATGGTACATGGCCCAAGACATGGTGGAAGTAGAGGTAGACCGATGGTACATGGCCCAAGACATGGTGGGAGTAGAGGTAGACCGATGGTACATGGCCCAAGACATGGTGGGAGTAGAGGTAGACCGATGGTACATGGCCCAAGATAAACTTGTGGTCTGGGTGCTATACTACACGGCCAAGGTAAACAATTTGTCAGGCAGAACAGAACATGCTCCATCAGTGTTGTTCCTTTCAAACAAATGCACGTGCTCTTAAGGTAAGTGGGTAAGTGACTGTTTCTAGAAGCAGTTACAGACAAATGTCGCTCCTGAGGGAGACCCTCTCCAGTCACATGACATAAGAAACACCCTAAGATTCAACAAGCAGTGAATTGATAACAAATCATTTTTATTGTCAAAGTAGACTAATATGTGTATGATTTTTTGTTGACGTAAGTAAACCTCTTTACCTCTTCCAAGAATTGAGAGAGTAATGGGTAATATGCGTACCTTTTACAAATTGCAACTCTCCACGAGAGCAAACTCTGTTATAAATCAGAAACTCACTTCAGCATTGTGGTTTCTACTTGTCTACACTAATTATAGGACAGATCTGGCAACAAGGGTTTCTTGGAAATTATTGGTTATGTAATTGGTATTGGAATAAGCTCGGGAGATAATAATGAAGATGATCTTCCTTAGCTGCTTTAACAGCTTTCCTATAACTTAGTCGTGTTTGGAAGGCTTGCAGAAACGGCAGGAATTATTGCGGCAGAATGAGAATTTCAGTCCAATTACTTTTTCTGTATTTTTCATCTAAGCTTTGCACAAAAACACAGTTCTCTTCTACTTTCTTTAACACAGTCTACAGTCTTTTGCAATGTTACTACTCATAATAATTATTTTCTTCTCGTAGACATGAGTTAGTCCTTTCACTGTCTCTCTTCACTTTCCCTGTCTCTTATACACTAACTCTGACGACACAATCATTCAACACTCATTAAAACTTCTTCACCACAGTACCACACACACAGCTTTCTCGCGCTCACTGAAACACTGAGCAACTCATGGTAAGTATCTCTCTGTTGTTCCCTCGCCTCCTTATATAGCGGGGATGTCACAGGATCTTTCTCGACTTCCACAAGCATGCCGGCGATGATGTAGCCATATCTCTCTCGAAGGCTCTGGAAATCCCTTGTGTTGCCTATTAATTGTTGTTAGTCACGTGTGTGGTGTGTGGTGAAGCTTGGCCTTGAACGCCTTTGTTTGCTCGCCGGCCTGGTATGTGGTGTGAAGTAGCTTGGCTCCGATCGTCCTTTGTTCTGCGATGTGCCCGGCGTCACAATATTCAAATCATGTGGGTTAGAGCTCCTCTTCTCACTCCTAAGTTCGGCATACATTATTGGAAAAACAAACTTCGTAGTTGTTATCGGAAGAATTGATTGATAAGCATTTATAGCATTGTATAAAGAAATTATAGGGAGGTAGATAAATAATTGCAAAAAATAGTTTCCATATATTAAAATTAATGTGTAATGTAATAAGCATAAGTTACAGTTTTGTCAGAGAGTAAGAAGTCATTGACCACCACTGTAGCGCGCCTGTCCGTTACACGGATGACCCGGGTTCGATTCCGGATACCGGCATGCGGATTTTTCCCCCACTGGGAGGTCTGTCACGGGGTACACTGACTCGTTATGTCCTAGAGGGGCCAATTCAGAAGCTACTTGGCTAAGAAGTAGCGACACCAGTTCGTGAGGGCCACATAGCTGGCCAGGAAGACTCTGGGCGCTGACGACTTCCCAACTTCCACTCATGACGCCTGTCGTAGGCAGGAGTGGGAGACTCAGCGGCCGGGCGGCAAGACTTGGCTGTTGCGCTGGGGAGTGTGAAGTAATTAGCCAAGTTCCTTGTTCAGGAAAAGCAATTATTTATATATTAGCGTAGCTTAGGTAATTACACATTTAAGCGAAATCAGTCAACAAGAAATCCATTAGTTCAAGGTTTCGGTATTTGGAAGTCGACAAGAACGTTCAGAATTTAGAGAGTTGCACGCATATCAGTTGTAAAAATAAGAAAAGGAAAATAATTCTTAGAGTTTAGTAAGTCTTTTTCTTCTTTCTTCTTTTCCTGATTAAGTTCAGATGATTCCAATTCTGAGGATAAACTGAAAATGAGATATTTAGATTCATAAACTGATCATAAAGAAGAGGATGAAAGCAACCTTGTCCTAAATTGTACATAAAAGCATATGCTTGTCAAAGTTATTATTATGATTATGATTATCATGAGTAGGGCTAGGAAGTTCATGCATTTGCATGTTTTTTCATAGAGGTTAAAAATGTATGCGTTTACATTATGTGCACGAATTATGGAATTTTCAGTTATTTGGGCATGATTTTATGGTGCATATAACTGCATATTTTCTTGATTTTTGATAAATGCACATTATTTCAATATTATAGCCCCTATATTGCATATTTTAATGATTTCTATGGTTTTTTATCATTGTTTTCCATCTGGATATTTTTCATATTGGTAATATTGCGCATGATGACACAACTCACAAAGATTTCAATACTATAGCCCCTATATTGCATATTTTAATTATTTTTATGGTTTTTTATTATTTTTTCCATCTGTATAATATTTTTTTACATTGGTAGTATTGCACATGATGATGCAACTCGCGAGGTGGCGAGAACTAATGCTGAGTCATGTTGTCATGCAGTGAATCCCCTGTTTCATCCTTTCATCATATGTATGTTCGTAGAAAATAATCAGTGCATTATCTGAGAGGTTTAAGATAAAGTACAGGTCAACGTTTTGAGCAGCACGATTATAGCAAGGCTTGCCGGCCCACCAGTATTTGTGTCGTGGTCTTCAAACGTAACAGTGTTGTGAACTGGTTCCCACCAAATTAAATTAGGCGTATAAAATGTTAAAAAGCTCTTCAAATGCCGAAAATATAACCAACTCCGAGTGCTAGATTAATTAATTTGCAGAAAGAGTTTTCGGGTGATTTAGTATCTACAGATAATAGGGCACTGGTTTGTGGAGCGTGTGAGAAAAATATAGGGAATGAGAAAAGCATTTAAAGAGGTCGGCACATAAACACAGCAAAACATAAGGAGAATTTAATCAGAAATCTCGCAAACAAAGAACGTGTTAAAAAACAGCTGGTAGAGTGTTTAGGAAGTACGGTTACTGAATTATATGACTTCTGTCAAGCATTTTTAGCTGCTGGTATTCCCCTGTTCAAAGTTAATAATCCAACATTTAAAAACTTTTTTGCCAAGTACACTGGACAACATGTGCCTGAAGAAGTCTTACTGCGTAAGACTTATGTAGGACATTGTTACAATAACGTATTGTCAAATATACAAAAATGAATTAGCGGATCAGTTTGTGTGGTTGTCTGTTGATGAAACCCCTGATTCTGAGCACCATTCTATTACTAGCAGAATCATGGGGACTTTAAATAACGAACAAAGGACTACACCTTATCTTCTTAATGTGGCAAATTGTCGGCCACTAACAATGTAACTGTGACCCAGTTTGTGATGGACTCTTTGAAACTACTATGGCCATGTGAAACAAATACGCCCGGTTACTTTTATTTGTTAGTGATGGAGGTCCTTATATGCTAAAATCAGGACAAACTCTGAAAGGTATTTTTCCTAACTTAATTCATATAACTTGTTAGGCACACGCTCTTCATCGCATTTCTGAGACAACACGTGATTCTTTCCCGCTGGTAGATAGATTTGTGTCCAGTACCAGGAAAATTTTTGTTAAATCTCCTAAAAGAGTTAAGTTGTTTAGATCAACAGCACTTAATATCCGACTTCCACCTGCACCAGTGTTAATCGATGGGGAACATGGGTCGATGCAGTTTTATATTATACTGAGCACATAGAAATAGTCAAAGAGGTTATTAATTCATTGGACTCGAAAGATGCTTCATCAATAGAAACTGTGCAAAATATTATCAGGCACTGGGTTAAAAGAGGATCTTAGTTTCATATCTGTCCATTTTTCTTTCTTACCAACAGCCATAACGGCATTGGAAGCTGTAGGATCTCCTTTGCATGAGTCACTTACTGTCTTTGAAAAAACAATATGTGACCTAAGTTCGGTTCCTGGTAGCACAGGACAAAAGTGAATTATGTAATTTCAAAACATTCTGGTTATAACCAGATGTGCGATATTCGAGACATCCTTGAAAGAAAACCATCTGTCACACCAAGAGACTTGACTCTCTCTCTGTGAAGCAGTTAATATCATTTAAATATGCCCCGATAACATCTTATGACGTAGAGAGAAGTTTTTCACGCTACAAAAGTGTTTTGTGAGACAACAGACAATGTTTTATAGTTGAACATTTTTGCAAAGTGTTTGTTGTGAACTGCAATTTAGCAGTTAATACTAGCAGCCGGACCACGTCTGCTTCAACGTCTAAGGAATACGGTAACTTTATTTATTATTTATACTAACTCGTCTTGTCTACTGCAAAGGGACATCAATCGTTTTAATTAGAAGTTCATATTTCTTGGCATATTTTCAAGTTTTTAAGAGTATATTTGCATGCATATTTCAGTGTCTTTTAGGGCATGAACTTCCGAGCCCTAATCATTATTGTTATTGTTGTTGACAGTGCACTTCAAATTAGAAGTTGTATACCTAAACATTACAATAACAAACTATACTTCCATGTAGTGTAGTACAAATTATAACGTATTTTGTACTCATACTACGTTTTATTTATCTTTGATCTATCTAGTAAGATAATGTTAAAAACATGTATATTTAAGCTAAATGAAGCTAAAAATGAGAATGAAGGAAAAATACAAGCATATAAAAATAAAAATATAGCAAGGACCTACTAGGCCCCAGTGACCAGGGTGTTCTACCAGGTCGTGCGTGTAACGGAGGGTTAAAGGGACCTCGAAACGGGTATTTCCAGTAGTCTCTGTGTCGAGTTGTTGGGTGAAATGTAAGACTTTCTCTGCCAGTATGTATGTGGTAGAGACAATATTCATGTTAGACGGAGAAATGTTGGCAATATCACGAAACTCGCACTGTGTAAATAGAAGGCATGTAACTTGTGTAGCAATTAACCATCATTTGTAACGAGACTTGAACAAAGAAACTTGGTTCGTTAGTGCTTGATATAACAAGCGAAGTATCTGTTTTGTGAACAGAGTACACAATTATTTCATACAATCCAGGATCATTGATTATCGAGAGGCTCGGAAGTACTACACTGAATTTGGCATTAACCAAACAACACTCGAATCTCTGCAGTGCAGTTTGATTAACTCCATTCAGAGGCGGCGCTACACGTTCATTTTACATACAACACAAATCCAGGGTTAAATTACCAGAAAAATCTCGTGTTCCGTACACACGACATTCTCTACTCTGGCACAAACTATGCTTAAAAACTCTTTTTCCTCTATTTCATGTTAGTCGACATAACTCTTTGTAGAAATTAACTTTTTACTTTCCCTACTGGTAAGTAGGGGAAGTATTGTATTCCACCCAAAAATTCGATGTCGAAATTTCACCGGAAATACATGTTTTGAGACCCCCTGAATCCAAAAAAAAGCATTTTTAGAAAAATGTCCGTGTGTGTGTCTGTCAGTCTGTCAGTCTGTGGACAGCATAACTCAAAAACGAAAAGTCGGTTAAAAACCAAAGTTGGTATTTAAGTTTAATCTCTTTCAAGGATGCGACACGAAGATTTTGAACAAAATAGCCCCACCCAAAACTACCCTTTACATGGAACATTTTTCGAAAATTTTGATTTTCTTGAAAATGGCTCTAACGATTTTAATTAAAATGTCATATGTTTGAGATATTTTTATGACAAATGAAATGTATATCTTGAATTTTCTGGCTATAGCCCCAGTAGTCGTATTTACTATGAACGACTTTTGCATAACTGGTAAACCGTTAGAGATAGTACGGCATCCAAATTAAACTGTACAAAAATGTAGATCTTGCTAAAATACACAATTTATGTCTCAATAAATTTTCTTGTAGGGTGAACCATTTTGGAGATATTCCTTGTTATGTGTGTGAGTTTCGGGAAACTTAGAACTCTAGCGAAATGCAACAACGTTGTTCATTTTTTTACATGTTAATCGTGCAAAAAGAACGTAATCTCAAAGGTCAAAAAGATCTGACTGTCGTACAAAGCCTTCTGTATTCTAATATCTCCCTTGCACCTACAAGGACATAATCAATAAGATAATTTGTACGAATGTTTATCTTACCTAACATGGAGATATAGGAATAAGAGTAGAGAAAGTCACGTGAGTGCAACACATCAGATTTTTGCTAATAGGTTCAAGGGGAATACAGTGGGCTTTAAGCGATAGTCAAATGCTTTAAGAGTGGTCGTTATATGACGACTTCGAAATTCCGTTCTCTTTGCACGCCCAAGGGTTAAAAATATTAATTACGACCTCCCATTTGAGAACGCTGTATAATAGTTGCAAAATTCTTACAATAACAAGGAATTACTCCGAAATAATTGACTCCACAAAAAGACAATTTGATATAAATTTTATCGTTTAAGATGATCCATATTTTTGTAGAGGGTTCACCTAAAGTCATCGAGAGTACGCAGGACTAAAAGGCTCATAGCCAAAAAATTTAAAATATACATTTCATTTGCCATAAAAATATTCTAAACATGGCATTTTAATCAAAATCGTTAGTAAATTTTGACAACTAAATTTTCGAAAAAAAAAAATGTCCATGTAAAGGGTAGTTTGTGTTGGAACGCTTTTATTCCAAATCTTTGGTCGCGTCCTTGAAAATGTTAAACTTAAATACCAACATCGGTTTTTAAAGGGTTTTTCGTTTTTGAGTTATGTTACTTGCAAACACAAACACGCAAACACAACACAACACACACACACACACACACACACACACACACACACACACATACACACACACACACACACACACACACACACACACTTTTCTAAAAATGCCTTTTTTCGATTCAGGGGCATCAAAACATATTTCCGGTGAAATTTCGAAATGGAATATTTGGGGTGGAATACAATACTTCCTCTACTTACTATACGTAGTACAGAAAATAAAAATAGGAGGTATTTAAATTTCGGCATCTTTCAAAGATGCGACACGAGGATTTTCAGTAAAACCCCCCACCAAAAATAACCTCCTCGAGTAAAACATTTTTGAGAATGCTCATTATCCAGAAATTGATTGTTGTTATTTAAAAGCATATTTTCGTGAAAAATACGAATTCTGTAGGAATAGCCTGTTAAGATGACTTCCACGTAACTGATAAAGCGTAAACGATACACATATTACTAATTGTTGTACTTGTTGTTGATCTTCTTGCACAAGGCATAGGCCTGACGACCTGTTCTGTCCTCACTCCATCGTTTCCTTGGTATCCCTACTTTGGCGATATCCTCTACATTTATCATCGAATAACACTTTTGGTATTCGTAGCTTCTCATCTTAAATACTTGTTGATACCAATCGTGTTTATTTTCATTACTTTTTTCATTTAGGTTATATATTGTAACAAAACGGCAGAATTCCAGTTGTTGTTACTTTTACATCTCTTTATTTTCTTCTAACATTTACTACAAATGCACAATTTCCTTATCGCTGTTAACAGAGTATATAGTCTTCTCTACTATTCTAATTAACAATTTTTGTTCTGTTAATCTTTCTCATTCTCTCAGACATCCTCCAGTTTCACTGTCTCTTATATCTTGACTATTACTATACAATCACTCGACGACAATAAATACTCGCTGACAGGCTGGCCGACTCACTCTCCGAACTAAAACTAACTGCACACGACGATTTAAACAATAACTCAACCCTATCACTAACTAAAACTACTAAACTGTGACTGACCTGTGTCTGTCCTATTCATACTGGAGCGGTGGTCACGTGACCTTGGAGAGCCCTCCGTACCCACGTGCAATGATGACTCAGCGGAATCAACTAGAAGCTTCTGGACCATTCCTTTTGTGTTTTACCGGCATCATTGTTTATTGTCACGTACACAATCTCTCACCATATTCAAGGTCACCCGGCCACCTCCCGTCCGTATATTGTTGATCGACCCAATGTCAAAATATGTATGTAATTGTGCTCACACTTGTTCATTTCTTTGTTTGTCTAGAAGGGCATATCCAGCTGCTGCTGTCAGGAGCTTCATCTCAGCTGGTTCAATTGTTTTCCTATCTGTCCTATTCATAGTCCAGTTTTCACTTCTATATGTTGCCATTGGCAGCGTCATTACTTCCTAGAATTTCATTTGTGTTTCCTTTGAAGTCTCCTTTTTCAATGTTCTTCAAATTGTTCCGTTCAATTCTCTTAATTTATTAAATTATATATTGAAGTCTTCGTGTTTGCTATATGATATATGAAAACCTACATAATTAAAACTAGAGACTTGATCTATTATTTCTGCATCAATTACTATCTTACATGATTCATCCCTTCAAAAGACATTGATTTTTGGGCTGTTGGAATCTTTAAGTTATATGTCTCCATAATATTTTTGAGGTTATTAACACTTCTCTGTAAGCCATCTTCTGTTTCCTCAAAAACAGCCTTATCGCCAGCAATATGGACTTATTCGAATACCCCAGTAGAAGGGAATCTTTCCAAATAGGAAATCCAAATCCCGTTAGCGTACACATTTTATGTGAAACACGAATAATATCGCTTAAGACAAGTATATTCGTATTCCTATTATATCTTCAGGGAAATGTGTAATAAAATTTTCTCTTCCGGCTCTACAGCCCTTGATAAGTATTGGCCTGCTGCACAGTACTCAACATTAACCCCTATCTTCCACTCAATTTTTACACCCCTAAGTCCAATCCTTTTTAAATATTCTACTTTATTATCTAATCAACTTGTTTTTGGCCTTTCTTTTTTCCTTCTGGAAAACAAGCTTCCTTTCAATATTCTTTTGGGGATTCTATCTTTTGTCATTTTCTCAATATGTCCTAGTCATCTTATTCTTTATGTCGTTATAAATCTCACAATATCTTGCTTACTTATTAGTTCATCCAGCTCATAGTTGCCCATTGCTCTTTATCCTTTACTGGCCCAAAGACCCTTCTCAGTATTTTCCTTTCAAATCTTTGTAGCATTTTCTCGTTTGCGTTATTCAGGGTCCATGTATCAGCAGCATATGTTACTGCTGGCCTTATTAAGGCAATGTATATATGAAAATTAAAAAACAAAAATCTCCACAGCTTCCTTTTCATTGCTCTGAATTGTTTTCTACACCTGAAAACATAAAATATATAGTGTACACACAATGTCATGTTCTATGTTAAATAGTGTTTAAATTCTTAATATATTTATTAATAATAAATCACTTTTTGATATTCTAATATGAAATGACACTTTCCTAAATTTTAAATTTGAGCTCAGTATATAGATATAAAGAAATTCATATCGCTATTGCTTAGATTTAATTAGTTTAAGAAAAATAATGTTTTGTATACAGTTTATTGATATTTTCAACTTTTTCAGTATGAGTTGTGAAAAATATTTTATTTCAGCTCAGTTATTTAATACTTTTTAACTAGCGCATAACAAGTTTTAATACTGTAATCTCTGAAGTTCTCCTGAAAATTTCAAGCTAATAACTTCTACACTAGGGTCCAAGAAACAGCTTGAATAGTGAACAATGCTGAAAAAAAGAATTGAGAAAAATGAAATATATTTTTGTACTTATCTAATTCCAATCCAATCAAAATTCCCCGGCACCATATGCGAGGCCCTCTGTTGCTTTCTTTTTGGCCTCAGTAACGTATTTTCAGAATTGTAAGTTTGCTTAGTTATTTGTTAATATGAAAACTTTCCTTTCACCTTCGCATTGTTCACAACATTTAGAAATTTATTGTCCTTAGCTAAACTCTACATTATGCACTTTCACTAGTTTATACATAAAATTCATAAAATATCTGTTTGTTACGGCTTTACTATTGACTAACAAGATTGATTAAGTAACTAAACAATGTCTAATATATCTATGACTGGAACACTGAAATAACCTGGCAACATTGCACAATTACAGCACACTGACTGCATTTCTCTGTTTGGAAGAAAAACATGTTTCAGATTCTCGGCATTTCACTTCGATATATCAAATTCATTTCAGCACAACCAACTCAGAACCTTTCTGAAGCAAAATTCCCTGCAAGAGACTCAAATCAAAGCCAGTGAAAAGGAGAAAAGCATTTTAGAGCTTTAGTGACGAAGTTTAGCGAGGAATGCTCACACATACTAGGACTTTTAAACACCCTCCTGGAACTTTAAAAATGGCTGATATTGAGAAAACTTAAGTGTGACGTTAAAGTACAAAGTATACGCACAATAAAAAAATGCAAAAAGTAAAACTCAAAATTTTCGGCACTTTTCACCCAATTTCATACATACGCTTGTATTTTGTGAGTAATAAAATGTTGCAGTAAATTATATAAATGTCTACCTTGATTAAAATGAAGTATTTTTATTTTCTTTATTTTTTAAAGGAATATCTTATTGAAGAATGGGTAGAAGAAGTAAGAGATAATATTTTTCCTCTTAGGTTTGCACATAAAGTGGTGATTTTACCACAGAGAAGAGGAAGGCAGTGGTTTTACTTATTGCTACGTATGTGGAGTGAAGTTAATGTGCTTGACGTAATAGAGCGGGAATATTTCAGGGACATAAAGGCATGCCATTGCTTTAATATGCGGCGCAGGTGTTATAGCCTGAATACCGAACGTTGTGCGAATACCTCAGCGGTTAGTGATAGTTCCATAAGGGATGCAGCGATCTCATACGTTTAAAACGTGTCCTAGCCCTAAGGCACAAGAATATTAGAACGCTTAATCCGATCCCGTGCATTTCAAATAATTTCTTGATAACGGCGTTCTGCTCATATATATAACTTGCTTCTGGCTTCTGCCCTGAAATAAAAGAAAAGCTGCATATTACAAGAGAAACACTTTATTGGCAGTTCCCAAGAATTCAATATGGCCGACATTACACTAAACTTAATAAAAGCACAATTTCTAATCTCAATATTATTTATAAAATGAATAACGATGTTCCATTCGACGAAAATATGTGTTCCAAAACTCACACCCATAACAAGGAATGTCTCCAAAATGGTTCACTCTAAAAAAATGCATTTAGACAAATGTTGTGTTTTAGCAAGATCTACATTTTCTGTATAGTAAGATTTTGTCTACATATTACGGTTTAGGTGTTATACAAAAGTCATCCAGAGTAAACAGCACTACATGGGCTATAGCCACAAAATTCAAAATATACATTTCATTTATTATAAAAATATCTCATACATATGGCGTTTTAGTTGAAATATTTAGAGCCATTTTCAAGAAAATGAAAATTTTCGAAAAATTTTCGATGTAAAAGACAGTTTAGGGTGGAACAATTTTCTTCAAAATGTTCGTGTTGGATCCTTGAAATATATTAAACTTAAATAGCAACTTTAGTTTCTAACCGAATTTTGGTTTTTGAGTTATGCTGTTCACAGTCTGACAAACACACAAACACACGTACGGACCTTTTTTTTACATTCAGGGCGCTTCAAAACATATATTTCCGGTGAAATCCCAACACCAAATTTTGGGTGAAATACAATACTTGGTCTTCTTCACGTAGTAGAGAAGGTAAAAAATAGCAGTGACTATAACTGCGTATAATAGTCTGAAACAATTCAAGACAACATCACGCACACACGATCAATACAATGCTGTGGTTTCTTTGTTAACCAGGCGTTATTTCAGCCTTGAAAGGGGAGATATTGTACACAGCCGATTTTTCGATTTGACAAAGGCCTTCGACACTATTTCACATGATACTTTGCTCAAGAAACTAAAATACAATGGTTTTAATAATGATAGTCTGAAATTGATCAGATCGTATTTGTCACACAGATACCAATCTGTATATGTTAACGGAATATTTTCTAATTTTATGATGGTGAAACATGGTGTCCCACAAGGTTCCATACTTGGACCCTTGTTTTTTATCATATATATAAATGATCTACCATACAATATTCAAGAAAACTGCCTAAGGACATACCTCTATACAGATGACTTGGCAATTAATATTGCTTTAAATGACAGAACTCTGGTGTGTTCTAAAATTACTGATTTGTCTAACAGGATTGAAAATTGGTGTAAGCTTAATAGCCTATTAGTTAATAATAACAACAAAACTGCAGATGTTGCTTTTAAAATTAATTCAGCCTATCCTGGCTCTCTTGAATCTGTGAAGTTTTTGGGCATTAGTCTTGAATCTTGTTTGGGTTGGCGCACTCATATTGAGAATGTTGCTGGAAAATTAAGCTGAGGACTTTTCCTATTACGAATTTTAAAGAAATATTTATCCTTGAACTCTCTAAAAACTTTGTATTTTGGATGCATTAATAGCCATTTGAGTTATGGCATTTTACTTTGGGGAAACCATGCTTCATCCAATAAAAGTTTTGTACTTCAAAAGAGAGCTGTTCGACTCATGTATGGAACATCGTCTAGGACACACTGTAAACTGTTATTTATTCAGTTGGGCATTTTAACTATGCCCTCTTTGTTTATCATGAATCGTCTCTTGTATGTTAAGATGAATATACATTTATATACATTGTGTTCTTCAGTCCATAATTACTCCACAAGAAATAGTTCTAATATTTATATTGCCAAATGCAAATACAGCAAAGCTCAACATTCATTTGAAATTACATCTTTAAATATATTTAATAGTCTTCCTAACAATGTCAAAGCTCTGCCATTAGTGCCATTTAAAAGAAAAGTTAAATTTACATTGCTCTCAAATCCTGTGTACAGTATCACAGAGTTTTATAGCAGTAACATGTTTCTGTAATGTTTTAATGTTCTTTTTATGTATGTTTTCTTGACGTTGCTATACAACCTATGTATTGTTTTGGCAAATAAACCATATCTATGTCTATCTATCTATCTATCTATCTATCTATCTATCTATCTATCTATCTATCTATCTATCTATCTATCTATCTATCTATCTATCTATCTATCTGTCTGTCTGTCTGTCTGTCTGTCTGTCTGTCTGTCTGTCTGTCTGTCTGTCTGTCTGTCTGTCTGTCTGTCTGTCTGTCTGTCTGTCTGTCTGTCTGTCTGTCTGTCTGTCTGTCTGTCTGTCTGTCTGTCTGTCTGTCTGTCTGTCTGTCTGTCTGTCTGTCTGTCTGTCTGTCTGTCTGTCTGTCTGTCTGTCTGTCTGTCTGTCTGTCGGTCGGTCGGTCGGTCGGTCGGTCGGTCGGTCGGTCGGTCGGTCGGTCGGTCGGTCGGTCGGTCGGTCGGTCGGTCGGTCGGTCGGTCGGTCGGTCGGTCGGTCGGTCGGTCGGTCGGTCCGTCCGTCCGTCCGTCCGTCCGTCCGTCCGTCCGTCCGTCCGTCCGTCCGTCCGTCCGCCCGCCCGCCCGCCCGCCTACCTACCTACCTACCTATCTACAGATTCCTATGGCGTCTAAACAGCATCTTGTTTTAAAGTCTATCGGTTGGCCTCCCTGCAACGGGTTCAAAAACAAGGGCTTCTGTGGCAACATAGCGGATGCAATAACACCAACTATGGCCATAGCCATGGAATATCACCAAATATAACCAGACCGCACCATAATAGTGGGAAAATATCACAGTTGGTTTTTGGGGTATTGCAATAAGCTGGACGCTCTATATTAAGAGTTAGCTTACTAAAACTAATCTAATATCTGTCATTTCTCTATAGCGAGTGTTCCCGAAGTACAGTAGACAAACGTTTTCAAAACGAATATAACATTCGGTACCTAAAAGTAAAATACACTCTGATCAAATTTATACACAACGGAATGCAACTTGACAGCGGAGTCAAATGAACTGTTTCACTCAATTTTTAGTTTCTCTCATACGTAACTACAGTAAAAGGAGGAATTTCTAATTAGACTCCATCCAAATATGTAATCCGGAGATTCTACTGGAAATACATATTTTGAAACTCAATGAATAAAAGATGGTGACCAGGACTGTCCGTGTCGCATGGTTGTCCGCAATACGCTTGTGAGGGTCAGTTCCTTGGTCTGGGTGTTACACTGCGTTCAACTCTCAGCGATGCTGCAGTTTCTCGCCGAAATTGGGTTTGCAAAGCAAATTTAACTTGTATTTTAATATTTCGGTGCTTCGACTTTTACCGTGAGGTGCTTTATTTGTGTTTTACATTTTTAGCGTTTTAACTATTTTAGTGTTAATTTAGTTTTCGCATTTTTATTTTTAACCTATAGTGCTGGAAGTTTCGCTTTTTTGACATTCTACAGTCTTGCCTTTTTACAGTTTTAACTATCCACTTTTTTTAGCTTTCAGTTTTTACTTGTTAGCTATGCCAACTGTGCAGCTTCGAAGTTTTGTTGGTCTTGTTTTTATATTTTGACTTCGGGCTCGTCTGACGTCGTCAGCAGGCACTTAAACAGCACTGAATCACTCACTCACTCACTCACTCACTTGAATAAATAAGAAATAAAAAGGTCTATCTGTGAAGAGCATAACTAAAAAATCTGATGTGTTGCACTCACATGACTTTCTCTACTCTTGTACTAACCATTCTTACAAACTCTTATTCTTATATCTTCTTCGTGTTAGTTAAGATAAATATTTGTACAAATTATCTTATTGCTTATTTCCTTGTAGCTGCAAGGGGAATGTTAGAATATAGTAGGCTTTGTGCGATAGTCAAATGTTTGAGATTCTGTTGTCTTTGCACACTTAACATATAAAAAAATTAACAACGATGATCCATTTCGCTAAAGTTCTAAGTTTTCCGAAACTCACACACATAACAAGGAATATCTCCGAAATAGTTCACCCTACAAGAAAATTTATTGGGACATAAATTGTGTATTTTAGCAACATCTACATTTTTTGTAGAGTATGATTTGGTCTATCTCTAACGGTTTACCAGTTATGCAAAAGTCGTCCAGAGTTAATACGACTACAGAAAATTCAAGACATGCACTTAATTTGTTATAAAAATATCTCAAACATATGACAATTTAATCAAAATCGTTAGAGCCATTTTCAAGAAAATCAAAATTTTCGAAAAAGTTTCCATGTAAAGGGTAGTTTAGGGTGGGGCTATTTTCTTCAAAATCTTCCGGTCGCATCCTTAAAAGACATTAAACTTAAATACCAACTTTGGTTTTTAACCAACTTTACGTTTTTGAGTTATGCTGTCCACAGATTGACACACAGACACACACACGGACCTTTTTCTAAAAATGCTTTTTTGGATTCAGGGGGTCTCAAAACATATATTTCCGGTGAAATCTCGACATCGAATTTTTGGGTGGAATACAATACTTCCCCTACTTACCAGTAGAGAAAGTAAAAAGGAACACCAAACTTGGTACACAAGGATATTAACGACAAACTATGCTTTATGTGGAGAAATTGTCAAAATGTTTGTTTTCTGAAAAATAGCGTTAACGATTTTAATTAAATAACCATATGCATAGGTTATTTATATGAAAAATGAAATGAGTATATTGAACTTTTTGAGAATAACGTGCACAACACAAAGCATTAGCTCGTATGAGTGCGGCCGTCTATGTTAATTATACATAGGTATAACACGCTCTTTTCAAATGTGGATGATACAGACAGGTAGTTAGGTAATTATGGAGGAAGTTACGGCAAGGAAACTGTAAGGAATCTTGAAATCCCAGAGGGCTAAAGAAACTGCTGGTTGCACGCCGTACCCTGGGGATAGAGAAAGCAATTAATGGGTTAGAATGAGATTTAGTTTCCTGCCTTCTCTGATAAATCTGTTTCTTATCGGCTTCAGATAAACCAGATTACCCCCAACAAAAAGTTTCAATTAACGATCGTCAACAGTTCCATGCAGAGGTGATATTACAGTGCAAATAAAATAAGGATTTTATTTTCCTGTTGACCTAAAAGTAATTCAATTTGTGCTTCACCTGGAGCCATAAACCAAATTGAAGCTATAACCGTATTTTATTGCGAACTATGACATATGACTACACGCACCAGCCGATACTGGTTTGCTTCCAAAACACTCTAGCGTATTTTATAAGTGGTTGGTTGGTTGGTTTTTCCAACCAATTTCCAGTTTGAGGAAAAGGACAATCATCACAAGATATAATAATTAATAATGGTTTAAGACAAGGAAGTAGTTTATCTCCGCTATTATTTAACATTTATATAGGCGATATTGTTAGAAAATCAAAAGTAAGATACAATTAGGTATAAAAATAAATCAAAATAATGCATTAGATATAGTACTCTTTGCGGATGACATGATGTTAATACAAGAAAGAGAGGATAAGCTGCAAATAAGTATGTACAAATTATGAAACTTAATCCAGGATTATGGTTTAAATATATCAGTTGAAAAGTCAAAGATAGGAAAACATATAAAAGGATAGTGTTAAAATAATAAAGTGTGGAAACACGTGGGAACATTTATTTACTTGGGTTGTAACGTAACATTTAGAACAAAAAACGAAGAAATAAGTAATAAAGTGAGTAAATTCCAATATAATTGTTGAATAATGACTCGTGCCTTGAAAAGGAAAACCCGAAAGGATGCAAATTTAAAATTCTCTTAGACATTGGTCGTTCCAGTTTTAATGTATGGATCGGAGATATGGACACTTATTTAAAAGAAAGATTGGAGCCAAATACAAGCGACACCAATGAAATATCTCCGAGCAGTAAACGGATATACAATAAGAGATCATATTAGAAATGAAGAAATATGGAAAGAATTAGACATATTTTCGTTAAAAGAAAAGATACAAGTAAATACAGAAAAATGGAAAGATAATTTATAAAGAATGGATAGCTCTCGTATTCCATTACAATGTTATAAATATAACCTTCTGGTCACAGAACAAGGGGAAGACGAGTAAAACGATGTGAAGAAGTAGAAGACCGGAACAGGAGAATTGTCCTAAACCATGAAGAGCTGATGATAGTGATGATGATGGTGATGATGATAAAAACACCAAACACAAACGTCTAAATTAAAGTAAAGCACTTCATTTGATAACTGAGTGCAATTGTGGTGTGCAGAGAGTCTTTGGAAGGCAAATAAGTTAGGTAACTAAACAAAATAATAAAAAAAAAAACTCAAGAAGAACGTGCAACAACGTCCAGAACTTACCAATCATCTGAAGCATAAGGATGACCCTGACATGGAGGGAACTTCAACAGATCCCAGGAATTACAAAGAAGAGAAGTGAGAAAACATCAGTGACATCCAGAACTTAAAAGCATTACAATGAAGTTAAGGGACACTGGGAGTGAAATTTTGGTCAAAATTGTCAAAAAGTCGAAAATTGTTTCTTTACCTTAAAATGTTCCTGGAACACCTGTGCATTTGGATCAGTTAACATTTTTCATATCCCCCACTCCACGTGCTCATTACGGCCCAGTGCTCTTCCCTTAACGTACACAGGATGCTCCTATATAAAAGCCTGTTTTTCTCGAAACTACATTTCTGCACATTCCAAAAGAAGGAAGCGCCTGAGTTTTGCTTCAAATTCAATGAAAACTTCCAAACTTCATAAATAGCAGCTAAACAAAACTGTGCTTCAATATTGATGCAATCATTAACATGAATTCCAAAAACATCTTTTTTGTATGAAAAAAAAATGTTAAGATTAAATTTTCTTTGTTATTAAAAAAATATGTACAGCATAATCAGCAAACGTATTTGAAATATCTCTCCATACAATTGTTATCCATGTTTTAGAGTACCAGTTCTGGCAATATAAATGAATTTTGAAAAGTCAATAAACGCGAGCTCTATTTTGAAAATGTGCCTATTAAATTCATAAAATAATTTATATATCCTAAGCGAATTATCCAATTTAATGAAATTTGGTGTACCTCCTAATCTCATATAAATACAAACACAGTAAAAATTTAAGAAAATCCATCAAAAGATGTGGAACTTTCAAATTTCACTCCCAGTGTACCTTAAAAAGTTTAAAACTTCAACATTTAGAAACTCTATTGCTGGGTTGCAAGTGAACTGTCGTATAAGTAGTTATTCCTTTCTTTAATTAATGGATGGATAAACTATTCAAAGCTCTAGATCTTAGGTAGTTGCAAGAGTGGCATTATATGGTCGGTTAACTTCAAGAAGAGAAGCAGTAAACCGGCTGAGCCGATGTGGTCGGTATACGTAGTTATCTTGCCACTCCTATGATGTTATTCTAATGAACAACCTATATCATGTGCTGGATTGCACTTCTGATTTGGTTCATAAAGTTGCCTCGTATTTTCTGCAAGCCAAAACGTGGAATAGAAGTAAAATTTTCTCTGAAAGAACAACATATTTTGTCAGCCTTTGAGTTTATAAAATAATGGTATAAAATAGCCATGGATGCAGTGATGAATTGAAGTAGGAATTTTGGCAACGTGCAATTGTGTCCTAAGAATAATCTGTCCTGTTTCTGAACATTTCACTTGACATGTAAATGCAGTTGATAGTGCCGGTAACATTGAGGAAATTACTGACATTATACAAACCTTGCTTCACAGCTTGCAAATAACTGCCTTGTCCTTGAGGCATATTTATGTATTGTAACCTCATTCTTGCAATGCTAGGCTTTCGTGGTGGACGACGCGGCGTCAGGGCGGGTTTTCTCCGGGTACTCCGGTTTCCCCAGCCATCTCATTCCACCGGTGCTCCATCTTCATGTATCACCAGTGTCACCGCCTGCGGTGCCGCAGTAGTAAAAGCGGGCGTTAAACACTACAACAACATGCTAGGCTAACGGGTTTTAGTGTTCGACACTGTTCATTTGTAAACATGAATATGGTCTCCTATCACATTCTGAAGGGGTTATGTTGCGTAACAAGGAAGAACAATCAACAGAAGTTTGGTGTTCTGTGTAACCAATAGCTGAATTTGTGCAGTCAGTTTTTCAATCTGCAGGTGTACCGCGTGCAGGATGCCCATGACTGCCTATTTGGAGAACCTGAATCTCGCTTTAAGTTGTATGTTTCATATTCCTCTAAAATTCTTCGGTCTTGCTAGAACTGCAGGTTAAGATTGTGTATTTGCTTAACACTTCACATCACATTACGTGAACATGGAGCATTTACCCCTCAACTTGTAGTAATACAGGTAGTTGATAATTCACCCTCAGGATATGGTAGTTACACTTCTATATGTAGTTGTCTGTCCTGTGGCACTACAGCCTACTACTGGCGTCATGAGCGGGGTTCAGTAGTGGAACGTGGTCAGCGCCCCGAGCCCTCCCGGCTAGTATATGCGGTGTTCGTAACCAGGATGGGTGATCAGCGCGAAGCCTGGTGTGAGAGCGAGGAAGTGGATGATATGGAACGATGGCGAAAGATGATAGGAAAGGTGATGATGGAGCAATTGGTGGAATGGTGCCACTGTGTCGGTGTGTCCACCACACATCCCATATGCGGACACCTGGGATCGAACCGGGTTGTTTTGGTGAGAATCAAGAGTTCCAAAGCAGTAAATTGAGTATCACGGTCCACACTCAACATCGCTTATTGCTAATATATAGAATTCCATTGGTGCATTCCTTTATTGCAGAACTTATAGTAATACAAATGTAATTGACAATAACTCATCAGGATATGGTGGTTGAAAAAGTGAAGTAGCTTAAAACGAACGGTGGGTGGCTTCAACGACTTTGATGAGGCAATATTATATTCTTAAAGCATTACTTATCAACTCAGGATTACTTGCACCTACCCAGGATTCACTAAAATATGCTGGAGTGACGTAAACAACATGATTAGCAAGTTGTGTAAACAAGGAGATAGTGCATGGAGGAAGCTCTTCATTTTCTCGCATTGGGTACAGTAGCTTGTCGAAATTGGGAGCATGCATTAGTGCAAAAATGTGTATAAACAATATTTTGTGACGAAAGAAGTTTTTCAGCACATACGCAATCTTAACCGAAATGCATTCAGATATATATGAAAACGTTAAGAGGAAACCAACGATGAAAGCATTAATGGCGACCATTCACCTATTTTTTATAGATCCGAGATTCGACATATAGAGATATTCGACGCAACAGCGTTGCAGACCCGTATTGCAACTCATTTTAGAGACAAATGAAAAGTTTAGCGCTAACGTAACTTATAAGTGCGTTCTTGCAACCCAGCATGAATCCTGTAGAAGGCTATTACTTAAATTGAATAGCTTTGCATGCATTTAAAAAGTGGTGAAGAAGTCCAAGTTGAATCTAAGAAAAGTAGTAAAGAATCGGAAAAAGAAATGGGGAGAACACAGATAATTAACATAGGACAGAACAGGATAATGTTAGCCAGGAACATCTGAATATAATTACTTTGTTGAGACAGATGAAACTGGTGATAACAAATGAATAGAGAAAGTTAGCTAAGGACATCACTGAAAAGCAAGACAAGTTAGCCAGTGATCAGAAAGAAATAGCTAGGAAACAAAAAAAATAGCTAGGGACATCACAGAAAAACAAGTTCAAATAGGGAAATGATCAGCTCGCTACTGAAATTAATAGACAAGTAAAGCCAGTTAGCAGCTGATAAAATTAACTAAATAGAAGAAATTAAATACAAACAAATTAAATGTCAGAGAGAATTACTGAAAATCCCGTGCAGTACAACCCTCACAGCCAGACGTAACAAACTCGCTCGAAGAACAGCACTTTCCGTCCCAACAGAAGCGCACTCAGCAACTTGCTCGCTGACTGCATCCCTCACTCACGTACTAGCTTGCTCAACTTCGTATAGTGCTCGCTTATATAACCATAAAAAATCTCCACACAGTTCCAGAACGTTTGAAATGGAGAAACATCCAGATGATTGTAGGTATGTGGCAATGGCGCTTATCTTGTTTACGCAGGGTGAGCGTTCTGTTTATGTGTTTACGGTTCCAACAGCCCGGCGTCGATTTTCTAATAGCATTGGCCATAGTTGTAGTTACAACAATAATAACAATAACACTTAAAAACATATATGGACTTGTAGAAGAGAACTTCGTTGCTGATATCTCTGGTGACCATTTATTATTTTATTAGCATTTTGGAACCTACAGGGTGGAAGGTACTGCATCGCCATACGCTAGCTAGGGATTTCACATGATGAGTGTAACAAATATGTATGTACAATACAATTATTGTCAATGAAGAAGCGTTTCAGTGAAAAAAAAATCGTCATATATTAGGCTCCATCCAGTTTTTTGACCAATGGATATAAATGGTTTATTATTTCACTAGCTGTCACGCAAACATTTTGTCCAGAATGCTGTAATGCATTTGTACCTTAATTTTAATGAATTTAGTCACAATTTAATGTTAGAATAACATGCAAACTTTAATTTTAAGAGCAATGTGGCAACGCCACGACGCTTGTTCTCGCCTTGGTTGAACGGCCGGCACATTCGGGTGGAAGTGAGGTTAGGGGAGATATCCCCTGGTATTACTAAAAGCGAGGGGAAAGGGAGGGGTAGGCGACACGTTCATGCACCAGATATGAGCATTGATGATCGGGATGGCAGCTTTAACGGTCATTTATGACTAGGAGACCATTACTGTTATTTCAACCTGTTAATCTACAAAATAAGCAAATTGTTTTAGAAAAATGAAGAAGAACAATTTTATCAAAATTCTAAGGCTTTCACGGCCGGAGTCAATACTAGATGGAATAATATTAACCGGGCTTGTGGGCCGTGGTCTATTGGGTTCCTTCTTCTTCCCAAACGTTTCGTCTGCGACTACGGCAGACATCTTCAGTGGCGGCGAGGTCGAAGTTTCCTAGTGGAGATCTCAGCACCGACTGTGCTGGTCACCACCAGAGGTGCGGTATTTATGTCGGCGGCTGGAGGGGAAGTACGTTGTGATAGGTCCGGGTGGCCAGTGGGCTGGACTTGTACCAGTGGAGTACTACAAGGAGCTGGCGTCTGATTGGCTGGAGAGGTGGATTTTTGTTTTTGTTAACGCTGTTTGCCATATTCTGTTGAGTTTAAGTCCTTCTTCTTTGCGATTTATTTTTGTGCTTGTGTATTTCAATGGCTTCACGGAATAAGCGAGAATAGTAGTGGGATGTAGATGCCAGAATATCTGTGTTACCATATTGGATGATGTGTTCCCCTTCTTCGAGTATGGCATGTTCAACAATTGCTGATTTTTCAGTTTGACCCAAGCGACAATTCCTTCTGTGTTCTTCAATGCGGGTTTTTATACTACGTTGTGTGGTTCCGATGTATACCTTGCCACACGAGCAAGGTATTCTATATACTCCTGCGGTGGAGGAGTATTGTGTATTAAAAGCGATTGCTATTATCTTAACGCTTACTGAATAATACTGTGCGTTATTGGGAAAAATCTGTATCACTTTGTTTTAATCCTAACATGAATACTTTGAATTGTTTCGTTTTTGTGCTTCCTTAACTAGGAAAACGGAATCATTATTAATGCTTGAATAAATACGTAATCTGAGTAATGTTCTCATTCCGATTCGTGTGGATTTGCCCAAGTTGTGTGATAAACGCACTGAGCGAGTGCTTTGTTTACATTTAAGGGCAGTGCTTGCCTCGAAGCTATGCCGGTCGGATACAACACAGACCGCTGGTATGTACGAGGACTAACTCCATCAGTTCAGCGTTGCCATTTACATTGCAGCATTTTTACAAAACGATTCAACTTACCGAAACAAAACTCAGTGTTTTATATTTCTTACACCTGTGCCTATTAGCCAGGTTATTCTGGTCGAAGTAGTGCCTTTCACCCTGTATAATTATGGAACGCCAGTTAAATTAATAGTCTCGCTCTTTAAACCTTTGCATTGGAATAAAAAGTATTATATAGCTTAAATATATTAACAAAAGTCTCGACATATAAGGCGATAGGTCGTGTACTAGTGCAACGTAACTGCGAGAAGGAAATTTGAAAGAGGTTTCCATTAGGATTAGTCGCCACCATGCAATAAATACTTTGGTGAATGTCATCTGTGTACGCCCGGAGAGGATAGAATATCCTGCAGACATGTGCAGTGTATTGCCGGATAATTTTACGGTGGCATGTAATTAACTGCGGCGTGCTGGGTTAGAGACTTAAATCAATATCCTAACGTGAGATGATGATATTGGAATTAGTTCCTTAACAGCGCGCCGGCATCTTCCCTCTGCTACCGATGGGAAGCTATCGCCAGCATTATGAAGCGATGCTACCAAACAATTGTATACAGGATGGAAATCAAATCACTCCACATAAGGATTTAACATAAGAGAAGCAATTTTTACCCTCCACTACGTAAAGTAGAAGTATCCGATTTCACCCAAAAATTCGATGTCCAGATTTCACCGGAAATATATGTTTTGAGGCCCCTAAATCCCAAAAACAAGCAGTGTGTGTGTGTGTGTGTGTGTGTGTGTGTGTGTGTGTGTGTGTGTGTGTGTGTGTGTGTCTGTCTGTGTCTGTCAGCCTGTGGACACCATAACTCAAAAACGAAAAGTCGGTTACAAACCAAAGTTAGAATTTATCTTTAATGTCTTTCAAGGATGTGACACGAAGATTTTGAACAACTTTAGACTGCAGGAACTTTCTTCAAAACGTCTTGTTGCATCCTTGAAATACATTAAACTTAAATACCATCTTTTATTTTTAACCGACTTTTCGTTTTTGAGTTATGCTGTTTACAAACTGACATACAGACACAAACACACACGTACACATACACACATATGAACCTATTTCTAAATATGTTCTTTTATTGGATTCAAGGGGCCTCAAAACATATATTTCCGGTGAAATTTCGATATCGAATTTTTGGGTGGAATACAATACTTCCTATATTTTACTCTACGTAGTAGAAAAAGTAAATAATCATTTGTAAAAGACACGCAGTCTTCGAGGAGACTTCGAACACGCCACTGAAGATGCCTACCACAATACTGGACGAAACGTCAAGTGGTCGAACACCTATCTCTAGCAAACTAGGGCATAACAGCGCGGAAAGAACTTGCAGTTATACTTGTAACAAGAGTAGAGAAACTCATGTGAGTGCAACAAATTAGTTTTTTTTTTTTGGGGGGGGGGTAGTTAAAGAAGTAAAAGTGACAATTATATTAATGCAGTTGTTAACAAGGTTATGAAGTGCTGCATGAAATATCACGCCGTGAGCATGAAGAAAGTTGGCACTACACTCGTGACTTGCCAAAATGCTCGTTAGTGGGAATATTAAAGAGGTACTTGTTGACAGGGCGGTAGCTGTCACCCAGTTTGATAAATGAGGTCTCTCTTACCTGTTTGTAGCGTACAAGTTTAAACTGTTGCGTCAAACGGTTAGCAAATGGCCTTCATTACGTCATGTTGATAATGGAGATTATGCATTGGAATATTTGACAATATTTACAGTGCGTGCTTCACTTTGATAGCGCTGTTATTGATTAATAAGGGGAATACTGTAACAAAATGACAATTCGACGAACCCCACTTCTGACACCAGTCTGACAAAATGACGACAGCCAGTCCAGTTACTTTTCTATCGCTTTACTGTCCTCTACAATTTTATCACAAATACACAGTTTTCTTCTCGTCATTAACAGAGTCTACAGTCTTTCGTGCTATCACAACTCACAACGTTTTGTTTCTCGAAACCTTGACTCAGGCCTTTCAGTGTCTTTCTTCACTTTCTCTGTTTCTCATACACTAACTACGACGTTACAACCACTCGATGCTCGTTTAATCTTCTTTACAATCAACAGACACACCGCAGTTGTCTCACACTCACTGACACACAGGCCGACCTATATCTGTAACTGTAAAACTAACTGCGCTGCTGTTTTCTCACCTCCTTATATAAACGGGATGACGTCAAACGGACTTTTCGTGAACTCCTTCAAACACGCTGTCGATCACAGTGTGTTGAGTAATACGGTAGATATCACCAGTTGAGTGTGTGTGTGTGCGTGTGTGTATGTGTGTGTGTAGTGTTTAACGCCCACTTTTACTACATATGGCACCACAGGCGGTAACACTGATGTTGCATGGAATGAAGATGGAGCACCGGTGGAATGAGATGGAGGGGAAACCGGAGAACCCAGAGGAAACCCGCCCCAACACCGCTTTATCCACAACGAATACCATATGCGGTTGCCTTTGATCGAACCCGAGCCGGTTTGGTGAGAAGCGAATGGTCTAACCGCTCGCCTACGGCGCGGTCCCCAGTTGGATGCGCAGTAGACTTCCGTGTTAGTGACGTCAGCTGGTGTAGCCGGCTACCGCTTGCTCTGATTGAAATGACAGCACTAGTGAACTACAGCTCGTTTTAGAACACTGAAGTATTTAAATGAAAGCTTTGACCTGAGTCAGTAGCAGTGTATCTTCTGGAATCAAAATGTAATCAAGACATAATTGAGAGTTGTTATTCTCAAATCAGGTGTCTATATTGATTTCATGATCATTCCTTACCAACTCTCGTGAATCAGAGATTAAAATCTTAGCTTCTTGGGCACAACTGTTCCGGGAATTATGTACGGGATATTAGCGTGCAACGGAGTTCAGCGAAATTGAAGGTGACGATGAAGAGGCAGAAGAAGAATGGAATTTGCATAAGAGACCAGCAGGAACATGAGGATTATGAGTTCGTTTCCTGTGTTAACCATGCTATTGAACAACTAGATTGCAAACAAAAAACAAACAGTAACACGGGCACAATATCCCAAAATGTGCAACTAACTTTCAGAAATATTGGCAGGCTATGTAGCATAGGTATAGATTAAGAAAATGAAAACCGGATGTAATTGCTTCGTTGGATGGGACATATACAAGCTACTTACCTGCAGATAAATTGTGGCTTTCGTCGCTTTGAAGTATTGTATTATTTAATATTTATATTTAATATTTTATACAATTGTTCCTTTACGTTCAATAATTTAAACCTAATGGTTAGAGCTGAGCAAGCGATTTATTTGTCACGGAAACTCTGCATCAGTAACTTGAGGCAGCTATTATCGTGATACAGCATACAGCTACACAGCATACACCGCATGACGTCACGGAGAGAGTGTGCTGCAGAGAACCCTGGGTGTGATACCGTATTATTCAACATGCCCTGCTGGCAATGATGTGGCCAGATGTTTCTCGAAAGCTCTCCAAAAAGCCCCTCTTGTGTAGCCACTCCATTGTTTTTAATCACGTACACACGAACAGTTGCGCAAGGCAGCCTGACCTTGAGCGACCATGTCCACTCGCCGGCCTGGTAGGTAGCATCAAGTAGTCCTGCTCTGATTATCCCCTGTTGTGCACCGTGCCCGGTGTCATAATACTTTTATAAAGAAATGATAGGGAAATAAATAAATAACTGGTCCATATGTTAAATTCTATACATAACGTAAGAAGCGCAAGTTACGATTCCCTCGGGTATGAGAAGTAAATTACGAGTTGTAGAAAAGTAATTAGTTTTAAGTCAGAGTACTTAAGGCAATTAGACGTTCAGGCGAAGTCGATCAACAAGAATCCTGTTAGCTTAAGGTTCCGTGAAACTAAGTACGTTGTAAATACGCATGCATTCAAATTTATAAATATCTGATCTGTTGCACTCACATGGCTTTCTCTACTCTTGTACTAACCATTCTTACAAACTCTTGTACCTATATCTTCTTCGTGTTATTAGAGACAAACATTTGTAGAAATTATTTTGTTGCTTATTTTCTTGTAAGTACAAGGAGAATATGGGAATACAGTAAGTAGACTTTGGGTGATAGATCTTAATTTGTATAAGTATTCCAGCACTCTCACAAATAACAGGGAATATCTCGGAAAAGGTTCACTCCAAAAAAATAATTATCCGGACATAAATAGTGTGTTGTAGCAAGATTACATTTTTTGTATAGTAAGACTTGGTCTACATCTTACGGTTTACCAGTTATACAAAAGTCATCCAGAGTAAAGAGGACTACATAGGCTATAGATAGGAAATTCAAGATATACATTTCGTTTTCCATAAAAATATCTCAAACATGTGGCATTTTAATCAATATTG
Source organism: Tenodera sinensis (assembly GCA_030765045.1). NCBI lineage: Eukaryota > Metazoa > Arthropoda > Insecta > Mantodea > Mantidae > Tenodera > Tenodera sinensis. The sequence continues at coordinate 302,893,561 of CM060962.1, forward strand.
TTGGAGGCATTTTCGAGAGAATAAAAATTTTCGAAAAGTTTTCCATGTGAAGGGTAGTTTAGGGTGCAGGAATCTTCTTCAAGATCTTCAACTGAACCGCTGTTGTCTGTTAAAACCAACTGTCTGTTCTCACTCCCACTTAGGCACATTCTTAGATATCGGATAAGATTAACATTCTGCGTACTTTAGAATGGTGAAATTGAGTCTTTTAACTCTTTTGCTGACCTGATTACTGAAACCTCTGGCTATTGAGTTCTAAAATAGATATATTCAGGACGGCTTTATTACTCCCATAATGTGTTCATTAGTGCATATAAAAAGTGACAGCAGCAACACGCAAGGCAAGTGTATGTATGAGACGGGTCATAAAGGATTTTGTAATCGATCGTGTCTTGTGATAGCCTGGGATGAACAAAACACTGCTAGTAATTTTCTCTTTATAGTTACAGACAGCAGTGAAGTAGGTCGCGTGAGCATTAAACTACAGTGTTCCAAATACTTATTTTATATATTTTAGTAACTATACACAGAGAGAATTGTCTATTTATTAATGAACGGAAGAACTGAATCATTGGCCAAAACTGCAAAATTATAAATTAATACAGTTGGAACATTACTGTTGCCAGCTGAACCATCTAAATGCATATTATCAATGTTAAATCATGAGTGGCTTGGCAGTTTGTACTGCTCACTTCTTTCCGATTGAAGCTTCAAATTGAAGCTTTTTATAGAAGTTAACACGCTGTGACGCTGGGCGCGGCGCACAACAAACGATGGTGGGCCTTAGCTACTTCACACATACCAAGCCGGCAAGCAAAGAAAGGCTCCCTCGCGTGACTGTGTATACGTGATGGTCGGCATGTTTGTGGAAGTCGAGAAAGTTCCATGTTACGTCATCCTCGTTATATAAAGAGGCGAGAAAACTGCAGAGTAGAGCCCTACAGACATGAGTTGATGAGTGTGTCAGTGAGTGTGAGGCATCTGTGTACTGTCGTCGTCGTGAAAGATACATCGCATCGAAGTGTAGAAGTTTTAAAGTATGCTGAGTGAGTGTATCGTCACAGTTAGTATTTGAGAGACAGAGAACATGAAGAAAGACGATGAAAGGACTAAATCAAGCGTACGAGTAGTAAACAGTTGAGAGTTGTGGTAGCAATAAAAGCTGTAGGGTGTGCTAACGTCAGCAGAATAGAACTGTCTTTGTTCAAAAGTTTGGAAGAAAAAAATCTGATGTGTTGCACTCACATGACTTTCTCTACTCTTGTACTAACCATTCTTACATACTCTTATTCCTATATCTTCTTCGTGTTAGTTAAGATAAACATTTGCAGAAATTGTCTTATTGTTTATTTCCTTGTGGGTAGAAGGGGAATACGGGAATACAATAGGCTTTGAGCGATAGTCAAATCTCTTAAAGCATTAAGATTCCGTTCTCTTTGGTCGACTAAGATATAAAAAAACGAGTCACGATCGAACGAATGCTTGTTCTCCAAAACTCACCTAAATAACAAGGAATATCTCCGAAATGGTGCACTCTAAAAAAATTATTTGGACATAGATTGTGTGTTTTAGTGAAATCTACATTTTAGTATAGTAAGATTTGATCTATCTCTTACGGCCTACGAGTTATTCTAAAGTCATCCAGAGTAAACAGGACTGTATAGGCTATAGTCAGAAAATTCAAAATACACGTTTCTTTTGTCATAAAAATATCTTATACGTGTCATTGTAATCAAAATCGTTAAAGCAATGTTCAAGAAAATCAAAATTTTCCATGTGAAGGGTAGTTTAGGGTGGAGCAATTTTCTTCAAAATCTTCGTGTTGCATCCTTAAAAGACATTAAACTCAAATACCAACTTTGGTTTTTATCCGCTTTTTGTTTTTTGAGTTATGCTGTCCATAGTCTGACAGACACACAGGCAGACACTGAGACACACACACGCGCACACATACCAATACACACAGGGACCTTTTTTCTAAAAATGCTTTTTTTGGGTTCAAAGGGCCTCGAAACACATACTGGGTATCATAAAAAATCACAGACAACGCTTAGTACGTTGTGCGGGATGGCAAACTGATTTCCAGATAGGAACCTCTGTCCGGAAATGTACGGTTTGGACGCTGTAGAGCATCGAAGTTTGAGAACGAACGGTTGTGACAATTTCTTAACATTCGTTTTGGTATCTTAATACGGAAGATATGCAACCATTTAGCCATCTGTGTACTGGGATGAACGACCTGAGCATGATAAGTCCTGCGCATGCGCTAAATGCCCCAATAGACTCCTTGGTGCGCATCCTACTGCATTACTTGTGTAGTTTCCAGCGCAGTAACATTTTAACAACAGTGCGACATGTACCAGTCACAGCTGCTGAAATGGCTGACATGAGTTCGAGCACACTTTGATGCAAATGTGCGGAATCACCTCAACGTCACATATCCAAATCGATGGACTGGTAGAGGTGGACCAGTTCCATGGCCAGCACGATCGTCAGATCTGACACCTCTCGGCTATTTTCTGTGGAGTTGTATGAAGAGTATAGCACTCCAGTAACGTCAGCGGAGGACCTCATGGCTCGAGTCCACGGAGCGATTGATAATCTTCAAAGACAGCCACACGAATTATGTCATGTACATGAGGCTCATCACCACCGATATAGACTCTGCAATGACGTAGGAGGTACACAGTTCGAAGCCCGTTTGTAACATAGACAGCCTATTTTGGGTTTATTGACGAAATGTGAACGTACACCCATCTCACAATTCAATGCGCTACAGCGTCCAAACCAGTGTGTTTGTGGACACCGGTTCCTATTTGGAAACAGATCACTTCATCATCCCGTACAACATACTAAGCGTTGTCGGTGTTTTTTGGGACATCCTGTATTTACGGTGAAATCTCAACATCGAATTTTTGGTGGAATACAATTCTTCCGCTACTGATTACACGTAGTAGAGAAAGTAAAAAAGAAGAAAAATGGCAAACTTTTATCCATTTGTGTTACTCCGTGGGAAAGGTTGACATCTCCAACGTAGAGTACTTTAACAACGTATAACACTATATAGATATTTACATATATACATTGTGAACCTATAATGCAAGTTTTATAGTTTTTTGTTGTTCATCCTCCACCCCTTCTCCCAATTTCTTATTAACTAAAAAGGATATATTTGGGCCAAATCGCATATTGCAAATTGATATCCCCAAACTAAAGAGTACATTTTCCTGTTGTTGTAAGTTAGAACCCTTTCACCATGCCACTCTTCATGAAACAGGCCTCCCGACTAAGCCATACTCGCCACTGCATGAGGGGTATAGCAGTGAAGAGTAGGGATGGACATGGACGGTGGAGTGAGGCAAGAACGTGTTTCAGTGGAGGAGACCTTTTGAGCCGATTTTGTCCATGCCTGGTTTAACCAATGTATATACGAGTATTACAGTCGTTTAGAAATTGCCTTGTGTTGTGTGTTATCAAGTGACACGGGCTCGTCAGAGCTGACCAATCAGGTAATAAGAATACATTACCGTCAAAGACATGGCGTTATCGACTCCGTAAGGATTTAATTGCAGGCGAAACATTTGTGCGTCAGATATAAGTATTGGTGTGTGGAGTGGCAACTTCAACTGTCATTTGTGACAAGCATATCATTGGTTTTCTTTCAGTCTAGTAATCTAAAAAGGAATGCCTTTGTTTTAGGCAAATGAAGAGGAAGAATCTTATTAATTTGTGTAGTAAAAGCAATTAATTTTGTTTTAGTTCGTAATGAATAATAACAGTGTGCATTATTATACATATTGGGAAAATCTGTATTCCTGTATGTCAGCATTGTTTTAACCCTAAAATACGTGGCTTCGATATGTACGTTTTTCAGTTTCCTTAACTATGGAAAACTGAATAATTTGTATTACTTGGGCAAATGCACCATTTCAGTAACATTCACACCTGTCAGATATACCGTTTCGTGTGATTTGCCTGAGATAATAACCACTTGAGCGGTACGGTAAACACACTGGGTGAGAGTTTCGTTCACATCTGAGAGCAATGCTGGCCTAGAAGCACACGCCGATCGCGTACAAACAGGCCCCTGGTGTGTTTGAGACAGCTCGGCGTTACCATTTATATTGTTGAAAACTGAACATTTTTTAGAAAAAAAGTAAACCTAATGAAACAAACTTAGTACTTATATTTTTTACACCTGCATGTATTAGCCAGGGTATTGTGTGTGAAGCAGTAGATTCCACCCTGTAATATATACAGGCATGTGAAATGTAATTATCCAGTTGTAGTTCCATCTGTACTACTCCAATTTCCAAACGGTATTCACCGTTACTGGAGAGGACTAATGTAAGACACATTTGACAATACAACTTACCAACTGTGATAAACATGTATACCTTGTTCCACTCTTAGAAGACAGTATGGAGTTAAATGGGATATATCTGTCTCTATCTAGCGCATACAAGTTACCATTAGCCTCGTCCTTTTCTACGCTCGCACTGTTGCCAGGTTCCTAATAGCATGGTATAAATATTCAGTTGTTATAAATTTCAAGTTTGAACACATTATTCTACGCAGAATTTTTTTCTCTATCAGGTTATATCCTTTTTAAAGTAACTATACATTTCTATAGCCCCATATTTCTTCAGAAAACGTTTCTTTTAATTAGAAGTCCGATATTTGCTTTTTCTATACTCATCACGCACTAACTAACAAACTAACAGCTAGAATGTATCTATATTTTTTTCTTAGGTAGAGTAAACCATAGTGCTACTACCTGCCTACTTTGAATTCTCTATGTTTACTCAGTTAAGTGTTATAATTTTTTAAATTAAATGTTTTCGGAAAATTCTATATCTGTGCACTGCAAAAGTCACGCAGTGTGAAACTTTTTTGTTATTGAGTTTACATCAGGGAACCAGCGAGAACAAATGGTGAGGAGGGTTGGAGAAAGTTTTTAAAATAAACTAAAAGGCCGTAACCTCTTTCTTTTATACAGTAGGGCAAACAAAGTGTATTCATTTATTCAGCCTATTCTCGCGCCAGGCCTGACAGAGAAGATAGTATAAGGAGCAGCACTAGCATTAGTTTGAAAAAAGTCGTGTGTGTAACTGTGGAATCTGTGAGCTGTTATTGCATTATTTATTTAATATTTTCGTAAATATTTGTAGTTATGGAGGGGGAAGCTAGGAAGAGACGATATGTTGGTAAATTAAGAAGTAAGGAACGCCAAATAGGTAATTATGAATGTGTTAGATTATTTTTCAAGTGAAATGCGTGTAAGGCAGTAAAAGAAACAGCTAAGACTATCGGGTGTTCAGAAGCTGCTGGCCACTCTTAGTCGGTTCTTACATGATTTGGGGCTCGAATATGAAAGAAGGGGTAACAAGTGCACAGTAATAGAAAGAGACGATGGCGACCATCAGATGGCGACATAAATATCTAAAAGACGTAAAAAGGTTTAGGGACCAGGGGAAATCAATTGTTTATACAGACGAGTCATTTGTAAATTTAGGTCATACAGTGACAAAGGCGTGCAGGGATACCGAAGTTAGAAGTGTCCACCAAGCAGAAATTGAAGGACTAAGTACAGGACTCGGGTCATCTAGGGGTCGCGCGCGGAGAAAGATTCGCAACTAGTGCATGTTGCAACACTGCGCTCCATGTCTTCTGAGGGTGGGATGCGGTTTAGAAAGGCCAGAAAACATAACTCGGGTAAACAAGCAAGCGGCCAGTCTCCCGAACTCGCTGGTCTAGTTCGCTGCGCTGTGCTGTGCCTGGAATCGACCTGGGGTGACCTACTCCTGGGCCGCAAACCACTAATAGCGCTACTATCGGTTATCTAGTTTCCTCTTAGCCAATCCGTGTGCGCGGCTCGGACCACACAATCCTTTACTTATTCTTGCTGTTCATGTTGAGATCTGCTCCTCTCATTGAAGCTGTGGGACTGAAGAGACATTTGTGTTACATTTTCATAACAAGTGAAATGCATATCGTGAATTTTGTGGGAAGACCTCTTCTTTGTGAATAATGTTTATACAACAAATGAAATTAAACTTAATTCATAGTTATTTATTGTACAATCCTGATAAATGAAATTTCATGATTGAACGATGTTAAAATTTAATTCTTGTTTTTCTGGACCTTAAATTTCTATTTAATTTATATATTGTAAGAGATATACGAAATACCCCTGCACAAAACTGCAGATTTGGTTAAGGCCCACAATTCATATCAAACAGGTTTTTTGTTAATCACTAACCAGTTAACCATTTCTGAGATATTCCTTGTTATTGGTTTGAATTTTCCATCACTACTTTTCTCAAATGCTCACTCGTTATTTTTCTTTCTCCCCCTTCTGCTTATGCAATAAGAATGGAATTTCAAAGCCGTCACATATTGACCAGCTCTTAAAAGTTTATTATCGCCTAAGCCTACTTTATTGCCCTACTTGTATTGTATAGAAAGCTAATTTAGTAACATACAAGGGTATCGTGATTATTCAAAGAGGCCTTCGTAGCTTTCCTTTCTTTACCTCTCTTTGCCCCTCTCCAACGAGAGCACTGTTCATGCTGGACAGTTATAACTAGGGTCCGAACCTTTAAACAACTAACACGAAACAAAGCGGTCACAAGGGGAGAGCGTGACGTCATTGTGCGGGTACACTGACAGGACAAAACACACTGCCAAGAGTGCATAGTGCCTGTTGAATCTGTTCATTAGTTCCTGCAGCACGAAAATCGAAATATTCACATATTGCTGAACTTGGGAGTGAATATTTTGCTGTAAATTGTGACAACGTTGAATGTAAGTTATGCAAATACTTTATCTACAACGTTCAAGCGTCGACTGTACCTCGCCTCCTCTGTGTTGCGATCATGTGACAGACTGACACCTCCCACTTCCTACAGTCCAAACCGCAACTATGTGAAGGTGCGGACTCTAGTTATAACCAATGACACGTTGGCATGAAAGGCAAGTACTAATTATTTCTGATGGTTCACTAAATCGTTACTAATTAAGCTATAACTTGCTTGTTTCACAGCATGTGTAAAACTACACGTGGCCAGATTATTGGTCCATAGCAAGCTGGTAAGACAGTTGGACAAATTTCAGAAACTGTACCAATTCACCGAAATGTAAATAAATTTTAATGCCACCCAAAAAAGGCGGTCTACTGCATGGACATTAGAAGAAAACCTTTCATTTGAAAGTAGAAGCTGTACTATACGATATGACATATAACGCAATATAATGTAATACACATACACGTTTAAAGTTATTCCGATACGTATTTTAATTCCGGCATCAATATAGGGAGAATTTGTAGAGTGATTAAACGTTTTTATATTTCTCAATATAGTATTGCATCATGTTTAGTATAAAGGCTTACTCTTTTTTTGTGATTCTAAGCACACGTCAAGGTTTTTATACCTCTCCCCTCCCCCTTTCCTTCTCCTCATTACAACTCCACCCCTCTAGCCGCTTATTGCAACTGTCAGAAGTTAATTTGTCATTAGTTATACCTCATGCCTTGCTAGGCCTCGTAAGACGATACGAAATTGAAAGGTGCTTTCAAACAATGTATATTATTAATTTAATTTTGCATATCTACAAGTAAATATGCAATAGAAACATTGCTAGAAATGTTTATCTCAATTGACATTAAGTAGATGGAAGAATAAGGCTTTTTAAAGAAGATAGAGAAGGTCATTTGAATAAAAATTAGATAAAAATCTGTATAATAACCCAAGCACCGAATTACTTAAACCAGGGCTAATATGCCAGATATTTAACATTTATTTATTCTACACATTTATACACACAACATACTTTACATATACAATTATAATAATAAAAATACAAACATACTTTACTGTAATACTTGTGTGTAAACCAATAATAAAGTAAGGGGAGAAATAAACTATGTAACATAAAGGAAAAGAAATAAATAAAGTACGGGGAAAAGTTTTTCACAAAAATTATCTCCACACAAAAAACAGAAACAGAAATTATAACATGTAACACATAATCACTCTCACAGAAATACATATACTACTAAACAAAAGTTCATTCTACACAATCATAATAGAAAAAAATTGCTAAATAAGTTTACAAAAATAAAAATAATTTATTTTATAAAAATATAACAATTTATACGAGGAAGAGAAATAAAATAAGGATAAAATTAGAACAATTGATCCCGTCACTACAACAAAATAAAACAAAATATAACATTTCAGACATACCAACATCAGTATCACAAAACTACAACTATTACTATACAACAAAGAACAAATACTAATAATTAAATTATGAATTATAAATATTACATACAATTAGTAATAATAATCATTATTCTATTTAATATCATTAAAATTATTAATTATATTATTAAATACTATTATTTATTAAAATAATTTATCATTATTATTTAAATTATTAATATTTGAATATTTAATACTACTTTTAAAATAAATAAATGATAACTAATATTATTATTAATGTATTTTTATTATTATAGCTACTATTATTATTATTGTTATTATTATTATTGTTATTGTTATTGTTATTGTTATTGTTGTTATTATTGTTATTATTGTTATTATTGTTATTATTGTTATTATTGTTATTATTGTTATTATTGTTATTATTGTTATTGTTGTTATTGTTGTTATTGTTGTTATTGTTGTTATTGTTGTTATTGTTGTTATTGTTGTTATTGTTGTTATTGTTGTTATTGTTGTTATTGTTATTGTTATTGTTATTGTTATTGTTATTGTTATTGTTATTGTTATTGTTATTGTTATTGTTATTGTTATTGTTATTGTTATTGTTATTGTTATTGTTATTGTTATTGTTATTGTTATTGTTATTGTTATTGTTATTGTTATTGTTATTGTTATTGTTATTGTTATTGTTATTGTTATTGTTATTGTTATTGTTATTGTTATTGTTATTGTTATTGTTATTGTTATTGTTATTGTTATTGTTATTGTTATTGTTATTGTTATTGTTATTGTTATTGTTATTGTTATTGTTATTGTTATTGTTATTGTTATTGTTATTGTTATTGTTATTGTTATTGTTATTGTTATTGTTATTGTTATTGTTATTGTTATTGTTATTGTTATTGTTATTGTTATTGTTATTGTTATTGTTATTGTTATTATTATTGTTATTATTATTGTTATTATTATTGTTATTATTATTGTTATTATTATTGTTATTATTATTGTTATTATTATTGTTATTATTATTGTTATTATTATTGTTATTATTATTATTATTATTATTATTATTATTATTATTATTATTATTATTATTATTATTATTATTATTATTATTATTATTATTATTATTATTATTATTATTATTATTATTATTATTATTATTATTATTATTATTATTATTATTATTATTATTATTATTATTATTATTATTATTATTATTATTATTATTATTATTATTATTATTATTATTATTATTATTATTATTATTATTATTATTATTATTATTATTATTATTATTATTATTATAGGTATAACTAATACTTGTATGTGAATGTAAGATAAGACTGTTAAGCTTGGCTGAAAAGGAGCGATTTGGTGCTTGTGAATCAGTGTGTCGCGCTACTGGCCGCTATGTTCTCCCTCTTAATGTATTTCTGAAGCACTCGTATGTAAATGAGGAACCGGCGTGCTCGTTTGTTTAATCGGATTACTCACATCCGTGTTAATGTTCTTCGTTTGCTGTGTGTGTGCAAAAAACAGATATGCACCAACGCAGCGCTCCAGTCATTATCTGGAACTCGAGTAATTTCTGTACCAACCCCTCAAATGTAAACTTGCAAACCACTCAATCCCTCTTGACAATTCTTCCACCATTCAGTAAACCTGTTCTTCCCGACAGAAGTAGGCTACAAGACAGCTTAAACCTTAATGACTGAAGGACTTGAAAATTGGTGATTTATAACGAATTTCCTCAAATCTTGTTGATTATGCTGTCGGCTGCTGCAGTTATGAACCTGAGATCCTTCTCTCATGATATACGTGAGTGAGTGTGAGAATAGAAAACTGATGTATTTATTGTAGCCTAATAAATGACTTATTTGAAGCGAGTTGTCAACTGTTTGCGTATGTAGAATTAAACTATTTCTGAATATTAACACTAGAACGTGTAATCCTTGAGTAATTACTTCTGCTAACTTGTATTGTTATTTACACAGGTTCACAATTAATTATACTATTTGGTAATGTCAACAAATACAATGCTGTGTCCTTCCATGTCTACTGTGCGAGTGTAGGCCAATCAGAAACGTTAGCTCCCAAAGCATTACACCACCGTGCAAGCGACTGTTTATATCCGCAAACCGGTTCAATTCCTTCACTAACCTGAACGCGACGTTGTCAAGTTACTTCACGTCTGAAAGAGCTGCTTGGAGTATTGCTTCCGTTCTTTTATGTAAGTACTTATTTCATAACTCTGTCTGATGTTCCATAATTGCTACTGAAGCTATATCAGAAATAAGTTACTCTACGCATCTTACAAGTAACAAACTGTTACCTTTGCACATTCTTGTGGAATTACACATCCAATTTGGGTAAAAAAATCTGATGTGTTGCACTCACATGACTTTCTCTACTCTTGTACTAACCATTCTTACAAACTCTTATTCCTACATCTTCTTCATGCTTCTGATCTCCTGCACTCACATGACTTTCTCTACTCGTGTACTAACCATTCTTACAAACTCTTATTCCTATATCTTCTTCGTGTTAGTTGCGCTAAACATTTGCAGAAGTTATCTAATTGCTTACTTCCTTGTAGGTACAAGGGGAATATGGGAATATAGTAAGCTTTGAGCGAAAGTCAAATCTTTTAAAGTTTTCCAATTCCGTTCTCTTTCCAAAACTCACAAATAACAAGAAATGTCTCCGAAATGGTATATTCTACAAAAAGACTAAAGTTGAAGTCATATTAATAGACCACATGCTGGATAAATTCTAGGAGCATACTACAATATTTAATGTGCATGGGGCAGATAGTGTATTGAAAGTGTAAAGTCGAGAAAGGTCAATTGTTCTACACACATGATCATGATATTTGTCACACTTCCCTCTTTTGTCTAGTAGTCTCTCCTCAGATTCAGAGCTTAACCACTTCTTTCAATTGAAGTTGGTTTTTTGAGCCCTTTTTGGCCCTGATTTTGTGCAAATACTGCCAAAAACTTGAGTAGAAAAGGTGTGTTTAAATGTGGCGCACATGCCAACCAATGAACGAAGTTCCGGGAAGCATTTATATGCGTAAACTTCAAAATCGTCAATTTGATAATTTTTCGGTCATTTTGCAGTCGCACGATCCCTTTAATGACCGAAAGTGTATTGTTTCAAGGTATTTTGTATGAACATACTTAAATTTTTCCATATTTTTTTCTCGCAATTTTGTCGAAAATCGAGTGTCCAGTACGTTTAAGTATCAGCCACGAGGTTCGTGAAGGTTATCGCCGAAACATCGCGCCTTATCAAACTAAATGTGGATCAGAAGGAAGGAAGGGTGTAAGCTACTGGCGAGTGCAACAGGTGCCCTCGACGGCAGAGGCACTGGCACAGGCAGATTTAGCCGTTTAGTGTTGAATGTTTGACCACTTCCTCACTCCTGGTGCTTCACTTTAATAGCGTTCGTCTTTACACTTCTACCTCGTTAGCAGTTACAGCTTATATTTCTACTTCCTGTACTACGTATAGAGGTAGAGGAAGCGTTGTATTACAGTCAAAAGTTCGATGTCGAGATTTCTCCGCAGATATATGCTTTGAGGCCCCCTGAATCCCCCCCCCAAAAAAAATAATAATTAAAATGATTTAGGAAAAGGTCCGTGTGTGTGTGTGTGTGTGTGTGTGTGTGTCTGTGTGTGTGTCTGTGTGTGTGTGTGGGGGGGGGGCAACATAACATAAAAACGAAGAGTCGGTTAAAACCCAAAGTTAGTGTTTAAGTGTAACATGCTTTGAGAATTCCACACGAAGATTTTGAAGAAAATTCCCGCGCCTAATCTACCCTTTACATGGAAAATTTATCAAAAATTTAGATTTTCTCGAAAATGGCTTTCACTATTTTCATTAAAGTGGCATATGTTTGAGATATTTGTATGACAAATGAAATGTATGTTTTGAATTTTCTGGCTATAGCCTATGTAGTCCTTTTTACTCTGGATGACTTTTGCATAACTGGTAAACCGTAAGAGATAGACCAAATCTTACTGTACAAAAATGTAGATCTTGCTAAAACACAATTTATGTCTAAATAAATTTGTTGTACAGTGAATCATTTCAAGGATGTTCCTGGCTATTTGTGTGAGTTTTGGAATACTTAAACTTCCGTAAAAAGGAATATTGTTATTCATTTTTTATGTGAAAAGAGAGCGGAATTTCAAAGCTTTTTGACTATCGCACAAAGCCTACTGTATTCCCATATTCCCCTTGTACGTACACGAAAATAAACAGTAAGATAATTTCTACAAATGTTTATCTCAACTATCATGAAGAAGATATAGGAATAAGAGTTTGTAAGAATGGTTAGTACAAGAGTAGAGAAAGTGCAACACGTCAGATTTTTAACTTCTCTCTTGCCTACTTACATTAAGTAGACGAAGAATTGTATTCCATCCAAAAATTCAATACAGTGTTTCCACTAGAAATACATATTCTGAGACTACCTAAATTCAAAAGAAAAAAAACCTGATGTGTTGCACTCAGATGACTTTCTCTACTCTTGCACAAATAATTCTTACAAAACCTTATTCCCCTTTCTCCTTCATATTAATCCAGATAAACATTTGTTCAAATCATCTTATTGCTAATTTTCTTGCAGGTACAAGGGGAATACAGCGGGTATTAAGGAATAATCTAATGTTTTAAGAGTGGCCGCCATATGATGACATTGAAATTCTGTTCTCTTTGCATGATCAAAAATAAAAATCAATAACGACCTTCCATTTGAGAAGATTAACGACCTTCCATTTGAGAAGATATTGCAAAATTCTGACAAAAAACAAGGACTGTATCCGAAACTGTTCACTTCATAATAAATAATTGACATAAATTGTACGTTTTAATGCGATCTGGATTTTTTGTACAGTAAGATTTGGTCTATTTCTTAGGGTTTACCTGTTATATGAATGTCATCCAGAGTAAACAGAACTACATGGGCTAAAGTCAGAAAAATCAAAATATGTATTTCATTTACCATAAAATATCCTAAACATATAGCGTTTTAATAAAAATCAATAGAGCCATTTTTGAGAAAATCGGTTCGGATCGTATTTTTCAAATATATTAAACTTAAATACAAACTATGGTGTTTGTGTTTTTGAGTTTTGCTGTTCAAAGACACAGGAGGGTTCAAAATATGTTTGGCCTATGAGGTGGTCTTCCTTCTGGGTATCTCTTACGATTATTTGAGATAAAGAAAGTCTTGTCACACAAAATATGTAAATCCGCTTCCGGACCATGGTTCTGTTTATACTGCCGAGCTGTTTGCTATAGTTTATTTTTTACTTTTTATCTCTTAACTCAGCTCCCGGCAATTTTATCATCTGCTCAGACTCTCTGAGTACGATTTAGTCTTTGGAACAGTTTATCGGCACCTCAGCATTCGTTGCAGAAATACAGACACTCATTTAGCAATTTCTGTCATGCGGATACCAATTGCTTTTTACGTGGACCCCAGGCCATGTAGGTATTCCCGGCAATGAGGAAGCGGATGCGGCTGCTAAAGCTGCATGCCTTTGCTGGATGTTGCCACACACAGTCTGCCTTATGTCGATGTGCAGCGGCATTTCCGTCGGCGTCTTTTATCGATCTGGCAGCAGTCATGGGAGGCATTCTCTGACTCTCAATTGCGGACCATTAAAGACAGCGTAGATCCCTGGCTGACATCCTGCAGGGACTCCAGGCGAGCTGAAGTTATCCTTACCCGTCTGAGGATAGGTGACATACGGGCGACCCATGGGTACCATTTGCGTGGGGACCAGGCGCCTCTCTGTCCTACTTGTAATATTCAAATTTATGTGACCCATATCCTTATAGACTGCCCACAAAATGCCCGTGAGCGCCAGTCCCTTGGCCTGGGGTGTACACTTGCCTCAGTTTTGGGGGACGACCCTGTGTCTGCCTGTAAGGCACTGCGATTTGTTGCCCAAATTGGGTTTGCTAAGCAAGTATAGCTTGGCTTTTAGTTCCTTGAGATTTTTAACCTTTTAGTGTTCGTTTTTACGTTTTAACCTTTGTGTTTTACGTTTTACTGTTTTAACTGTTCAGTTTTAATGTAGGTTTTAGCTCTGACCTTTTACCCATTCTAGAGAATGGTCGTTCCAGGTTTTTAACGTAGCCCACTCACGTGCCGTTTTTTCTCTTTTCTTTTTTATGTGCCTTTACTTGCTCTTTTAACCATCACATTTTAGGCAGCTAACTGTGAGTTTTCGGTTTTATATATTCTGACCTAGGGCCCAAATGACCGAGCTGTCGACTCCATTCATCCATCCATCGCTCCATTTTTACTTTCTCTACTGCTAAGTAGAAAGTATTGTATTCCACCCAAAAATTCGATGTCGAGATTTCACCGGAAATATATATTTTGAGGCCCCTGAATCCAAAAAAACCATTTTTAGAAAAAGGTCCGTGTGTGTGTCTGTGTGTCTGTGTGTCAGTCTGTGGACAGCATAACTCAAAAACGAAAAATCGGTTAAAAACCTATGTTGGTATTTAAGTTTAATGTCTTTCAAGGATGTGACACGAAGATTTTGAAGAAAATAGCCCCACCCTAAACTACCCTTTACATGGAAATTTTTTCGAAAATTTTGATTTTCTTGAAAATGGTTTTAACGATTTTGATTAAAATGTCATATCTTTGAGACATTTTATGACAAATGAAATGTATATCTTGAATTTTCTGGCTATAGCCCCTGTAGTCGTATTTACTCTGGACGACTTTTGCATAACTGGTAAACCGTTAGAGATAGACAAAATCGTACTATACAAAAAATGTAGATCTTGCTAAAATACACAATTTATATCTCAATATAGGATGTAGGAATAAGAGTTTGTAAAAATGGTTAGTACAAGAGTAGAGAAGGTCATGTGAGTGCAACACGTCAAATTTTTCAACACAATACCGCGTACTCTCGAAGCTCACGGTATCATAAATTTCTAAGACAGTTGGCAGATTACAGACAAGAATTAGCAGATGTGAAAATATGGGCTTTGGGACGACTGCAAGCAGATGTAAGAAACTAGAACAGAAATATAATAATCTGATGTGTTGCACTCACATGACTTTCTCTACTCTTGTACTAATCATTCTTACAAACTCTTATTCCTATATCTTCTTCGTGTTATTTGAGACAAACATTTTCAGTAATTATCTTTTTGCTTATTTCCTTTTAGTTCCAAGGGGAATATGGGAATACAGTAGACTTTGAGCTATAGTCAAATCACATATAGAAAAATGAACAAGTATGTTGCATTAGACAAAAGTTTAGATTTTCCGAAATTGACACAAACAACAAGGAATATCGCCGAAATGGTTCACTCTACAAAAACATTTATTGGGACATAGACTGTGTGTTTTAGCGAGATCTACATCTTTGTATAGTAAGATTAGCTCTATCTCTTACGGTTTACGAGTTATTCAAAAGTCATCCAGAGTAAACAGGACTACATAGCCTATAGCCAGAAAATTCAAAATGTACGTTTCATTTGGCATAAAAATATCTTAAGCGTACGGCATTTTTTAAACAAAATCGTTAGCCATTTTCTATAAAATAAAACTTTTCAAAAAATGCTCTATGCAAAGGTGGAGCAATTTTCTTCAAAATGTTCATGTCGCATCCATGTCCAGACTTCTCGTTTTTGAGTTACGCTGTCCACTGACACACACGCACACACACACACACACACACACACACACACACACACACACACACACACACACACACACACACACGGACCATTTTCTAAAAATGCTGATTTGGATTTAGGGGGCCTCAAAACACATACGTTCGATGAAATCTTGACATCGATCTTTTTGGTGGAATACAATACTTTCTACTTGCTAGTAGTGACTGTAAAAATTTGACAAAAATACAAAACTTAAACAGAAAATGTGGCTATAATATGAAAAATGATTAAATTACAAAATAAAAGTTAAAGCAAAAATATAACTTCAAAGTTGTGTAATTCTCATGGGTTATATTAACCAGCATAGATAAAATCGTGCTTCGCTTATATTTTCGTTCAAAAAACAAAAACAAAAAACAAAAAAGAGCCAAAACTATGACACGTCATAGACATCCGGGCTAGCTTTCCGTTAAAACCAAAGCAAGAATAAGATGTGGTGATAGTCCCTAGGGAAATAATTATGTTTTACCCAACAGTATGAAATATTGATTCCTTGTAACCCTTCAGAGTATAACATTTTTCTTTTGTGGATCCAGCGCATGCCATATATACGATGTATTGCGCTTTTGTCTGCCTCAAGCGGTTTTCATTTCTCTCCCTTTGCGCTGCCAACCGTATGAATTTTTAATGCACTGGTAATGAACTGGATGTGATCGAGAAATTGGTAAATAATTCAATTAGTTTGTTTGTGCTCGTGGGTTCGATAACGTCGCGTTACCAACCACGGTGACGTCATCAGCAATCAGAACTTGAGTCCACATCTGTTCTATAATTTAACTCAGATGGAACATTTGGTCGCTTAAAAAGGTCGATGGATAAGTTTTAAAAGTCTAGTTTTATCCGCTGAAGCATTGCATTTTCACAGAAGAAATAACGTTGTAGAAAATAATGTGTAACATTTGGACTAGTATGCAAGCATATGCTGTCAGTTAAGTAATATCTATTCAAATACATCGTGTGCATTGTCTCAAATGTCTTAAAACTGAAGAAATTCATGGAAGCACTAGTCTGAAAACTCGTTTGCTAGACAGTTTATGAAAGGATTTACTCTTTTGTTAACCTCAATAGTAATTGAATTAAACTGTGGTCCGCTATTTTTTGGTTGTTCTTTGTTCGGTTATTTGTTGTAGAAACAAAACATTTATAATTAATTGAAATAAGCTGTTGTCTACTAATAACTATTTCTTTCCAACTCTCCTGAATTCAGTTGTATTTATTCAGTTGGTGATGCACCTCTGGATCTCATGCAACGAATGTGGTTTTACCATGATGGGGCGCCAGCTCATTTTAGTTGGACAATTCGTTAAATAATACATTTTCATTTGGAAAAATTTATTTTATTATTATAATGACCTGAATCACTACATATTATATAATGCATCATTTAGCAAGGTCTCAGGGGTCTCTGTCTAGGGGATATGTGAATAGCACCCACAAGGTACCCAAACTGAGCAGAACATTACTTCCACTTACTGGTGTTTTGCTCCTCACTGTAACTTTTCTATGTGACCTTACCTTGGTCATCTCTTGTTCTCTTCCGACCCCGATGCTATTAGGGTTCCCGAGGGCTAGGGAGTCTTTATTTTTCCAACCTCTCCATTTCTCTAATTCCTCTATAAAATCTTAACCCCAACATGCTGACCTGTCATGGCATGTAATACGTCCTCTGATTGGTGATCAGAGGATATGGTCGGTGAATTTATTTTGATAATTCTCCCGGTCAGGTCGGTGAGACCCGTAAACCAACGACAGGTGTGGTCCTCCAGACATTCTGGGGGTTGTGAGAGAGCGATGTGACCGCCAAAACATACAAATATGGTGCTCTCTAAAAAGCGGTTACTATTACTGCTATTGCTCTCTTCAATATCATCAGTGAAAAATATTGGAGAGCAAGAGGATTAATGACTTCATTGTCAGAAATCCAGCATTAGCTAACAACAACATTTTCGCATACATCGATTGCTCGATCTGCTGGATGGAATCCAATGGATTTTAGCAGAAGTATCCACATCACCCAGGGCTTTTATATATCAATTATTACCTTCTCTACCACCTACTTATAGTAAATAGGGGAAGTATTGTATTCCACCCAAAAATTCGATACCGATGTTTTGCCGGAAATACTTGTATTGAGACATTTGGAATAAAAATGTAGGTTTTTTTTTTACACAAATGTTATTGTTTGTTAACACCATAACTTAAAAACGAAAAATCAGTTAAATACCAAATATGGTCTTTTGGTTCAGCATTTTCCAAGGATGGCGGTGCCATGGCCGAGCGCTTAGACTGTCCGTCTATCACCTAGGTAGCAGGGGTTCGATCCCAGGAATCCGCATGTGATATTCCTGGAGAACGACGCGGTGTTTGGGAAGGTTGTATCCGGGTTCTACAGTTTCCCCCGACAGTTATTCTGCTATTTGTTCCATCATCACCTTTCCTTTCACACATTTCGCCTGCATTTCATGTCACTCTCATCCTCACTATCATACCTGGTGCTTGGCTGACCATCCGCTTCCAGGTCTTCACTCTGTCTGGTCCATAGGTTCCTCTGCTCACCGACAGGCGTCTGAACCTAGGCACTGGCTTGTAAGTCCTACATAAGGGGAGGGTAGTCAGGAAAAGAAGAAGGTCTTCCAGGGATGCGACATTAAGATTTCAAAACAATGTCACCATACATAACTGATACTTACATGAATAACCTTCTGTAAGGTTGGATTTTTCTGGAAAGTGGCTTCAGAAATGTGTTATTAAAATACCATATGTTTAAGGCCAAAATGACCTAGCTGTTGACGGGCCCCTAAACTTCACGTACTCACTCACCACCATATGTTTAACATGTTTTCATGAAAAATTAAACGTATATCCCCAAGTATTTTCTTGGAATAGTCTGTGAACTGCTTTTCATTCTGAATCACAATACATATAACGTTCCATATGTTTAAAATACAAGGGCATCCTATTACATTCACATGGTTTTCTCTACTCTTCTTTTGTGTAGCTCGTTCACATGTATTTACCTTCTCACTCTTCAACATACAATTTATACAATTTTCTATATGAGTGAAAGACAAATGCAACATATTACTTTCACATGGTTTTCTAAACTCATTTTTCTTTGACCAACACATTTACATGTACTTCCCTTCTCACTCTTCTACATAAAATTCATACAATTCTCTATGTTGGCTAAATGGAAATGCAACGTATTACATTCACATGGTTTCCTCTACTCGCTTTTCTTTTACGTAGCAGATTCACATGTCCTTATGTACTTGCCTTTCTAAAACAATTCATACGATGTTCTCTGAGTGAAATAGAAATATAACGTATTACATTCACATGGTTTCCTCTACTCGCTTTTCTTTTACGTAGCAGATTCACATGTCCTTATGTACTTGCCTTTCTAAAACAATTCATACGATGTTCTCTGACTGAAATGGAAATATAACGTATTACATTCACATGGTTTCCTCTACTCGCTTTTAACTTTCCCTACTTAATATAGTAAGTAGAGGAAGTATTGTATTCCACTCAAGAATTTGATGTCAATATTTCACCGGAAATATGTTTTGAGGCCCCCTGAATAAAAAAAAACGTTTTTAGAAAAAAGTTCGTGTGTGTGTGTGTGTCTGTGTCTGTGTCTGTGTCTGTGTCTGTGTCTGTGTCAGTATGTCTGTCAGTGTGGACAGCATTACTCAAAAACGAAAAGTCGATTAAAAATCATAGTTGGTATTTAAGTTTAATGTCTTTCGAGGATGCAACACGAAGATTTCTAACAAAATTCCTCCACCCTAAACTATCCTTTGCAAGGAATTGTTTTCAAAAATTTTGTTTTTCTCGAAAATGCCTACAACGACTTTAATTAAAATACCATATTGTAACGTATGAATCAGGTTATTGTAAAGTCCTGTTGCGTCCTGTCTCTTTCTCTCTCTCTCTCTCTCTCTCTCTCTCTCTCTCTCTCTCTCTCTCACACACACACACACACACACACACACACACACACACACACACACTTCCAGAGCAGGGCGTGACAATATGTTTGAGATATTTTTATGGCAAACGAAATCTAAATTTTGAATTTTCTGGCTATAGCCTATGTAGTCCTGTTCACTCTGGATGACTTGCATAATTGTAAACTGTAATAGACCAAATCTTACTGTACAAAAATGTAGATCTCGTTAAAACATACAATTTATGTACCGATAAATCTTGTTGTAGAGTGAACCATTTCAGAGACATTCCTTGTTATTTGTGAGATGTTGAAAACTTAAACCTTCACCATATTCCCCTTGTACCTACAAGGAAATAAGCAATGCGATAATTTTGCAAATGTTTATCTCGATTAACATAAAGAAGATATAGAAATAATAGTTTGTAAGAACTGTTAATTCAAGAGTAGAGAGTCATGTGAGTGTAATACATCAGGTTTTTCCTGTGGTATTTGTGATTGTTCAATGCTTTTGCATAGCGTGTTCCTGGATTTTTTATTCATATAGTTTAATTTTTATTTCTTATAGTATCCTAAGAATTTTAATTAAATATTTAAGTGTGTTAAGGAATATTTTTAAATGTCTCCAGAGAAACACAAGGTTACTGTGCAAGTGAAACCTGCGTCTAAATCTTATAGCGATAAATCGTGGAACCGCAGGCAAAGCCCTGTATTTCAGCCAATATATGAAATAAAATTGGAAGTGCTCTAAATCGCATGGCCGTCAGAAGAGATTGGTCTCTTTAATAGTGAATCAACTATCAACATTAGTTGGGGATTTTGTGATTACCCTATACAGGGTGGAAATGAAATGATCCGTCAGACTTTAACAGCGAAATTTTCATGTTGTGAATAACAAGAAAGTCTAATACCAAAATGTAAAAAAATTCATAGTTTTTTAGAAAAAAATATTTTTATCCAAACATTTATCACCACCTGGCTGAAAAATTATGCATTGAAGGTTCTTGATTTATGGCTATGTTTATAGAAAATTGAATAAATAACAACTTTTTCCTTTGGCGTATTTCAATAGATTCAACGGTTTTTGTGTAAATTAAATTTAAAGAAAACACAATTTATTGCAACAAATGGCACTTCCATCCTGTATAAAAGAATTAAGTTTCTCTCTTTATATAATTAGTGTCGATGAAGTTGAGTGGTAGACCTGCAACGAGATAGGTATTTTGGCGTTCTGCTTATCTCTGAGTTTAGATACGTTGTTGAAAATGCCATCGCTAAACTTGTGTAGGAAACTTTGAGAAATATTTTGCCCAGAGCTGACACATCCTCCCTGAATTTCGGCCATAATGACTTACTAACACAGCTTCGAAGATAATGAGAAGGGAATCGACTTCCGGCACCTTCTATTTTCTGTACAAGATAGGACAGGGTATATCAGTGGCGGATCTGTTGCTCCCAGTACAATACTTTGTTCTTCCAAGAAAAACGTATAAAAACGCACCAACAAACTCTGTTTGGAATATTGCGGTGTGTTTTCACTAGTTACGATTTGTTGTAATGTGGAATAAATTCACACTTCCTTGGCCACACCACATTAGTGGAGTACTTCTTAACGTCACAACTTCATTTGTATTTCGCATATACCAAAATCCAATTTTTCTCACAAATATTTACGCAGTGGAATGTTGGGTACCTTGATAAATAAATAATAATAATAAATTGTTATTGTTTTAAGATCATTATTTGCTCCTGAAACTCTTAACCCCTTGTTTACCATGAAAATAAATAATTTTGTAAATGTTAGGTTGTTTAAATATGTTTATTGACATAGCAAACAGAATGACAATTAACACAAAAATTTAGCACACATGGATGTTCATCTTAATTTAACTCATACGGCTACTTTGCGTAAGTACTTGGGGAATGTAGGCTGTATTTATTTTTTATCGTAGTGTTCTCATCTCATTCAGTGCATTGTGTTCATCTTGAAGCACTCTCTTAACAGGCATATGAGCAGCTTTATCGAGGAGCATGTCTCAAAGTGGTTGACAAGATATATCTGTATGGTATGATTTATTGGTGTAAATTGCGATGCACCTAAAAGACCTGCAACAACATTGAGCAGAAACTGCTTGAGGTTCATATCTATTTCCCCTTCACTTGTATAAAACTAATGCTAGCATTGACCACAGTGAGATACACAAAGTGGCACATTATTCGGTGCCTCTTTCTGTGAGGTTCGAAGTAGAATTTGAGCATATCTGCCTTGTCCAGATAGCCCATATGAGCACTATACTCTTTAACTAAAACAGAACACGAAATTACAGTCCGAGATCCATCCTCGTTCTTTCAAGAAACCACAAAAACATCGTTAAAATCTTGAACATGTTATAGGAACTTTGTACTTTTTGTATCCTTCCAAAACATGGTAAGAAAACAACGCAACTTCTGAGCATATGAATTGGAACTCTCCCCTTTCCATGTCCTTTCCTGTTGTAAATTCGGATGGAAATCCAACCCTCTACTTTTTAACTATTGCACAAGCATATATGCCATGTTCCTTCTCCAAGACACCTTTAGCAAAAAGTCCTATCTGTCCTGTATATATTTCAGAGTGGGAAGTAAATGTATTTTCCTTCGCTCGAACCCACGCTTTATAGCTATGTTTTATCGGCTCGGCTCTTGTGGCATATACTGCTTCAGACTTGAACGTCCTTTGAATATTACCATTGACTTGCCAATGCTGGTCTCTGTTGGTTTGTATGAGAACAGAAATGAGTTTCCCAGAGATTGCAGCGTTGGTCAAGCTTTACAGAGTTCATCAAAAGTTTCTTGTCCCTTTGATGGTTGTTAGCTGTTATCGTTTAGATGCACATAAGCCATGAAAACCGCTTTATGGACAAGATAGAAGCAATGCATTATCTCTTATCATCTGATATGAGGACCAGCAGTTGGTGCAGCTGGGTAGACCTTTCGGTCTCACAAAAAGATTTATTGCAATTTCGCTTAATTTATAGGCTGAAAGTCAGTCAATCCTTCAGTTTCTGAGCTGCATACAAATTGGTGTGGTGCACAACATGCTGAAAAGACACTGCAGAGAATAGACGCTCAAAAACACTAAAGGTGAGGTCAGTAGCACTTGAAAACTCAACAGTAATGTTCTGAATCTGGTGCTTTAGCCAAATTACTTCACTATCTCCTTCGGGTTCTGACTGCCTCTACTGTTCCGCAACCTACTATATGTTCCGCACAAATAAGTGAATTAGAATGGAGGTCCTCAAGTAAATCACCCTCAAGAACATTGTCGTCAGAAATACATGATTTTGTATCAGTCGGTAGTGACATAATTCACTATTGACCTGATATGCACGATGATGCTCTAACTTACCAGTAGTTACAACCTGAAACCATTCGTGTGATTAGTGATTACTATGGCTAAGTATTTATGACGTGATACCTTTACATGCATACTTCCCTTCAAAATAAAAAGCTGTTCTGTGAATTGTAACTCACACTGCTTCCAATGCTACCATCTTGCAGATAACATAAACTGCTTCCAGTGGCTGCAGTAAGCAGCTACTAGTAAGCGAGGTAGTGACGATAGGCGGCTACTGAAGAACTACACAGCTACCCTCAAAAAGCCGGTTTTGAATAGTAACCACTGATAAAGGTTAAAAACACCAACCTTTTTACAAACCTCGTTATATAGCAGACGCTATGCACAGAAGGCACGTAATAGGAGCAAACCCGAGGTAGGGGAAGGCGGGGAAAGTGGTACTGGCAAAGTATGAAAATCAGGAACACTGTCAGCAAATGGATTTTCGCGCACTTTAACACTATTTTGTACTGTTTTATTGTACAATAATTTTAGAAACATTGAGACACACAATATTGTAGCAAAACCACTATTCAACGAATCCCACTCCTGACACCAGTGTAGCAAAATAAAAAAATCCAATGCAGCTACTTTTCTGTCACTTTATTTTGTTCTATAATTATATTACAAGTACACAGCTCTTCTGCTGATGTAACACAGTCTGCAGTCTTTCGTGATGTTAAAACTCCCAGCTGTTTTATTCTCGTAATCTTGCCTCAGTCCTTTCACTGTCTTTCTTCACCTTCTCTGTCCCTCATACACTAACTCTGCCGGTAGAATCATTTGGCGCTCATTAAATCTTCTTCACTCCGACGCGACGTATCTTTCACGACGACAATACCACACACACAGTTGTCTCACACTCACTGACACACTGACCGACTCATGTCTATAACAACAACTCACCCTAAATCGTTGAGTCATCTGCTTATATAGCGAGAATGACGTATCACGGACCATTCTCGATTTCCACAAACACGCCGGCTGCCGGATGCCCCTCGAAGGTTCCAGCAATCCTTTGTTATATGTCGTGCGCATTGTTGTTAGTAACGTATACACAAACAGTCGCACGAGGCAGCCTGACTTTGAGCGCCTTTGTTTACTCGCCGGCCTGATATGTGATGTAAAGCAGATTCGCCCCAACCGTCCTTTGTTATGCGCCGCGCCCGACGTCACAATGTTACTTATTTGTGTAAATGTGTGAAAACTGCACATAATTGAGTAAAGGTGCGCAAACTTGCGATGCATGTAATTGTATTTCGAGTGCCAATGTTGGCAACAGCTCGACAGGTGTGGGTAGGGATGAGCGGGTGAAGCGCGTTGTGAACATTTCCTTAGCTTCCTCAAGTTCATGCACCTTGCCTCAGCTAAGTGCAGTTTACAGACATTTAGGCAAATAAATAATATGTGTCTCAACTATTTTTCCTAATACTTGTGCAATGCAACAGTGCAATATAGTGTTAGAAGTGCACGAAAATCTATCTGAAGTCTTTTGGTAAATATGAAACATTATCCCTTCATTTTGTTGGCTTGTGCTGTCACCTTGTAGGTGCTATCACACCTTGTGCTGTATGTAGATTCCTATATTCATCTCTTATTTATGGGTATTTATTGTTATATTCCAAGACTAATGGGAGAACATAAAAGTACTGTTACCAGGTGCTCAGATATAGTTTCCCCTTCATTATGGAAGGTAAGTCGGTAAAGATCTTTGTGACATTGATAGAAATAAGTAAAGGAAGTGCGAGCGAATTTTAGTTATAGTTGGTACAGGAAGTGTTGCATCCTAAACAAACTTCTATATCGATCTTTTGTCAAAAATATAAGTTCTGAGGTTCACTTAACGAAAAGTTAATTTTAGAAAAGTTGTATATGGCTGTGTACATGGCTGACCGTGTGTCTGTGTTTATACCAACTCTCTAAAGTTACAGTACGCCACTGACTGATATTAGCTATCCCAGAGTGCAGCACACGAAAGCGAAGGGACGGTTTAGAGTGGCAGTGATTACGATATTAACGTTCGAGTATGACGTCATATCTTTTTTGAGTTCCAGTCTCTTTCACTACTTTTTACTTTCTTTACTACGTATAGTAAGTAGAGGAAGTATTGTATTGCACCCAAAAATTGAATGTGGAGATTTCACCGGAAATATATGTTTTGGGGCCCCACGAGCTCCCCCAAAAAAACATTTTTAGAAAAAGTTCCGTGTGTGTGTGTGTGTGTGTGTGTGTGTTTTGTCAGTCTGTGGGCAAAGTAACTCAAAAACGAAAATTCGATTAAAAACCAAATTTGATATTTAAGTTTAATGTCCTTTAAGGATGAGACACAAATATTTTGAGGAACATTGTTCCCCACTAAACTTCCCTTTACATGGATAATTTTTCGAAAATTTTGACTTTCTCGAAAATGGCTCTAACGCGTATGATTATGTCATATGTTTAAGATATTTTTATGACAATTGAAATGCATGTTTTGAATTTTCTGGCTATAGTCCATGTAGTCCTGTTTACTCTGGATGAATATGGGAATACAATGGGCCTTGACCAATATTCAGATCTTTTAAACCTTTCAAATTCCGTTCTCTTTGCGTGGCTAACATAAAAAATGAATAACGATACTGCATTTCACGAAAGTTTAAGTATTCCAAAACTCTCATAAATAACAAGGAATATCTGGAATATCTTCGAAATGGTTTACTCAAAAAAAAAATGTATTTGGACAGAAACTGTGTGTGTGAAACAAGATCTACAGTTTTGTATAGTACGATTTGGTCTATCTCTTACGACTTACCAATTATGCAAAAGTCATCCAGAGTAAACAACACTTTATCCTTTATCCAGAAAATTAAAAATATGCATTTTATTTGCCATAAAATATCTTAAACATACGGCTTTTTAATCAAAATCGTTAGCCATTTTCGAGAAAATAAAAATTTTCGAAAAATTATCCACATAATGGGTAGTTTAGGATGCAGTAATTTTCCTTAAAATGTTCAAGCCGCATCCTTAAGACATTAAACTTAAATACCAGCTTTGGTTTTTAATCGAATTTTCGTTTTTGAGTTATTTTGCCCACAGGCTGACAAAACACACACACACACACACACACACACACACACACACACACACACACACACACACACACACACACACACACACACACACACATACATACATACATACATACATACATACATACATACATACATACATACACACACACACACACACACACACACACACACACAGAGAGAGAGAGAGAGAGAGAGAGAGAGAGAGAGAGAGACCTTTTTCTAAAATTGCTTTTTTGTTATTCAGGGGCCTCAAAACATATATTTCCGGTGAAATCTCGACATCGAATTTTTGGGTGGAATACAATACTTCCTCTACTTACTATATGTAGTAGAGAAAGTAAAACATGAGTCATATTTGTGCAGATATTTTAGTTCTAGATCGACGGCCGTGTTTTCTCATTACCAGTTTATTTAAATCAGGTTTCAAAGCCGAACAACTTAGCTGTAGAGCACAAACTAAACTCCTATTTGTTAATGTAGACCTGGATCTGCTTTTCACATGACTAAATTTTGAAATATAGTAACTGGCTCTAACAGATTGTTGAATGGCTTATTTGTATTGAGTCTGTTGTGGAACTGGGATTTCGATTCCTGTTGCCGAGTGTGTTCTATAGGACAATAAAATTAATTATGGTGTTGAAAAATGTGATATCACGAGAGTATAATATTTTATCCTGTAAATATTAGTTAATGTACAGCATGATGATTATATTAAAGTAAACAGTAAATTAAGAATAATAATAATAATAATAATAATAATAATAATAATAATAATAATAATAATAATAATAATAATAATAATAATAATAATAATAATAATAATAATAATAATAATAATAATAATAGTAATAATAGTAATACTAGTAATAATAATAATAGTAATAATAATGGTAATAGTAATAATAATGGTAATAGTAATAATAGTAATAGTAATAATAATAGTAATAGTAATAATAATAGTAATAGTAATAATAATAGTAATAGTAATAATAATAGTAATAATAATTGTTATTATATGTTTAAGAAAATACATAAACATGCTGATATAGCGATGTTGCAATATTCGCAGAAGTTTTTAATTAAAATGGCGTCCAATATTAAAATAAGATACGCAATGAAGAATTATAAATTAAACAAAATGATTTTTCATTATATAAAATACAAAAATAATCTTCTTGCCATTCTTTATTAAACGCGCGCTTAGTCATTCTGAACGTACTGTTTACTAGTTTGAACTGCACCGAGTAGCCTACTGGTGTGGAGGGAGGTAGACAGCTGAGTAGGGGAGGTGGCTCCAAGGAGATAATTAATGACATAGAGGCATAACATATTGAAAGAATGGTGCCTTGAAGAATTGGTAGAGAATGTCGTGTGAATGTTTAACATATTTTTGGAATATGATTGATTGGAGATGTGTGTTTGTTTCAGATGGTTACGACCAATGAGAGCAGCACTCCTGACTCTGGCGGCAGTGAGTCAGGAACTGCGCTCAGCAAACTACGTCAGACTTTGTCCTCAAGTCTCATGACGG
This sequence comes from Tenodera sinensis, assembly GCA_030765045.1. Classification (NCBI taxonomy): domain Eukaryota; kingdom Metazoa; phylum Arthropoda; class Insecta; order Mantodea; family Mantidae; genus Tenodera; species Tenodera sinensis. Next base: position 302,921,447 of record CM060962.1, read on the forward strand.
CCCAGGATAAAGGTAAGTTTCTTCTCTTTTATAAATTAATTATGAGTAAAGGCCGGAGGGATGTGCGCACGCATTCGATACAGGTTAGCTGGACGCATAGTATCAATGACGTGAGAAGTACAACACGACCATAAATGTGCAAACAACTGCCACTAGAAGCAAGAGTCGGAAACAACGTAACGTAGTACTTTGCGAACCAGTGAATCATTGTCTTGCAAGTGTAAACAGACACAAGGCAAGGTGTAGTATAACGTGACTGTTTTGTTTCTTCTCACAGTGAACTACAAAGGTGGAGGTTTTCATGGTCAGGCTGTACCTACCTGCAGTTGTTTACATGCGTGAGCGACAACAGTAAAGTACATGTGCAGTATACCTATGAAAAACCACACACGACTCCCTCCGGCCTTTAATTATGAACATGCTATACTTTATCATTTGTGTAATTTATAAACTAACAATGAAAACTCAAAACGCATTTTACAAATGATTCTACGGTACGAAGTTGCTCTTTTATCAGAGGCTTATAAGGTAATTGACTCTATTCTCTCAAAAGAATAAATATACTGTGACAGACTTTCTGATTTCCTGTTTGCTGCTGCAACATTATGATGTGGCTAACGATGATCAAATACAGGGCAGAAAAAGGGGATTATTTTTACAATACCGTACACAAGCCATTATTGACATGTGGAAGTGTTGGCTAGCATAGTGACTCTATGTCTCAATGCCATTTCAGTTACAATAGAGCAATGGATTGCACGGCATCATGTCTTTGTGACAGAGGCCTATTTTAAAAGCAACGACTCTGTTATTCGAACCCAACGAGCATTTTGTAGGGAATTCAATATCGATCTCCACGGCCGAGTAACCAGTGGAATACAATTACGCTTTGGTGAGAAATGTTTGAGAGACAAGTTCAGCTGCAAAACACAATCCAAGTGGTCGTCCTCTGAAATTGTGAAAGCTTGGCGTCAGTCATTCACCAGAAATGCACGCCTTAGAACATGCTGGTGGTTCTGGAATGTTTTGGTTGTTGCTCCATCAAACAATCCAGTAAACTGTAATATTAGATGTCCTAGTTAGGCGATTGTATTGGTGGGTCCGTTCGAAAGCTGTAATGTTTAAATAGACGTAGGGTCTCTCTGGCCCTTAACGACCAACGGAGGGCTATGGACTTCCGGGCGTCTCTGGAGTATATCCACTGTGGCCTGTAGCCTCCTCTGATTCCTTAAATGTTTTCCCAGGAGGGTGCTAACCGCAAAATACTTCCGGTAGGTGTTGGCGCACAAGGTGTCCCCCTTCTGTTGTGTAAGCTATAATTTGTACTTCCTCTACCTCATATAGGTGAGTGGTAGAGAAAATAAATACACAAGTTGAAGAAGAAGCACGTTTAGTGATGAGAGAATTGATTAACGATTTTACATTATAAGGTATCCAGTAGATTAGCCGCTATATTCACAAGGAAAAAGTTAGCAAGTTTCAATATCCTGAGATTCCACCAAGTTCTCAGGCTGAAGCTACATCTACATTGATTAAAAGAAAGTTGAGAGTTTTTCTGGTCCAAAAGTTTACAGACTGCTCTGCTACAGAGATGATGTTAAGGATGAATAATTAGTTATACGTCTACAAAAAAGAAGCCCGTTTCTTTAACGCAAAAAGTTACTGTGGTGGGAGTTTTCTTTTAGAAGATTAAGTTTGCCAGTTTAGCAAGAATATAGCTGGGTCGGGAGAGTTTCCTTTCGCAGTGAGCAAAGTGGTCGGCAGTTAAATCATACGTACTCATCACGCAACTTTCTCCAACTTTCTCGCAGGTACAGAAGCCATTGCATTCCACCCGAGAGCTCCATATCGACATTCCACTGAAAATACTCGTACACGTTCCAAGGAGCATCCCTAGAAAAAGGTCCCCACGCGCACTTGGTCTTGTGACAAAAACGACAAAAGTCTAGTCCATTGTCTTGTATCACCTTTGCTTTTATTCTAAACCTTTGCACAGATACACAGTTCTCTTCTAGTGACGAGGACTGAAATTTCAACCAAAAATTACAAAATTTACCAATTTCACATTTTTACTTACAAATGTACCTAGGAACTTCAGGAGTCAGGTGCACAAATAAAATGTCAGGTTTTGCCAATTTTACGGCAACAGTGGACGATTAAATACGAACTTAAGTGTGCAGTTGACGGGGCAGGTAGAAAGCACACAGTGTGATACCCGTTTTGAAACAGTTTTGGAAACAAATTACTATACTCCCTTTTTTAAAACAAATATTGCTTTACAGCACGTATCGTGAGCCTTGCTTGGATCGAGTTTCACTGTTTGAGATCATACTGTAACACTACGAGCCAGTTCTGAGAATACACGCAGAAAACGCAAATTTACATCTTCCAACACATAAAACGAGGCTGGCGCAATAGTTTTGATCCAATTGTAGTAAAAAGTTACATTCATGTTGTGCAAAGACACTTGAACAAACCTAGTTACTATTTTTAGTTTATGGCAATTAGTTTTTGTAAAAAATAATAATAATAAATAAATAAATAAATGGAATGAAATGAATGAACGAACGAATGAATAAATAAACGAATAAATAAACAAACAAGCAAATAAATAAATAAACAAACAAACAAGCAAATAAATAAATAAAATGTTCACATATTTGGCTAATTTTTATGTAAGCATATGTGCAAATAGAAATAAAGTTTTATCTTAGCAAATAGTATTATGCCTACAAAAGTAATCATTGATTTTGTGTTCATAATTATAAAAAATAATAAGCCCATAACATTATAAACCTTGCTTAAAAATTATGGTGCCAGAGGTGTTTTGAAAATGAGTAAGATTATTTTATATTATTGATTTATAAAATAATTGATAGCACCATAAGTAACAATTATATCAATGTTAAACTTGCCACACTAGTCCCCGAAAACCTTGCTTTTCACTTTTTGCATCTTGTATTATGCTTATACTTTGTACTTTAACGGCACAGTTTAGTTTTCTCAATATCAGTCATTTTTAAAGCTCCAGGAGGACATTTAAATATCCTAGTGCTGGTGAGCGTTCCTCGCTAAACTTCATTGCTACAGCTTTGAAATGCATTTTTCGTTTTCACTGGCTTTGATTTTAGTTTCATGCAGGGAATTTTGCTTCAGAAACGTTGTGAGTTGCCTATGCTGAAATGAATTTGATATATCGAACTGAAATGCAGCGAATCTGTCATATGTTTTGCTTCCAAACAGAGATATGCAGTCAGTGTTCTATAATTCTGTAATTTTGCCAGGTTATTTCAGTGTTCCAGTTATATATTAGGCAATGTTTAGTTACTTAATCAATATTAAGTTGTTCATTAGTCTATAGAAGAGCCGTAACAAGCAGATATTTTATAAATTTGTGTATAAATCAGTGAAAGTGCATAGAGGTTAGCTAAGAATAATACATTTCTAAATTTTGTGAACAATGTGAAGGCGAAAGGAAAGTTTTCATATTAAGAAACAACTAAGCAAACAATTCTCAAAAGCTGCTACTGAGGCCAAGAAGAAAGCAACAGAGGGTCCAACATATGATGCCGAGGAATTTTGATTTTATTTACAAAAACATACTGTTAAACTTTAAAATTCATTTTTCTCAGTTCTTTTTTTTTTTTTTTTTTTTTTTCCAGCATTTTTCACTACTCAGAATGCTCCTTGGACCCTAGTTTATAACTTATTGGTTTGAAATTTTCAGGAGGCCTTTAGAGATTAAGGTATTACAATGTGTGGCGCGCTAGTTAAAAAATATTAAATAATTAAGCTGAAATTAAATATTTTTCATAATTCATAGTGAAAATAATTGGAAATATTGATAAATTGTATACAAAAATTGTTTTTTCTCTTAAACGAATTAAATGAAAGCAACTTTGGTATGACAATTTTTTTATATTTGTATGCTGAGCTCAAATGAAAAATGTAGGAGAGATACAATAAACTGTAGGGTCCAAGGGTCATTTCATATGAGCACATCAAAAAGTGATTAATTATTAATAGTATAAATATGATTTGACATATGACATTGAAATTTTCTGTATGCTATTTATTTTATGTTCTGAGTGTGGAAAAAAATTCAAAACAATCAGAAGAAAACTGTGGATTTTTTAGTTTTTACAGATACATTGCCTTAACACAGTTTACAGTCTTTCGCGATATTACAACTCAGTTGTTTTGTTGTCGTTGCTGCAGCTCACTCGTTTCACTGTCTTTCTTCACTTTCTCTGTCTCTCATACACTAACTCTGACGATACAATCACTCGATGCTCGTTAAATCTTCTTCACTTCGACGCGACGCATGTTTCACAGCTGTCTCACACTCACAGACACACTGATCGACTCAAAAACTACCTGCCTGCACCCACTGCAAAATCTTTTATATTGGAGATGACGTACCACATTTTTCTGCAATTTCTTTAAACAAGCCGACCGCCGGACGCTTCTAGAACAATCTGGAAAACCCCTTTTTGGTTCTGCCGCTCTCATTGCTGTGTTTGCTCGCGTGACTGGTGTGAGGAAGCATGACCTTGAGTGCCTTTGATGCATGTCGCGCCTGCTACACGAAACAGCTGTTGTGCACCGCAGCCGGCGTGATTGTGTACCAGTCTGTGCGCTTGCTTTAACCAGTGTAGCTCAAAACGAATAATCGGTTAAATGTCAAATTTGGTACCTTATGTTCGGCATTTTCCAAGGATGCGAGACGAAGGATTTCAAGAAAATTTTCTAGTCCAAACTATATTTTTATAGGAAATTTCCGAAAATTTTGACTTTCTCAAAATGCTCTAATTCTATATTTAAGATATTTTCATGAGAATAGCCTCTGAAGATCTCTTCATTCTGGGTGAATTTTGCATAGCTGGTAAATAGCAAGAGACAGACAAAATTTCAAAACACAAAAAATTGAATCTCTTTAAGCGACACAATTTGTGTCCCATACGCTTTTTATAAAGTCGTCCATTTCGTGGTTTCTATTTTCAAATGACAAGCCATTATTCTTTTTTTTCAATGTCCTGGCAATGAAAAGATAATGGACTTTCAAAGGCATCATTTAGCGACCGGATCTTAAAATGTTTGACTACCACTTACGGGACTCTGGGACTGAAATTTGAATTTTGTAAATTTTTATATGTATGAAATCAATACTTTGCACACGTAAGGGTGTTGATTTTATAAACTAACACACAAAGTTCCAGCACAGTCTGTCTTATAGTTTTGAGGGAATTAATTATTCAATTTATTTACAATTGCGAAAATACCTTAATATTAAAAATATTCCACGCGCATCAAAAACTAAAATATTACAACAGTTTTATCATTTATGAACTCTAATAATTACCCAACAAACACCATCAATCTATAGTAGGAAGAAAAAAAGTTAATTTAAAAGTAATTAATTTCTTTGCTTTCATGGATATTAAAAATACTTTTTAAACATTTTTGTGTATTTAATCTCTTTAAAGTAAACAAATTTTTAAATTTTGAAACCAAAGTCTGAAGTTGAAGTCACATAACTGGAGCAAATGCTGGAAATATTGTAGGAGCAAACACAAAATTCATTGCCAATGGAACATATAACCGTAACCCCGTTGCACAACTCGTAGTACATCCGGCCCAAGCCCTACCGCCCGACCTCTGCGTCTCCCAATTCTGCCCATCACAGGCGTTATGAGCGGGGTGTAGTACTGAAGGTGGGATATGGTTGGTGCTCCGGACCCTCCCACCCGGTTATGTGGACTTCTCGACCTGGTGTCATTACTTCATTAAGTATCTCCTCAATTGGTCCCTCGGTGTCCTAACGAGGCTGAGTGCACCCCGTGCCAGACCTTCCAGAGGGGGAAAATCCCCACGCCGGTACCGAGGATTGAACTCGCGTCCTCCCCACTCGAGACAGACGCGCTACCACTGCGCTACGGAGTTGGTTTCATGGAACAGATAATGTATTAAAATCTAAAGTTGTGAAGAATCAGTTTTTCTACACACATGCATCATATTACCGTCACTCCTTTGTCCAGTAGTCTCTCTCCACAGATTCATAGCCTGCCCCACATTTTGCTCATGTACCTACTGCCGTAAATTTAAGCAGAAAAGGGGCGTTTAGATGTTTTGCTCACAGCATTTAAATCCTGCACTAGACCTTTAAAAATGGTGGAGTCTAACATTTTCACTACCAACCGATGACTGAAGGTTTGGAGAACATTTATATGCATAAACCTAAAAATCTCAATTTGATAACTCAGTCATTTTTCAGTACTAGGGTCCCTTAAGGACACTTGGTGGTGTCAGAATAGAAATTTCCATGCAGAATCTTATTGCAATATATGTTAGTGTTCTTTGAAAACTATACAATGTATCATAATGAATCTTTTACCGTTTATAAAACAGTTCCAGATTCAGAAACCATAATCAAGTCATAAGTTTTACTCTATTGATATGTTTATAAAGGAAAACATTTTCTCACATTTTGTTATTTAGGTGCACTTTTCTGCTATACAGTTAAAGTGACACATGTGAAATATTGTAGTCACTTTATAAATATGTTATTTGACATAGCTGGTGAACGATTAATACATTTTAATCGATAATAGCAATTTAAAAACTAAATATTTAGGCATTCTTTATTTTAACTATTTTTTATGTATGAAAACGTTTATTGAGGAATTTCATGAAAATGTAACAAAAAGCTTTCATCGACTGTTGATCTACATACGCACAAAAAATAAAAGGCATATCTCATAGATGGGGAGAACCGATACATAGTGTCAGTTCTCCTACATTGCAGTTTTAAACCCTTGCACTGGCTCACAGCGGTTAACTACCAGGCCACGCCTTCCGCTATTATCTGTTTACCTGAGAGAACCGGTCAGTCCTTCAAATTGTGTCAGTAGGTGGCTCGATGGCATCCCTGACACCCCTCTCACCATGTCTGGTCTATTTAGTATAGTTCTTTGGAAAAGTGTACTTTAAGTTTTAAAAAAAAAGTGACTGATGGTAAATGTGAAAAGAAGATAGTCCTGTTAAGTGTAAAATGGACGTAACCGCCTGGCCGCCATATTTAAAACTCCATTTAAATGTACTTAATTGTCACAAATACACAAAAACCTTATATGGGCATGTTCTGAAAACTATGTAGATTCATATTAAGCATTATCCAAAATGACTACCAAGTGTCCTTAGCCTACTGTATTCTCCTACTCCCTTGTAACTACAAGGAAACAGGTAATAGAACCAATTCCACAAATGTTTGTTTCCATTCACATGAATTAGATAGGAAAACTTTAGTAACAATTTTAGAAAGGATAAACTTTTGTAACAATATTACATTTGTTAAAGGAATAGAAAACATAATGCGAGTGTAGTACATCAGGTTTTAAACATTTGACTGCCGTTTCAGTCTCCTGACTCAGTCTCCCTCTTGCGACTGCAGGAAATTCGTAATGAAACTATATGTCTAAAGTTTCGTCTCGATTAACAAAGGTTCAGCAAAAATCAGTTTTTTTTTTTTCAAGAATAGCATTTGGAAGAGAGTCATGTGAATGTAACACCAGATTTTTCTTTAGTGTTGTATTTGTCCTCTATGAACTGAGTAAGGGGACTGTACCGCAATTCGAATATCAGCAGAAATCAATAACATCAAAGGAGACCAATCTTCTTTGCTTTATAGGATTTGGTCTTTGAGAAGCGTCCGCCTCAGGGGAATTATGACAGGAAAGGAATTAGAATACAAAGCCATTCCGTTTGAAAATCAGTCCTACATAAGGGAGAGGGAAAATCCACCAACCTCAAAGAAACGTTTCATTATTTCCAAACAGTACCAACGACGGAAAGTAAGAGAAATATGTATGTATTTTGGTGACCAAGTGTATGCACTACTGTCACAACCTGACAAAACTCCCTTTCAGTAGCAACTACCCAGGCAATTTTTTCACATTTGTTTCATCTACCAGTTACATTGTTCGGTTTATTAATTCACCAAGTTTAAATTTGTTTTATGGCCAATATTACTGCAGGGGAACAGTGGAGCTGATATATGCTGTATGTAATACAATACAACATGTCCGCTCAAACTCTATTTATTTGAACATTAAGGGTAAGTAATACAAAAATTAATAATAAAATACTATAGAAAACGTTATAAGAATAAAATTCATTATTACTTTCTCTGCTAGGTATAGTAAGTAGAGGAAGTATTCTAATCGACCCAAAATTTCGATATCGAGATTTTAGGGCCCACTAAATCCAGAAAAGCAGTTTTAGAAAAAGTTCCTATGTGAATGTGTCTCAACAGCATAACTCAAAAACGAAAAGTCTGTTGAAAACCAAAGTAGGTATTTAAGTTTAATATCTTCCAAGCATACGACACGAAGATTTTGAAGAAAAGTCTTCCACCCTAAACTATCCTTTATATGGAAGATTTTTCGAAAATTACGATTTTCTCAAAAATGACTAACCATTTTCATTAAAATGCCATATATTTGAGATATTTCTATGCCAAATGAAATGTATATTTTGAATGTTCTAGCTATAGCCTATGTAGCCCTATTCACTCTAGATAACCTTTGCATATTATTGGTAAACCGTAAGAGATAGATCAAATCTTACACTACGAAAAATGTATATCTCGTTAAAATACACAAGTTATGTTGAAATGTATTTTTATGGAGTGAACCATTTGAGTTATTCTTTGTTATTTTTGTGAGTTTTGCAATGCTTTAAACGTTTCTCACTTGGAAGGTCGTTGTTCTGTTTTTTGTGTCTTGGCCGTGCAAAAAACAGAATTTGAAAGCCTTTATATGGTGAACAGCTTTAAAAGATTTGATTATCGGTCAAAACCTACTCTATTCCTATATTCCCTTTGCACCTACAAGGAAATTATCAATAAGAGGAGTTCATCATGAAGAAATAGGGGATAGCAGTTTGTAAGAATAGTACAAGAGTAGAGAAAGTCATGTGAGTGCGACGTATCAAATGTTCTTCAGCTAAAAGACATGAAAACAGTTCCCTCTGAGGACAAACACGAGAACATTTTGCATTTTGCACATCCAAAGAGCGATTTCCTTTAACAGCGCTCAGTTTTGCCCCTTCCAGCTCCGTTTATTTCCCTGAGAGGATTGGTGAATCACCCATCGCATTTTGGCTGATATTCTCTTTAGTTTTTCTTCATCTCCATTTTCATTCTCTGCAGAGCATCTTTCGCGTCTTCTTGCAGGATCTGATTTACTACCTTTACAGATAGACTCTGTTACTATTGCTCTAAAATGCAACAAGTATGATAGTAGAGAAAGTCATGTGAGTGCAACACATCAGATTTTTGAAACATGTCCTTTTGCGGTTTGCAGTAGTTCTATTACTTGTGTTACGCTAAACTTTCATTTTCCTTTGAAATTCTGTTTTCCTGCTATTTCCTTCAAACAGCCATTCAATGTTTTAAACTTCCATGTGAAATTTCAGGTCAGTTACACGATTTTATATTCGCTGAATAAAAACAACTTGCAAATTTCACAACACCCATGCGTGTGTCTCCATAAATAACGTAAATAAAAGAATTAAAATTACTAAACGGTTTAAATGTAATTTCATTGTAGAGCGATATGACGCCTCTAATGCTGAATATTTAGTTTCCATCCTCACTGCGAGTTCTTTGTTTATTTATAACCCCTAATGTTGTTTTCCTTACACTAAGATTACTTTCTTACGACCAAGTGTAAGAGAAATGTTGGAATGATACTTTCTTTGGACTTATAAACACATTACGCCCCTCGCCTTGTATACAAGTATATGAACTAGCAAGTCGACCTTTGAGACCACCTGGCATAACTAATACATAAGCCATCCTGGCTTCCTCCCGCAGCTGGGAGCATGTGACTCGGAAAACATTTGAAGCCGGCTGTACGTAGTATCATTTCGCACTTGAAGTTTTGTGAGCCTATGGTGGAGCTTCCTGTCTTTGTTGCCCCTCATCGGCCACTCAGCTGCTCAAGAATTTACCGTTGTTACCTCCCAATGTTATATTTCACTTTAATAGCACTTGGTACTAAGGAAATACCTCTACAGTTGTTAAGGCTTATCGGCTCGTATTGTAAACGTAGTTTGACTGGAGGTTTAGTTAAACCAAAACAAATGTGTAACTGCAGGTGTCGTTTATTAACTTGCTGCTTACATTAAACCTCAGAGCAATGACGTTGACATGCTAAGGATCGAGAAAAGAAGACCATCGCTAATCGTCCACGTCATCTTATACCACAGTGAAGTGCTATTGGTAGACTTGCAACCCCAGAAACTCGGTTAACGTTCTGAAATAAGGGCAATTTACATGGTAAAGAAGCGTAGCAGTTTAGCGCTAGATTGATGGAACCATTCGCTAGTGGTGTTTGCAGTAACAAAACTTGCAGCAATTTAGGAATACTCACCAATTTGCTTGCATTTTGTTCGTACTTATCAAAATCTGATGTACACACACTTGACTCTGCTTACTACCATTTATTACTTTCTGTATTACGTATAGTAAGTAGAGGAAGTATTGTGTTCTAGCCAAAAATTCGATATCGAGGTTTTACCGGAAATATATGTTTCTTTAGGCCCCTGAATAAAAAAAAATTGGAAAAAGGTCCGTGTATGTGCGTGCGTGAGTGTGCATGTTTCTGTGTGCGTGTGTGCGCGCGCGCGCGCGTGTGTGTGTGTGTGTGTGTCTGTAAGTCTGTCAGTCTATGAACAGCATAACTCAAAAACGGAACGTTGGTTAGAAACCAAAGTTGGTATTTAAGCTTAATGTATTCCAAGGATGCAACACGAAGATTATGAAGAAAATTGCTCTAGTATGAACTATCCTTTACATGGAAAATTTTTCGGAAATTTCAATTTTCTTTAAAATAGCTCTAACGATTTTCATTAAAACGCCATATGTTTAAGATATTTTATGGCAAATGAAATGTATATTTTGAATTTTCTGACTGTAGCCTGTGTGGTCCTGTTTACTCTGGATGACTTTTGAATAACTCGTAAACCGTAGGAGATACACCAAATCTTACTATAGAATAAATGTAGATCGTGCTAAAACACAATTTGTGTCCGAATAATTTTTTGTACAGTGAACCACTTCGGTGATATTCCTCGTTAAGTGTGTGAGTTTTGAAGAACATACTTCTGTGAAATGGAACATCGTTGTTCATTGTGCAAAGAGAACGGAGTTTGAAATCTTTAAAACATTTGACTATCACTCAAAGCCTACTGTATTCCTATATTCCCCTTGTACCCACAAGGAAATAAGCAATAAGTTAAGTTGCACAAATGTTTGTCTCAACTAACACGAAGAAGATATAGGAATAAGAGTTTGTAAGAATGGTTAGTACAAGAGTAGAGAAAGTCATGTGAGTGCAACACTTCAGATTTTTAAATGAAATGATTATTAAAATGCGTTCCTTATTCGCTGCCTTTAATATTTGAATTACAGAATAGGTGATGATACATGCAGTGCAGTAATGAACTGTTTTGATTCTGTTGATGTGCTGCGGTGGTGGCATGTACTCGTATATTTGTTTACACCACGTTCCTTTCGTGGCAAGGATGCAGTGTAGTATCAACAAGTTGGTCCGCCACTGAGTTTGTACCTAAAACACCGTCAGTGTTGCACAGTGCAGTAATAATAACGATCACCTTATTTCGTGACTGTACTGCCGTTATTACCAAGTCACAAGAGTAATAAATTCGCAAGCTACGCGGAAAAACCACCTCCGCATGCAATGAAAAAAGCCACGTCAGTAAAGGGTGTCTCATAAATAATGCACCTGAGCCCAAACTGCAGTAAATATACCTACGTACACTAATAGACAGAAATGATTATTACCTCTTTTCCGTGTGGAACTGCTGCGTGTGTTCAAGATACCAGATTTAGTAAAACCTTGAAGCTTTACAAACACTGTTTCGATGTAATGGGGGGGAGGGGGAGGGGGGAGGGGGGAGGGGGGAGGGGGGAGGGGGGGATGTCAGCCCTAAAAGCATGTGGCATGTACTAGTGCGACATCAGTATTCCAATAATGCACTTTACATGGAATGTATTATAAACAACATTTATTAAGCAGTGTTGAGTTTTTATACTTTCCGTACACGTACATAGTAGGCAGTCAATATATGCAATTCTACCCAAAAAATCTGATGTGTTGCACTCACATGACTTTCTCTACTCTTGTACTAACCATTCTTACAAACTCTTATTCCTATATCTTCTTCGTATTAGTTAAGATAAACATTTGTATAACTTATCTTATTGCTTATTTCCTTGTAGGTACAAGGGGAGTATTAGAATACAGCAGGCTTTGTGCGATAGTCAAATGTTTTAAAGCTTTGGGATTCTATTGCATTTGCACACTTAACATATAAAAAAATGAACAACAATGATCCTTTTCACGAAAGTTCTAAGTTTTCCGAAACTCACACACATAACAAGGAATATCTCCGAAATGGTTCACCCTACAAGAAAATTTATTGAGACATAAATTGTGTATTTTAGCAAGATCTACATTTTTTGTATAGTATGATTTGGTCTATCTCTAACTGTTTACCAGTTATGCAAAATTCGTCCAGAGTAAATACGACTACAGGGGCTACAGCCAGAGAATTCAAGATATACATTTCATTTGTCATAAAAATATCTCGAACATAACGACATTTTAATCAAAATCGTTAGCCATTTTCGAGAAAATCAAAATTTTCGAAAAATCTTCCATGTAAAGGGTAGTTTAGAGTGGGACTATTTTCTTCAAAATCTTTTTGTCACATCCTTGAAAGACATTAAACTTAAATACCAACTTTGGTTTTTAACCGAGTTTTCGTTTTTGAGTTATGCTGTCCACAGACTGACAGACTGACACACAGACACACACACGGACCTTTTTCTAAAAATGTTTTTTTTTTTGGATTCAGGGGGCCTCAAAACATATTTCCGGTGAAATCTCGACATCGTATTTTTGGGTGGAATATAATACTTCCCCTACTTACCAGTAGAGAAAGTAAAATTGATACCAAGATTTCACTGCAAGTACGTTTTGAGGTCTGCTATATCCAAAAAGGAGCTTGAACAGCATACGAGTTACTTAAGAGCAGGGATGTCTCTTTGGAGAACCTTATGCAGTGAGCGGCAAGATTGTCCTGTCACTGTGGTAAATATTGGATTTACTCTCATCAGAACACAGACTAGTATCCCAGAATTCTTCATTTTGCGACACCTATGTTTTAGCAAATTCTTTCCTCTTTTTCTGTTTTATTTTAGTTAGGCACGGTTTCTTTCTTGGCACCCTTGCATTTATTAAGTACTCTGGTGTTTGAGCGTGAGGAAACATATTCACCTATGGCTTCCCTACTTGGGCTATAATTTCAGGTGCTGAACACTTGGAGTTTTATTGGCCCTGCCAATCACGGCTCTTCTGCCCCTGCTATTCAACTTTTACCAATTCTGAGTAAATTGACAAGCATATGGTGCTTTTTGTGGCGCTCTACAATACTGTAAATGATTCAATGGACTTCTATACATTGTTCTTTTTATCTCTGCATAGGGTTTTCCTTCTGTGTGTAAACATATTATAATTTGTCCTTTCTCAACAACAGCTTGCCTTACTTTGCGAGCCATTATTGTTCTTGGTAGGAAGCAGCCGAGTAAACTGTTGGTCTGATCCCTTGACCATACACAACAGAAAGTAACTAAGCACACAAAGCATGCTGTTTACCACGCACTTTCCTTCTTTTACAAATACTTCTGTCCAAAATGCCGAGGTAGTTGTCTAGGAAGCCACTCATAGCCCTTTAATATTGTAACAAAACACCAAAATCCAACATCCTGTTACTTTCTATCACTTATTGTCCTCTAAATTTTACTACAAATGCACAATTTTCTTTTCGTTAGTAACACAGTTTATAGTCTTCTATGTTGTTACAATTCACAATTGTTCTTGTGATAATCTTTCTCAGTCTTTCAATGCCTTGCTCCAGTTTCACTGTCCCTTATTTCTTGACCATTAGGATGCAGTCACTCGATGAAACAGGCCGCGCCGTAGCCGAGTGGTTAACCCATTCGCTTCTCACCAAAGCGGCCCGGGTTCGATCCCAAGTAACTGCATGTGGGATTCGTGGTGGACGAAGCAGCGCTGAGGCGTGCTTCCTCCGGGTTCTCCGGTTTCCCCAACCGGTGCTCCATCTTCATTCCATGTATTATCAGTGTCACCGCCTGCGGTGCCGTATGTAGTAAAAGTGGGCGTTGAACACTACAAAAAATCGATGACACATACGTACTCGTTCACAGGAGTAACTCTCGTAACTAAAAGCTAACTGTACACGACGACTTAACTCAACTCTAAACTAACTCTACTCGAACTAATTCTAAACTGACTCAAGACTAAACTGACTTGAACTCAAAGACTAGCTCCTGCCACTGTATGGTGGAGCCAACGTCACGTGACCCTTTCGAGGACCCTCCATCCACACGTGCAATGATGACTCAGTGAGAATTGGAGAAGGCTCTCGACTGCTTCCTTTTATGTTTTGCCGCCATAATTGTTTATAGCCACGCACACACAGTCGCTCGCCGTATCCAAGGGTCAATATAAAGGGATACTGCCACTGACACTAGTGGAAATACTACTATGATTATCCTGTTACGGTTACCACGCCAGTTTAAAATAGGGTCGCCATTCGTGTACATTCTTCCGAACATATCCGTTGGCCTCTGTAAATCCTACATATGACATCTGGAGTTGTGGCGTGTGGTAACAGTGCACTGCAGAGCTGGGTAACTGGTGCTCACTGAGCGCAGCCTGCTCACGGCCTTGCACGGATAACTGTATGTTTACAACAGCGATGGTCAATGTAAGTAGTAGATATCCCCAAATCCACTCTTTCAGTCAGAGGCTGAATCAACTCTTGCTTGTGACGTATGTAAACACAGACAGACAGTCAGTATCCAGTGACGGACACAAACAGGCGTTTGTGTGGCAGTTTCTAAGTCATGACTTGAAGTTTCTGGGAATATCTTCAGAATACCTCTTCATTTTGGATGATTTTTTAATAAATGGTAAACAGTAAGAAATAGTCTTACTTTAGTATAAAAATGTGGATCTCAATTTGTCAAATATGACTTTTTTTCTTTAAAGTGAAGCACTTGTGACTGTGTCTTGTTTTGGACGCCGGAGCCTGTTTTTTTCACAGCTTTGACTTCCCTGAAGATGCCGAACGAAGTTTTCGGCGAAACGTTGGAGAATACAACTACTGGACCACGGCCTACAAGCCCGGAAAGAATGCATAATGGAAATATAAACGGTGTGGTTTGGCAAGATCTACATTTTTGTATCGTAAGATTTTGTCTGTCTCTTACGGTTTAAGAGTTATTCAAGTCATCCAGAGTAAACTGGACTACATAGGCTATAGCCAGACAATTCAAAATATTCATTTCATTTGTCATAAAAATATCTGAAATATATGTTATTTTAATTAAAAGTCGTTAGCCATTTCTTTGAAAATGAAAGTTTCGAAAACGTTTCTATGTAAAGGGTAGTTTAGGATGGGGGAATTTTCTTCAACATCTTCGTGTCGCATCCTTGAAGGACATTAAAGTTAAATCCCAACTTTGGTTTTTAACCAAATTTTCGATTTTGTGTGATGCTGTCCACAGACTGACACACAGACACACACACACACACACACACACACACACACACACACACACACACACACAAACACACACATGGACTTTTTTCTAAAAATGCTTTTTTTATTCAGGGGCCCCCAAATCATATATTTCCGGTGAAATGTCGACATCGAATTTTTGGGTGGAATGCAATACTTGCTCTACTTACTAATAGAGAAAGTAAGAATATCGCACACTGGAAGACGCTATCAAATTTTATGGTACGTACATCTAGAACTAACTAATCTCGGGAACAACGCCCCTTCACAGGCTAAAGACTACCGCCCGGCCGCTGCCTCCCCCACATCTGCCCACTGCAGGTGCCATGCGTGCGGTGCACTGCTAAAGGGTAGGTCATGGTCAGCCCCCCCCCCCCCCGACTGGCCGGTCAGGGACCTAACGAGGCTGACTGCACCCCGAGCCAGACCTTCCAGCGAGACAAAATCCCCCACAGGAGTACCGGGAGTCGAACCTGGCCTCCCACTTCTACTTACGCCTACCTTTGAGGAATCTGAACAGGAGGTTTTCGCATTGTGAGATGGTGCTAGAAATTTGCTATTATTGCTTATAGTTTTTGTTGTATTTTTCTGGCAATAATTGAAATTAAATATTGTTCTTTCACGGTATGACGTTTATCATGATGCACTTTTATATCAATTAATTTCCATACAACCGGTTTTGAAAGATTTGGCTGAAACACTTGATGCATAATCTAACAAAACAATAACGTTTGCACTAGAGCTTGCTGAACTGGGGGATGTTGGCAGGGAAACAGTCTCCCATCATGATGAAATCAGAGAATTATTTTCGGTTCTGTTGGGAGTTTAAAATAGTGGAATGCGATTTCCACGGCAGCGTCGCTGTTTCCGATAATCAATAACACAATGAAACAGCAAGGAGAAGAATTGTGCGCATGCTCGGCTTTTCTCAATGCTATATCTATTAACTCCACTGGGAGTGTTGCTCAATGCATGTAGATCAACTTTCAATTAGGCCACAGCGGGAAACGAAGAACTTGCCAGCCAAATCCTTAGAGATTCTGAGGACCTCATTAGCTCCAAAAGCAAGACAAGGTCGTCACCAGAAACCAGGCTTTTGCCCTGCAATTAAGGACATCTCTAGTGTGTGTTATCAAAGTGATTAGCCCTGGGCTCATACTTCTGCACCCAACCTGTCCCGGGCCCAAATTCCTCTTCTATCTCATCTTGGTTTCCTCTTCCTCGAGGTGGGAAGTTTAAGGTATCTTTAGGTATTCCTTCTACATGCATTTTGGCAGTGTATAAGGTCCGCTTTTACTGCATACGGCACTGCAGACGGAGTCGCCGATTACACATGGAATTAATATTGAGCACGGTGGCATGAGACGGCTGGGGAAACCGGAGAACCCGGAGGAAAACCACCCCTGCGCCACTTTGTCCACGAAAAATGCCACATTAAGCCTCCTGGGATTGAACTCGGGCCACTTTAGAGAGAGGCGAATGGTCTAACGACTCGGCCTCGACGAGGCCTCCTTCATGTTGCTTCTAATTTAGTTATTATAGTGCTGATCTCTTCAAGATTATGCTGAGGCCTATTCATCTCTTACATATCTTGCTATTGAATTGAGGAATTCTGCTGATTGTAGTTGAATATTACGGTTCGTGTTCATGATCCATATTTCTGAGCCGTAGGTCTCGCCATTGTTTTATAAATCTTCATTATTAATTATTTTCTAGCATTGTTTATATGTTGATTTGTTTGTTCTCGTTATGTAATTAAGTCTGCTCATTTTTGTTGATATCTATTATCTTGCATCCAAGGAAGTTTATGCTAGTAGTTTGTTTTCTAGGGTTATGTTGGACCAAACTGGATTATTGCAATTAAAGGCGACTTTTTCGGTTTTTGCAGCTGAAATTTCCATATTGTTTTGGCCTTTTTCCCTAAAATGTTTAATTTAGATATCATCCTCACTTTTTGGGAATACGATTTGGCCATTTGAAAAGACCAGTGTTCCAGTTCAGATAGGCCCGAGACGAAAACTTGATTAGGCAGACAGGTCCAAAAGTGTTCCGTGATGTAAAACTCGTCCATATACGGCCGGTGCTAGGTACCTGAGCTTGCTCAAATGTGACGTTAAAACTTCCTCACCACGTGCATGTCACGTGTCGTGTGATGTAATCTTACAGAACACACATACCCACGTGGTACATACCGCGTAGAGCCTTGATGTGATCAACAATCAAAAAGCGAAAGATCTGATAGTCAACAAGTCGCTATAAAAGCTCATATATGCATATATTAATTAGTAATAAACATGACTGGAACGGATTGAGTGAAACTGAAAAATTCAGTGCAATGACCGCGATATGAACCACGGGTCTACCGGTTACCGTCCGGCTGCTCTAACCACTAAGCTATCATGGCCAACGTGGCGATATTACACACATTGTTGCCGGTAAACCACACAAGGAGATTTCAATTCTCTCGGAGATGGCATACCTTAATGGCGACTTACAGTGTTGTAAGTATTTAAGTCCCAGGCTTCAAGTTTAACTAACTATAAGGTCAAACGCATGTGGTATTCGTGGTGGACGAAGCGGCGTCAGGGCGGGTTTTCTCCGGGTACTCCGGTTTCCCCCGCCATCTCATTCCACCGGTGCTCCATCTTCATTCCATGTATCATCAGTGTCACCGCCTGCGGTGCCGTAGTAGTAAAAGCGGGCGTTAAACACTACAAACAACAACATAAGGTCAACTGTTGCTCTAAGGTAACAGAACTGGTTCAAATCCCGGTCATGGCATTCAATTTTTCAGTCTCACTCTACCCTTTCCAATCATGTCCTACATACGGCTATTGTGTGGAAAAACATTAATTACATAGTAATAACCATGTTAACACATAGTTAGTCAGCCCTAAGTCTGCAAATTGGGAAGGGAATATTGTTTCTATTTAAGTACAGCATAATGCAAATACTCTTAGGCCGTATATCGACGATAGACTAAGACCTCCGGAGCCGCACAGACTGGAATTCGGTTTACGAACTGCACATGGTTCCAATGGTTCAAGACACATTCTTCTCTTTGTTCTTTACATGATCGTTACATGTAAATATTAGAGTGCAATTGACATTGGACATTGCCCTACCCCTCTCTTAAGAATTACTGTTTCTCGCTCAATAAAAGCGATTATCTTGAAGTTATAGTTGATCCGTTGCTCTTAGAAGGCCAACATGGATTACATAAAGGTAGGTCTTGTGCAGAATCTATTCATGCTCTGCGGCAAATAATAGAAAAAGACGAGAATATAATTTGGAAACACAGTATATTATTCATAGATTACGAGAAGGCCTTCGACTGTGTACAGTAGAATTATTTATGGGATATAATGGAAAAGACAGGAATGGGTACGAGCACATTCAGTGGAAATAACAAAGGAAATGTATATCGGAAGTAAGGTAATGAATAATATTAGTAACCACACAATAAAAATAAATCGAAGAGTTAAATAAGGATCCCTATTGTCCCCAATTTTATTTAATCTCTATATAGACGATGCCAGAATAGCTTTAGTAAGCATTTTAGTCTTAAAGGACAAGGAATGGACACTATATTATATGGTTACGACCAAGTGCTTTGTTGCAAAATCAGAGGATGCTCTACAGTGCCAAACCCCTCCCGTGTCGCTCCTATTCCTATTGTACTACAAGATGTGCAGGACAAGATCCTGTCGCCAAGTGTGGATGAGACTGTGTATGTGGGTGTTTGTGTGGGTGTGTATGTGTGTATACACTGCAGGAACATACCACGTACTTTGTGGGAAAATAGTGAATGAACTTGGTGCCTGAGGACGGAACTCCACGCTTTTACGCATTTCTTTCTTATTACAATGAACTGCAATATTGTTATTGGTTTTACAAAAGAAAAGAGAAGTGGTCTGCAAGCTTAATAAAGAAAAAAAGGGATCAATACATGGAATAACCCTCAGGGATCGGAACAGAGCACAAGCATTTAATAACATTAATAAAGAAATGTTCTCTTACTTAGCTTTCTTATCATCTGTATAAGTTACGGTTTATACTTATACAGACCTTAACATTTTGGTTAAAGCAATGACATAGTTTTAGAAATATTTATTTATTGGCTTTATTCTGTGATCAGATATTACACACGCTTTATTGCGACGCTGACGTGTTGGTTCACCGAGTGAGAACGGCTTTAGAGATTATCCCACTGGTATTTATTGACAGCATTGTATTCAGAATACCTGTCAAAAGAAAATCGTGTACCCGACAAAGCCCAATGCTCTGAATGTGTTTATTTTCCCCACTGCGTGCAACACATCAGGTATTTTTCATTTTAATAAGATCAAAAGAAATCACAAAGGCTATTCCAGGAAGAACGCACAAACAGGCTATTCAGTGCTGCCATCAGATATACAGGTTTTCTGGGAATGAACGATTGGATTTTGCAAGTTGCCTGTGAAGTGTGTATTATGTGTAATGGTCTGAAATAACTCAAGTGGTTTACAAAATACCTGTGGTGAATTTCAGTATAATTACCGCCAACAGCACGTCAGACATCGATGCGAAATTAAATTTCTGCCCAACGCTTGACAAGAATATTTGGATTAGTGCTTCAAATTCCTTGTCTGATTATTGTTTCAGGTAATCAAGATTATCAAGTGTTTTCCTGTAAACCTTATTCTTGACATAGCCCTAAAATTACGTGTAATTCCAACGGAGTAAGTCATGATGGATCCATTTCCAGTTTCTGAAGACTCTTTAGAAATGTTCTTCCGGTTTTCCATGTTGTTCTGTTAATTTTACTTATATATGTATATACCAAGTGGCAAGCACAAGACATCTGTACCTTGTTCTTAATAGTCCAGATATACATTTACAGAAATTATCTAATTTTCTTGGGGGCTCTAATGACCTAGCTGTCGACGGGCCCTTTAACCCTAATCACTCACTCACTCACTCTAATTTTCTTGTAGGTACAAGGAGAATATGGGAAAATAGTAAGCTTTGAGCGGTAGTCAAATTTTTAAAGCTTTCAAACAGCGTTCTCTTTGCACGGTTAACATACAAAACTGAACAACGATGTTCCATTCCACGGAGGTATGTTTTCCAAAAGTCACACAAATAACAAGGAATATGTTAAAAACGATTCACTGTATAAAACAAATTATGCAGACATAAATTGTCTGTGGTGGCAAATTCTGCATTTTTGTATAGTAAGATTTGGTTTATCTCTTACTGTTTACCAGTTATGCAAAGGTTGTGCAGATTAAACACGACTACATGGGCTATATGCAGAAAATTCGGGATATAATTTCATTTGTCGTAAAAATATCTCACACATATGACATTTTAATCAAAATCATTAGCCTTTTTAAAGAAAATCACCATTTTCGAAAAAAAAATTCCATGTAAAGTGTAGCAATTTTATTTAAAATCTTCATGATGCATCCCTGAAATACATGAAACCTAAATACCAATTTTGGTTTTTAACCGACTTTTCGTGTTTGAGTTATGCTGCCCACAGACACTCACACACACACACACACACACACACACACACACACACACACACACACACACACACACACACACACACACACGGACCTCTTTTGTAAAACTACTGTTCTTTTTTGATTCAGGGGGCCTCAAAACATGTATTTCAGTGAAATCTCGACATCGTACTGTTGGGTGGAATACAATACTTCCTCTACTTACTATACGTAGTAGACAAAGTTAAAATTAATTGTTAAGAAATAATATTGCCTGGAATGATCCATCAGTTCTTAACTGTTTCTCTGTACGTCTTGGTGAATATGTTTGCCTGATTGACCTGCTCGAACTACAAGCACAGGACACACTATCCCAAGAGGAAGCATTCTCGGTGGCCTTTCGCTTCGTATCTGCATTGCCCCTTAGAAAATGAGTGAAGCGGCAACTTCTTCTACACCTGCGTATGCGGGAAGTAGAAAACACAAAGAAGTCCTTATTTTGGTTTATTGACTATACATAGGAGGACGGCAGCGCCTTGGGCGAGCGATTAGCGCGCTCGCCTACCACCTAGGCGGCCCGAGTTCGATCCCAGGGACCCACATGTGGTATTCGTGGTGGACGAAGCGGCGTCAGGGCGGGTTTTCTCCGGGTTCTCCGGTTTCCACCAATTGCTCCATTATCACCTTTCCAATGATCCATTTCGCCTTCATTTCATAACATCCTCATCCTCACTCTCATACCTGGTGCTTGACTGACCACCCGCTTCCAGGTCTTCACTCTGTCCGGTCCAGAGGTCCCTCTGCTCTCCGACAGGCGTCTGACCCTAGGCACTGGCGTGTAAGTCTTATGTAAGGGGAGGGTAATCAGGAAAAGAAGTAGTAGTAGGCAGAGCTTATTGACATACCCCAAAAAACAAACAACATTGACATTCCCCCCACATTATGGTGCAGTCTGATTATATTTGGTGATTTTCCGTGCGTTAGGTTGCATTAGTGCCGCCAACTGTTGGTAAAATATAACCATAGTAAAACTACGGCCATAGCTGGTGTTATTCATGTTATATTGCCACAGAAGCCCTTGTGTATGAATGCGTTACAGAGAGGCCAACCAATAGATTTTAAAACAAGATTCTGTTTAGACACCGTATTAATTAATTACTGCTCGTGTTTGCGTGATTTTGTCTTGAATTCTTTTAAAGCACTATATATAGTTATAGCTACTGTTGTTATTTTTGTGTTGGCTACACAGTAATGCATTAAAGATATATTATGATATTCAGCGCTCGGAAGTGATTTTATGCAAATGTGTTATTGCAGAACAAGATTTGCCGAAGGTGAGTACGTTATTTGCTGTCGTTTGCAAACATGATACTTTAACCCTGTGATATTTGAGATTAGAAGTGTCTTTGCTATGTACGTTGGAACTACTGCTTTTTGGGATATTTTCGTCTGCTGTTTTGTGTAATGTCGGCCATGTTGAACTGTTATGAACTGTGTCCACTATAATTTGACCCATTAAGTTGCTAATAAAAACAGGGTGTGTAAGGTGCCCGTTGTGTTACTATTACGGACTTAGGAAGTATTGTATTCCACCTAAAAATGCCGCCGAGATTTAATCGAAAATGTACATTTTGAGACACCCTCGAATGCACAATGTACGTGTGTGTGCGTGTCTGTCTGTCTGTCTGTCTGTCTGTTGTCTGCCTGTGAAGAGCATAAGTTAAATACAGAAAGTGATCAAATACCTTAACTTTAAAGCTCAAAGGCTATAGTTTATAACCCGAAACAGCTATGTTTATTTCTTCTTTCCGTTGCATTGTCAGAACTAAAGTTGCAAAACTACCGTAGACTATCATAAGTGTAGACTACGGTAGTTTTCTTAGTAGAATTTGTCCGTTAAGAATGTACCCGCATTACCTATACGTTAGGTGTGTTGCATACCTATCGGGTGTTGCCTCATATCGATCGCCTTGTTTGCTATGTCATCATGTTTTACTAGATTCCTCTAGAAACCTGAAGCGTTCAACTTTGAACCTTCTCGAAACTGAGAGAGGGTGTATAAAAGACCACTTAACATACGGAATACTAGTGTGTTCAAAAACATTTGTAACTTCCTCTAAGTATACTGCATTCAGACCGAAGACACTAATACTGATCACGGGTAATGCTGTTTTGAATAGAGAAGTAATTTTTTTTATTTTGATCACAGTGAACAAATTCATGATCATAGTTTTTGGTGATCATTGTTTGAATTTGTCATTAAATTTTTTAATTCGTGGTATTTTGTATTACATTTCCTTCCCTACCAAACTACTGGTATTTACTACGTCATTTATGTAGATACTGCACCAAAAGTAACGAACTGCAGTTTTTGTAGAGAGCAACTCTAGTCGAAAGTTTCAAAATAACACTAATTTTATTTTTTTATTGTTGCGCACGCACCTTTTCCCCTTTTTTCTTTATTGTTCAGTGAATTTTCAGACCTGTATTTCCGGTGAAATAGTGATATCGTATTTTTGGGTAGGACACTTCTTCTACCTTCTATGGGTAAGTGGGAGAAAATGCAAAAAGAGTAGGAGTGAAAACAATTGCTAGGAACGAAATGAATTTGATAACAGCAGGGGAAAAGCAGCGTGGTGAACCGCCTAAGTTCGGTCGCCTCCACAGCTACCCCACCACTGAAACAAGCGAAGCGCGTCGAGCTCATGCGGTCGAGGTATTTCTGTTCCATTTCATATTTATACCTCCCTCAATATTCTTTATCGATGTAATGCTGCAATCTATATTCCGGGCTTGCGCTGTATTTTAGATGACTGCCACAAACACAGGTTTATCACCTCTTGTGCATTCTCCGTGAGAATACTCTCCACTTGCGCTTAAAGCTGAACAATATTATTTTTTTTTTCAATATCCACTGCCGAGTATTTTGTAGCTAAACAGTTTCATTTTGCTTCAGCAGATGTTTTCCCTCCGGTTTTACTTTCCTAGCTTTGCTCTTTTCACTACATCTTGATATCTTGGAAAACAGTAAACCTATGTCCATAATTCTTTTACCATTAAAAATAACAATTTTTCAAGCCAACATAACAATACGGCTACCTCGGGTGAATCGGGACAAGGAACGATATATCTAATGTGTCGCACTCACATGACCTTTTCTACTCTTTCACAAAATGTTCGCACTAACGCTTATTCCACCCAAAAATTCGATGTCCAGAATTCGTCAGAAATAAATGTTATGAGGCCCCCTGGTTAAAAAAAAAGCATTTTTAGAAAAAGGTTTGCGCGCACGCGTTCGTGTGTGTGTGTGTGTGTGTGTGTGTGTGTCAGTGTGTGTCTGTCAGTCTGTGGACAGAATGGCTTAAAAAGGAAAAGTGGGTTAAAAACGAAATTTGTTATTTAAGTTCAATATCTTTTAAAGATGCCACACGAAGATTTTGAAGGAAGGTCCTCCACCCTAAACTATCCTTTACATGGAAAACTTTTCGAAAATTCTTATTTTCTCGAAGCTCTAACGATTTTGATTAAAATACCATATGTTTATGATATTTTTATGACAAATGAAATTTATATTTTGGAGTTTCTGGTTATAGCCTATGTAGTCCTGTTTACTCTGGATGATTTCTGCATAACTGGTAAACCGTAAGAGATAGATCAAATTTTGCTATACCAAAACATGTAGATCTTGTTAAAACATACAATTTATGTCCGATATTTCTTACTATTTGTCTGAGTTTTGGAATACTTAAACTTTCGTCAAATGGAAGATCGTTATTCATTTTTATATCTTAGCCGTGCAAAGGGAACGGAATCTCAAAGCTTTAAAAGATGTGACCATCGCTGAAATCGTTCTATATTCTAATATTCCCCTTGCACCTACAAGGAAATAAGCAATAAGGTAATTTGTACAAATGTTTATCTCAACTAACACGACGAAGATGGTGGAATAAGAGTTTGTAAGAATAGTTAGTCCTATCTGAAAAGCGATCAGTTTGCCATACCTCACAAAATACTAAGCGTTGTCGGTGATTTTTGGGAGACCCTGTATATAATATATCATCCTCCTCCTTCCAGGTAATCGGCCTTGTGGCCCGTTACTATCTCAGTGTAGAATTCTCTGTCCACCTCTTCCTTTTCGATGAAAATAAGTTTATTTTTCAAAAACTATTCAAATTTAAAAAAAAACTGTTATTTTAGCTATTATAGGGATATTACAGTTACAAACTGTAAACATTTCAGCTTTCTAGGATATATAGTTAGAAAATGTTCCTTAGATATGACACATTTTAACATTGTCATTCTATATCCTCTTAAACGTAACATCGTTACAGTTTTTAACAACAGTTTGTATAATAATGGATAGAGAAAATCATGTGAGTGCAACAAAACACATTTTAGATAATGTAGTAAGGAATATTATGTAATAATTTGAGAATAACCTCCGTAACAGTGGAACATTTATTAGGATAACGCTGTGATAGCTTGGCTTGGAGTAAGGTTATTAATTAATACTTTGTTTCAGTCAACTCAAGCAAGTAAACAAACTTTCTGGCGGTAAAGGATAAAGAATATGTTGTTATTTCAAAATCGCTCTATTACCATCGATCACGACACGCGTGAGCCCAAGGCAAACGACAGCAATGAACAATGCTAGCAGCATCCATCTCTACACACAGCGAAAAGATGCAAATCATATTCATTATTTCGTAAAAATATATGAAATGTTACATATTCATGCACAAAAGAATACAAATATTTCCCTTAGCGAAATTACTCGGAGTTAACAAAGGACTTGCAATACAACTTCACTATTTTATGGATTCGTCCCTTAGGCCCGGAATTACAAACGCAGTTCAGTTAAACCAAAGCAAAGTTTCAACTGCAGCCGCAGTTCTATAACGCTCTGGTTAAATTAAATCGCAGTGCAATGCTGTTGGTATACCTGAGGGCTGAGAAAAGACAATCGCCAATATCTCTCCTACACAAAACTATAGTGGATTCACTCTGGCCAGCCCACTCAAATGTTATACAAAGTTTAATTACTAAGACAGAGTTAGCAATGTCAGTTTAATATTAAATTGTGACCTAAATTCATTCGAATTAAGGTAGAAATACATTACAGCATTGTTCACGCAATATTTGTGCGACGGTTATTGAAATAATAAACCATTTATATCTAATCACCAAGAAGCAAATATTTGACACGTTATTTTTTGTGGTAAAACGGTTCTTTATTGGAAATAATTGTATTGTACATATTTGTTACACTCATCATGATTAAGGTATGGCACTACCTTCCACTCCGCGTATCTGTGCCTATTAGTACCTGACACAATCCTATATAACAGCACATGTTATCGTTAAGTTGTACACATTGAGTTGATGCAACCCAAATTAGAACATTAGTCCTTATTTATCGTTGTGAAAGTTATCACTAATTCTTATTTTGTTTCAAATTTTCAAAAAAGACTCTTTCTTATCTCTAATCATATTTAAAATTAAACATGGCAGCTGTTTCCAATAATGTGGGCCGCAGTGTCTGTAAGCCTGCATAAAAGAACGAATGGCTGCTTCTTTTTCTTCTTTTTGAAACTTAGATATTAAACAGAAATATGATAACGATAATGCCTAGCTTCTAATATGTAAATCTTTGTTGGCATTTGCTGGCATGCCAGTTGACGTCTTTATGCGTCATTGTCACTATACAGGATATATCTTATCACCGCCAAATATTTTTGAGATGCCCTCCCAAAATCAAAGAGTAAACAGAAGGTTGATATGAACTTGGGTCAGAAGGTCATTTATTCCTCAGTTACAAGACAAAATTGAAGGTTACAAAAATTACTCGAAATGCTTCCATCTGGTTCGTTATTCCATGTTGTCGTCTACTCTGTACCAATTAGTGCAGTGTTTCGTACTTGGTGAAGTCGGTGTGGATGCATGACGAATCCAACTATGCAGAAATGTATCAGTCAAGAAATTACGTACCATCCAAGTGAAATGAGCTGGCGCACCATCGGGTAAAACACATTTGTTGAATGGCTTCTAGAGATACATTATCCAATAAATGATGCAACTCATCTCGGCATTTGTGCATTCAGACGCGGAGGATGAAGCTCGAGATCAATAAGGCAAATGTAAATGATTCCACACCATAAGCTTTGGCAGAACCTCTGTTGATGTCTGTCCTGTCGAACTACCTGAGGGTTTTCTTAGGGTAGTGTTCGGACAATTGAAGATACCGTCGCAAGTAAACCCAGCCTCATCAAGGAACAAAGTGCGTGTTATGAAATGATAAACATAGCATCATTTTGTAACATGTAATGGCGGAAAGTTCTTTTTGACTTATCAGTCCGCCACATGTAATCCTTACGTTCCTGAAGATCACAGGGGTACAATACAATTTCACACAAAATTCTCCAGGTAGTCAAGTGACTAACGTCTTCCGTTACTGCAAAGCGTCTTGTACTATCTAATGGGTTTGGGTGCACATCAAGAAGAACTCATTCTTAACGATCAATGCTTCATATCTCTCTTGATCTCTCAACATCCGAAACACCCTTGAATGAGCCGATCTCCTTCAAGCTTTGGTGAATGCGTGAGAATGCTTGTGGAGAAGGTCGGCGTATCTTTCTGTTAAAGCTCACGAACGCGTGGTGTATTCCCATCTATAAGACCTTCTATATTGATCTGTTCACTCCCAGAGTACATTTTCTTCTGTTTTCTTTGCTGTATAACAAATAGCCACTCAAAAAGGAATGAAACAATCAGATCAAATTAATGTTATTTGATTAATTATTGGCGTCAACGAAGGTGCAAATAACTCTAACAAATGATTTTCAGATTGTTTTGGTGTTAGAAGGACAACGTCCAAATATTTAACACCAATAAAGATACACTATGTATGTCTAGGGGTTTTTCTTCCGGATATCTATGTTTAGCAACCTTTCTTCAGAAGGGAACACAGATTTACAAGAGCTATTAGCAGTGCGGCCTTTGAAGGAAAAAAGGAAAAGGGAATGGATGATGGGGAATATAGAGAAAACGGGCAAAGTTTCCGTCCTTAAACATTTATAAAGGATTCTCTGCGGAGACTCTAATGCTGCTTTTGTTCCAGTTTTGCAGTTTATTCTGGTTCACAGCAAAGCACTGCACTTGGTTTTATACGACACAGACGCTGCACTTACCGTATTTCCTCCCAGAGACTGCAGCGGACGCCGTTTATGGATTCAGCATCTTGTAAACTTCGCTTAACGTTCTTAATTTAAATGTATTTACTCAAGAGCGAGCGAAAGTTTGTGTTACTTTCTAAACGTCAAGGTATACGACAGGGATCGCAAATCCACGGCTAAAGCTAGGTTTTAGGATCAATGTTACTTTTCGGGAAACGAAACAGTCTTTAAGGCGATGTATCTATGAAAATAAAAAAAATCCAGTTTCCTTCTTATTACTTTGAACTTTTTCCACACACTCAGAACAAAGTAAATAGTATACACCAAATGTCAATGTCATATGTCAAACTATTTTTAAATTATTAATATATTTATTAATAATAAGTCACTTTTTAATATGCTTATTATGAAATGACCCTTGAACCCTACAGTTTATAGTATCTCTCCTACATGTTTAATTTGAGTTCAGTATACAAATATAAAGAAATTGTCATACAAAAATTGCTTATATTTAATTAGTTTAACGACAACAAAAAACGTTTTATAATAATTTATCAATATTTTCAGTTTTGTCAGTATGAATTATGAAAAATATTTAATTTCAGCTCAATTATTTAATATTTTTTAACTAGCGCATGACAAATTTTAATACCTTAATCTCTAAAGGTCTCCTGAAAATTTCAAGCTGATAAGTTATAAATTAGGGTACAAGGAGCATTTTGAGTAGTGAAAAATGCTGAAAAAAAAATAACTGAGAAAAGTTTATTCAAAAGTTTAACAGTATGTTTTTGTAAATCAAATCAAAATTCCCCAGTAGCATATGTGGGAACCTCTGTTGCTTTCTTCTTGGCTTCGGTAGCATCTTTTGAGAATTTTAAGTTTCCTTGGTTGTTTCTTAATATGAAAACTTTCCTTTTGCCTTCACATTGTTCACAAAATTTAGAAATTTATTGTTCTTAGCTAATCCCTGCACTATGCACTTCCACTAATTTATACACAAAATTAATAAAATATCTGCTTGTTACGGCTCTACTATAGACTAACGAATAACTTAAAATTGATTAAGGAACTAAACAATACCTAATATACGTATAACTGGAACACTTAAATAACCTGGCAAGATTACAGAATTGCAGAACACTGACTACATTTCTCTGTTTGGAAGAAAAACATGTGCAGCATTTCACTTCGATATATCGAATTCATTTCAGCACAGCCAACTCACAACCTTTCTGAAGCAAAATTCCCTGCTAGAAACCAAAATCAAAGCCAGTGAAAACGAATAAAGCATTTCAAAGCTTTAGCGACGAAGTATAGTGAGGAATGCTCACCCGCACTAGAATATTTAAATGTCCTCCTGGAACTTTAAAAATGGCTGATATTGAGAAAAGTAAACTTTGTTGTTAAAGTATAAGTATAATAAAAACTGCAGAAAGTAAAAATCAAGGTATTCGGCAATTTTCACCAAATTTCATAGATGCATTGCCTTAATTTGTATTAGTGCCACGACTTCTTTCTAAAACGTCGAAGGAATTCATCTAGAACTATCTCACAAATAAAACTAAATGATTTACCCAAAACAATTTGGAATCGTGTGGTCGCGTTTCACTATTCTTTTATCTATGATCATAAGAAAGAGTGTCCATTATGGCTTCTTTACAGAACAAGGGCTGATAAATATTAGTTGTTTCAGTTCATTGGTTTATTATCAGCATTATTTAAAGGGACCTAGCACAGATTATATGATTTTCTATATTTTTTCTGTCTTGTTAAATTGTTGTATGCTGAAAGGTAGAATCGGAACTGAAAAATGCAATGCCACACCCGGGATTTGAACCACAGACCCTTCGTTCACTATACGGGTGCTCTAACCACTAAGCTACTGTGACAACCTGACATTGAATTCACCAACCGAATCGTATTTCTCCTGGAAAGGCACAGAGAACGTGTCATATCAGAGACAATTACCCCAAGGGCAACTACTCTAAGTCCCGGGATTAAATAACGCTTAGATGGAAAGTATTATTTATTTATGCCAACAAGCAGCTTACAGTTTGTCGAACCTATAGTCAGTAATCGAACCCTGTGCCTGTGGATTTGAAGGTTACCATATTAACCAGAGGCAGTCTGAAATTATTGTCTAGTGATCTACAGGGTTTTTATGATAAATCGTCTCCATCACTCCTTACATGTAATGAAACCATGCTGCACATGTCTCTATCGATTAACATGAAGTAGATAGAAGACTAAGTGTTTGTACGAATAGCTTGTGCACGGGGTGCACTCAGCCTCGTTAGGTCCCAATAATTGAGGAGCTACTAGATGGAGAAGTGTGAAGGCTGTATAACTAGCCGGAAGGGCTCAAAGCACAGACCACGTTCCACCCTATAGTACTACACCCCATTCATGACGCCTGTAATGGCAGAGGTGGGAATGTAGCGGCCGGGCGGCGAGCCCTGGTCCTTAATGGGCTGTTGTGTTGGGGCTTGGTATTTTTATGAACAGTTTGAACAAGAGTGAGCAGAGAAAGTCATGTGACAGTGCAGCACATCAGTGTTTAAATATTTGAATATCGCTTCATTGTTTTGTACCTATCCACAAGAAGATGTCATAAAAAGTTTATGCTAATGTAACTCACACTTTGCACTTGTGCGCTTGATACACGTTTTTACAAACGTAGCAAAAAGCAATGTTTAGTTTATTTATGAAAAACAAGGAGAGACAGGAATAAGGGCAGAGAATACGCTCCTTCTCTGGTCTCCGCTATTTCCACCTCTGTCTGTGAGAGGTTTAATAAACCCGCAGAATGGCGATGATGTTGATAGTCTGTAGCACAAAAGGAAAAAATCTAAAGACCACGAATGAGCCGAATAAAAAGAGGCGGATATGGAAAATATTAAGAAAATGAAAGAGCTCTGTAGCCCTAGGGAGAAGTCCAACATTATCAGTTCGATACGAAAACCGGTGTCAGATGAAGAGAAAACTTTCTTTTCCATATCAATCTGTCATTTGCTTTGTCTCTGTTTATTGAAGTTACGCGGAATGCTCAAGGCAGTCTTCCATTGCTGATAAAACCAAAACAGAATAAGTCTTTAATGGTTGACAGAACCTGAAGCTCATTTTCAGCGAATATTATGTGCTATGGAAACCTCTTATCATAAATGTTCACTTCCAATCTCAGCAAAATCTATGTTTAAATGCTTCTAATACAATATCTATTGTATTACTGAAGATTTATTGTGGCTCCATTTATAACTACAAATAATTCCAAATCAAGCGCAATAGACTTGTTTATATACACAATTCGGAAAAATATAGAGGTATATATTATGCATTGTGTTTTTCTGTCCAATGTTCAACAAAAAATTTTTGCAAAAGCTTATTCTTCTGATATAAATTGCTGCGCAAATTATTTTATTGCATGCCTCCTTGCAGGCACAATGAGAATTGGAGAGCACGGCAGGCTTAAGAAAAGAAAAAATCTAATGGTTTCAGATCAGGATATGTTGGTGGCCAAGACATTGT
This sequence comes from Tenodera sinensis, assembly GCA_030765045.1. NCBI lineage: Eukaryota > Metazoa > Arthropoda > Insecta > Mantodea > Mantidae > Tenodera > Tenodera sinensis. Next base: position 302,953,329 of record CM060962.1, read on the forward strand.
GCCACCTAGTCCGGTCAGGCGTCCAGTTACAGGTTCATAATATTAAGGTGGTGCACCATCTTGCTGGAACCAGGTTCTAACACCAACCGTACCGGAACCTCATCAAGAAAATCCTGTAGCTCACCTTATAATAATAACAATTACAACAATAATAGTAATAATAATAGTACTATTAATAAATAGTATAACAAGAATAAGAATAACAATAGCTGCAAACAAAACTAACAATGATAAATAATATTAAAGTACAATAACATTGATAAAAACTGAAGAAACGCCATTGAAACATCACGTGTCCTCATGTTTGCATGGAGTTTGTTACGGTAATTTAAAATTCATAATCCGTAATGTTAGACAATAGAGCAAGTACAGGAGTCAGTTTATTTCCTGGAAAATAAAGTCCCTATAAGTAAAGTGGAAATTAGTGTAAGACGTCTTTGTGTGTTTATATCGTTATGTAATATCATCAAGGACTACGCAGCGCAGGTCAAGCCTGGGAACTCCCTCTCATCGCTCGTCTTCGTTGATCAGCAAGAGGAAGTTCACTCACGCCACTGCCGTTCTGCAACCGTTCTAACGCACGAAGGGGTATGTACTTACGCCAAAGACGGATCACTTAGGCCACCTGGTATACAGGATGTCCCAAATGAACCGCCCTATTGTCATTTTCATATCCTTCATGTGACTGGTGGGGCACATGTGGAAGTGATATGACTCTCTTGATTTGTATATATAAACTTGATGAGTCATACGTATTAGTAAAGTTTAGTTCATTTCGATATCTCAAATAGTTTGGCAGAAATACTGAAGTGATAATACGGCGATTCAATTGGGACACGCTGTATTCTACAAATTGTTGTCAAGAGTGATTTTTCTATCTACTTCAAGTTAGCTAAGGCCAAAATTATTCTGGTAGGTGTACAGAAGACAAGTTGACAGGCAGTTTATGTTTTTAGAAGTTTGTACCGTATTTTTATATGATGCGTGAATTAATTGCAGTACCTGAGCGACGGAGCTTCGCTCGGCTTTTGTTTTATTCTATTTTCCTTTTTTTTTTTTTTTCAACCGTATTTTTGGGGAGAAGATACTTGTAAAAAGCTAAATGTTAACTAAATACACATTTTCATCCTAGTTGTTAGAGTCGTTTCCGTGACGAGACCTTTAATATCCTGTTTTGTTTGTTGAAACTGGCCCATTAACAGAGAAATTATAGTCAAAATAAGGTTTCGAATAATTGTGACTGTTACGCGTAGAGTAACATAGCTAAGTCAACATTCTTTAGCTTTTCTGAAAGCTCTTACCGGCATCTTTAATATCCTGGCTTGTTTGTTTAAATTGACTCATTAACGGAGAAATTATGGCGAAAATAAGGTTTAGAGTAATTGTGACTGTTACACGAAAAATCTCGTTTTTTCAGGAATGACACCTATAGAGATAAACGTAATAAGCAAAACCCTGTCTGAATACAACATTTGATCGAAATCGTTAGAGTCGTTTCCGGGTTGCTTGGAATATATACAAATTTCAACATCAGGTTAATAGTTAAAATTTAAAATTCAATATTAAATAATAAAAATTTTAATCTCTAAATTTAAAAAATCTCTAAATTTGGAAAATATTTAAAACTTCCTAAACTCCACACTACAACTCAGTTCAACGGAACACGAGTTCCAGTTAAGTTTAAACCCAACGGAGTCAAGGAGAACTTATTTCTGACACCTCCTTTGTTTTACGGCGATGACAGCATCGTGTTAGTGTGTTGGCATTTGTTTGAAGCCAGATAGAGGCGATAAAGGCTGAATGAGCCGTTTTTTCTGCTCGGAAGTGTACACTCTGGCCCAGATTGGACGTAAACGCACTCGGCAAGCCTACCTGTTGCAGATAGAAGGGGGAGAGATGTGACGTGCATGCAGCGGAACACGGCCTTAAGGCAGACCACGTTATTAGAGCCCTGCCTGCCGTACACAGACTAATCTCTCCAAATTAATGTAAAGGATGCTATAAAAAGCTGGCAACTTTAGCGTAGCGGATTAGTCTCTTAACTTGAGAGGCTCTTAATCTCAGTTCGCTTGTTTATTCTTGTCCAATGGGATCAGAGTTAACGCTACACAAAATGGCGACCCAAAATACTACGTACGTAAATTCCTTCTACTAAAAGTTTCAAGTACTCTATTGATTACTGCACTACAATTTCCATTGCTAGAAATTAATTAAATCTGCAGGAGCAATTCTATTCTTCATGGTCCTTTATTGAAACTTGGAAGCGGGGCCTTGCATATACCACTACTCACAGAAAGTAGGCGAACTATCGTTTTACACCCAAACATTCAATTCAGAGATTTCACCAGAAATGAACGCCATGAATCCAAAAGGAAGCATTTTTAGAAATACTGTATGTGTCTGTCTGTGAACAGCATAACTCAAAAAATCTGATGTGTTGCACTCACATGACTTTCTCTACTCTTGAACTAACCATTCTTACAAACTCTTATTCCTATATCTTCTTTCTTGTTAGTTGAGATAAACATTTGTACAAATTATTTTATTGCTTATTTCCTTGTAGGTGCAAGGGGAATGTTAGAATACAGTAGGCTTTGTGCGATAGTCAAATGTTTGAGATTCTGTTGTCTTAGCACACTTAACATATACAAAAATGAACAGCGATGACTCATTTCACGAAAGTTCTAAGTTTTCCGAAACTCACACACATAACAAGGAATATCTCCGAAATGGTTCACCCTACAAGAAAATGTATTCAGACTTAATTATGTATTTTAGCAAGATCTACATTTTTTGTATAGTATGATTTGGTCTATCTCTAACGGTTTAGCAGTTATGCAAAAGTCGTCCAGAGTAAATACGACTACAGGGGTTATAGCCAGAAAATTCAAGATATACATTTCATTTGTCATCAAAATATCTCAAACAAATGGCATTTTAATCAAAATCGTTAGAGCCATTTTCAAGAAAATCAAAATTTTCGAAAATTTTTTCATGTAAAGGGTAGTTTAGGGTGGGGCTATTTTCTTCAAAATCTTCGTGTCGCATCCTTAAAAGACATTAAACTTAAATACCAACTTTAGTTTTTAACCGACTTTTCGTTTTTGAGTTATGCTGTCCACAGACTGACAGACTGACAGACTGACACACACAGACACACACAGACACACACACGGACCTTTTTCTAAAAATGCTTTTTTTGGATTCAGGGGACCTCAAAACATGTATTTCCGGTGAAATCTCGACATCGAATTTTTGGGTGGAATACAATACTTCCCCTACTTACCAGTAGAGAAAGTAAAACGAAAACTCGCTGAAACATCAAACTTGGCATAATTCAGTTCAGCGCTTTCCAAGAATACGGAAAAACGCATTTCTATCCCAAACTACCTTTTATATTTTACCAAAAACGACTATAACAAATTTGATTAAATACCATATTTTCATCACACATGAAATGTATATCTTGAATTTACTGCTAGTGGCTTCTGAAATCTTCTTCAGCCTGAATGTTTTTCGCATAACTGGTAGACCGTAATATACAAAATTTTACTACACAAAATGTAGGTCTCGTTGAAACAGACAATTTATGTCAAATTCTTTTTTATTTAATCATTTCCGAAATATTTATTGTTATTGGTTTCCATTTTAAAATACCTTTCTCGATTACGAACTTGTTATTCGTCTTTTTTATCTCTTGATCATACAAAGAGAACGGAATTTCAAAGGAATCACTTAGCGAATAGTTCTTAAAATATTTTACTATCTATAGTTTATGACTATTCCACTCATAGGCGACTTGGTCAAAATCCGCCAATTATGAGCATAACCATTTCAAATTTCAACCAATGACAACCTTCATTCGTGAAAAAGTTATCATATTTAATTATCACCTCTGCTTTACTTATGTTGTGATCATGTTAGACAATCTAGCTGCACTGTGCTACAGATTCGCAATAGCTGACGTAATTTGATGCAACAGAGCCATTAGGTTTAAATGTCAAAAATGGCTGACTCTCACTTCGGTGAAGCATCCAATTCTGAAATAGATTAAATAATTCTAAGATGAATGCCTCAGAACACAGAATACAACAGGAAAGTGCGTGCGCAAGTAGGAAACTAGGTCAATGGTATTTAATCTTGTCAATGGACGCTGATGTAGTATTCATGCAGTAGCCGGTATAGGTTTACTCAGTCCTTAGTCAGAAGTACGGCTGATGCCTATCTAGCTGGAGACTCGGTTTCGATTCCCGCTATTGGCGTGGAGTTTTTTTCCTACTGGGAGACCTGCATCCGGGTTGCACTCAGCCTCGTTAGGTGCCTAAGGCGCCAATTGAGGTAGCTCTGCTCTCCTCTTCTCTACACTCCTCTGCTCTCCTCTTCTCTCCACTCCCCTACTCTCCTCTTCTCTCCACTCCCCTGCTCTCCTCTTCTCTCCACTCCTCTGCTCTCCTCTTCTCTCCACTCCTCTGCTCTCCTCTTCTCTCCACTCCCCTGCTCTCCTCTTCTCCCCTCTCCTCTGCTCTCCTCTTCTCTCCACTCCCCTACTCTCCTCTTCTCCCCTCTCCTCTGCTCTCCTCTTCTCTACACTCCTCTGCTCTCCTCTTCTCTCCACTCCCCTACCCTCCTCTTCTCTCCATTCCCCTACTCTCCTCTTCTCCCCTCTCCTCTGCTCTCCTCTTCTCTCCACTCCCCTGCTCTCCTCTTCTCCCCTCTCCTCTGCTCTCCTCTTCTCTCCACTCCCCTACTCTCCTCTTCTCCCCTCTCCTCTGCTCTCCTCTTCTCTACACTCCTCTGCTCTCCTCTTCTCTCCACTCCCCTACTCTCCTCTTCTCTCCATTCCCCTACTCTCCTCTTCTCCCCTCTCCTCTGCTCTCCTCTTCTCTGCACTCCCCTGCTCTCCTCTTCTCTCCACTCCCCTGCTCTCCTCTTCTCCCCTCTCCTCTGCTCTCCTCTTCTCTCCACTCCCCTGCTCTCCTCTTCTCTCCACTCCCCTACTCTCCTCTTCTCCCCTCTCCTCTGCTCTCCTCTTCTCTCCACTCCCCTACTCTCCTCTTCTCCCCTCTCCTCCTACTCTTCTCTTCTCCCCTCTCCTCCTACTCTTCTCTTCTCTCCACTCCCCTACTCTCCTCTTCTCTCCACTTCCCTACTCTCCTCTTCTCCCCTCTCCTCTGCTCTCCTCTTCTCTCCACTCCCCTACTCTCCTCTTCTCCCCTCTCCTCTGCTCTCCTCTTCTCTCCACTCCCCTACTCTCCTCTTCTCCCCTCTCCTCCTACTCTTCTCTTCCCGTCTCTCTCCTCGTCTGTTCTCTTCTATCTCCCGCTTGTACTGTTTTGTTCCCTTCCGTTTCCTCTTCTCTTCTCCCCTCTCATCCTTCTGCTCTTCTCTTCTTTCTCCTCATTCCACTATCCTCTCTTCTCTTTGCTATTCTTTTGTCCTATATTCTCCTCCCTTGTCTGCTCTTCTTCCTTCCTCTAATATCAATTTGTATCCTTCAGTATTTATTGAACGACGGTGCTGGTAAAACTGGCAATAAGTACCTACATAATACAGACTAGGGGGGCTTTGCTAAAGGTTTCCACCGACATAATTTAGTGACTGCATCGCAATAGATAAACAAGGAACCCTTAAACTGCCACGAAAGCTTGTCTTAAGACATAAATCTCTTGGTAAGTCCTTACACCTTGCTGGGCTGGTAGAAAATGAGATGATTCCCATGATAAACGGCCGTTCAGTACAGGTTCAGAATCTCAATGAATTTGTGCCCAAAATTGTGCCACGGTTTAGAATGCAAGAACAGCGAAACCATTATCAAGGAATTCACTTTGTAGCTTTACCAGAGTCAACCTTATTGGGAATTCTCTCGATATTTCTTAGCAAAGCTTTGGAAATCTATACACGTATCTGCTCTAAGGGCGAGAAAGGAAATTCAACAATGATGGATGGCCAGAAGTGACGTCCTCAATGCTGTGTTTCATTTAATGTCAGCTTTCGAGGAAGGACCGTAACATAGACTTCCTTCTTTGAAAAAACTGTACGCTGAAAATATTGCCAAACACTCTTTGTTACATTCCATAACTTTCTCTACTCAATATTCAACAAACTGCTCTTTAAAAAAATCTGATGTGTTGCACTCACATGACTTTCTCTACTCTTGTACTAACCATTCTTACAAACTCTTATTCCTATATCTTCTTTCTTGTTAGTTGAGACGAACATTTGTACAAATTATCTTATTGCTTATTTCCTTGTAGGTGCAAGGGGAATATTAGAATACAGTAGGCTTTGTGCGATAGTCAAATGTTTGAGATTCTGTTGTCTTTGCACACTTAACATATAAAAAAATGAACAGCGATGACCCATTTCACGAAAGTTCTAAGTTTTCCGAAACTCACACACATAACAAGGAATATCTCCGAAAAGGTTCACCCTACAAGCAAATTTATCGAGGCATAAATTGTGTATTTTAGCAAGATCTACATTTTTTGTATAGTATAATTTGGTCTATCTCTAACGGTTTACCAGTTATGCAAAATTCATCCAGAGTAAATACGACTACAGGGGCAATAGCCAGAAAATTCAAGATATACATTTCATTTGTCATAAAAATATCTCAAGTATGACATTTTAATCAAAATCGTTAGAGCCATTTTCAAGAAAATCAAACTTTTCGAAAAATCTTCCATGTAAAGGGTAGTTTAGGGTGGGGCTATTTTCTTCAAAATCTTCATGTCACATCCTTGAAAGAACTTAAATACCAACTTTGGTTTTTAACCGACTTTTCGTTTTTGAGTTATGCTGTCCGCAGACTGACAGACTGACAGACAGACTGACACACAGACACACACACGGACCTTTTTCTAAAAATGCTTTTTTTTGGATTCAGGGGGCCTCAAAACGTGTATTTCCGGTGAAATCTCGACATCGAATTTTTGGATGGAATACAATACTTCCCCTACTTACCAGTAGAGAAAGTAATACTGTTATCCTATGTACTTCACTTAAGATAAACTGTTATACAAATGGTTTTATTACATGTTATAATTAAGATAAAAATGTGTACAAAATGCTTGTATTACACGTAGGTATGTAAAGGTACAATGGGTATAGGGGAATACTGTACACTTAAGACACAGTAACATCCCGATAACTCGACAGAGAGGGTGTGGAGTTATCGAAATGTCGAGTTATAGCGAATATGGGATCTGATATTCACAATTCATAACATTATACTGCAAATTACATAAATACATGTTCTAGCACAGCGATGCTGAATCGCAGGCAAGTTAGGGGAGGTTGAAATCACCTCCTTCCACCCACTGGGAGACAATGACACATTTATCAGTGGTTACTGAGTTCCAGTGGCGGCACATTCTTACGTACAGGAAATCAAAGGCGTACACATTCATATTCTACTCCTGATTAACCCACGATGTCTCTGGGATATATTTCTAGCACCATTTACATTTCAGAAGGTTTTCAATATTTGGTGCACAGTCCCAAAGGATACGCAAGGTGATTGTCACTTATCTTGCTGCGATACTCACTTTTGATGTTGTTCATTTTTGAAAATGTTTGTTCGCAGATATAAGTGGAGCCAAACACTGCCATTAAGCTAGATGCAAACAAACGTAATCTTGGATACTCACAACAGGGTAGAGACTTAAATAATTCCTAACCTTCTTTCTCAGAACATTTTACGGTCAGAATTCTGCAATGCAAGTAGTTTTATATTTTGTAGCTCGTGTGAAGTCTCACAACATGGAAATTTCAAAGAAGTGCAAATAACTAGATTTTGGTCTTTAAATTGTGAAGAGAATGTGTAATTCCATTGCTTCAAAAGTTTGTTGTGTTTTCCAGGAGAATCACATTTATCGTAAACACGGAACGTAAGCGAGGGAAATTGTATAAATCTGCAACTACCAGTCTTACAAATCAAGCACTTAACTTTATCGTCTGCATCTCGAAAACAAAAATATTCGTCCTCTCATTGGATTGTATGTACTACTACTCCGCGCCATCCGTCTCTGATTAGCAGGTGTGGTTCTCCTTGCCTTGGCCAATGATGTGGGGAAAATAACATGTGTAGCGGAACTGAGCGTGTGCCACACTTTTGGGTATCACTGTTCTAGCGGAATACAGGAAACATAAAAGTATGAGATATCTTAAAATGTATTACATAGTGATGTTTGCCTTTGTCCGGTCTTTTTAAGACATCCAGTTTAATTTCCATTGCCATGTTGCCTTTTCTTCTCGTTCGACATTTTCACTGGCACAAACACAATACCAACAGAAAGCTTGAAATGTGAGAAACCTATCTGTAACCAGGAATATATAACTGAAAGTTTAGTTTGCCAAGTAGCTATGGGTAAAGCAATACACCTCCAAACAAGTATTTCTGTTATGTATCCATATTATTAGTAGAAAGCTTTTGATTTCGTGACGATGTTCTGTTACTTTGAGGGAGAATGCATAGGTTATTTACATGCACTAATTAGCTATTACTTATAGCTACTATTTAAATCGCATAGTGGACATTATTACAATCAAGTTTAACCTTAAAAAATAAAAGTGTCGAGTTATAGGGAATGTCGAGTTATCAATGTTCTACTTAGTCAAACGTTTTCTAGTCTCCGTTCGCATGATCAGGACGGAAAAGTTAAGTAACGACCTCCCCTTTGAGAAAAGTATGACTATTGAAGACTTCGAAGAGTAAGATTTTGTCTATGTTACACGGTTTCCCAGTTTTGCAAAAATGATCCATTATGAAGAAAACTTCAGAGGTTATATCCTAAGAATTCAAGGCACAAATTAAATTTTTTATGAAAATATAAACATGTAGTATTTTAACCTTTTAATTGGCAGCATGACTCATCAGCAACATATAAATTTATGAAGTTTTGATATATTTTAATGGCTCTTTATAATTTCTTGTTATGCTAGCCTAAATAAATAGAATTCAAGTATTTGTAGCTCTGTTATACTGTGAAAATATTAATTTTTTAAATAAAACTTTTTATTATAAAAGAAACAAAATCCATGCAACTGTAGTCAAATGTAACCCCGTTACCTCCCAAGCGCGCCATTACACCGATTATTTGACATGGGCCCTACCCTTCCTCTACCACAGGCACATTTGACAAACTCAAACGTGTTTTAACGAGACCTGACTTTTTTTTCTACAGTCAGACTTGGTCTATCTCTTACGGTTTAATAGTTATGCAAAGGTCATCAAGAATAAACAGGACTACAAAGGCTATAGCCAGAAAATTCAAAATGTACATTTCATTTACCTTAAAATATATGTCAAACATATGATATTTTAATCAAACTCGTTAGTCATTTTAGAGAAAATAAATATTTAGGAAAAATGTTCAATGTAATGGGTGGTTTAGGTTGGAAGAACTTTCTTCAAAATCTTCGTTTCACGTCATTGTAAAATATTAAATTTAAATACAAAGTTTCGTTTTAACCGACTTTTCGCTTTTGAGTTATGCTGATTACAGGCAGACAGGCAGACGCACACGCACACACGCACACACACACACACACACACACACACACGCACACGCACACACACACACACACACGTACACGCGCGAGCGGACATTTTTGTAAAAATGCTTGATTTGAATGCAGTGGACCTCAAAACATATATTTCGGGTGAAATCTTGACATTCAATGCTTACTATACCTAGAAAGTAAAAATCAATTTCAATGTAAAAGCCATCACACATTGACCAGTTTTTAAAACATTTGACTGTCGCTTAAGCCCACTGTATTGTCCTATTACCATTGTACCTACAAGGAAATACGTAGCAAAGCTATTTCTACAAATATCTGCTTTGACTCAGCTAGAGGAGATAGAGAAATAAACGTTTGTGAGAATTTTTTGTTGTGAAATTGGTTGAGAAAGTCATATGAATGTAACACATTAAAGTGATTGTATACTTGTTTTCCCTTCAGTGTTGCTTCAGTGACTTTCTAGACTTCGAATTATTATTTAATATTTATTGTTGCTTTTCCCGTGTTCAGTGTGAAATACTTATACGTGTTGCCTCGGATGCAGATACAAGCAATCTCTGCGTCCTACAGAGTTGTGAATTACTACCTAGCTATAAAGTGCATCACATTGGAAAAGACTGGAAAGGAAGTTGGAGTTAAGGCTTTCGAGGACAAATTAAGGATAATGTGAAACAAACGTAAATGCTGAGGCCATGAATGCTCTATAGAGGATATGACAAAACAAGGCCGACAAATCCAAGCGGCTTTAAGGAAAAAGGCTAAAGAAGAATGAGAAAGAGCTCACGAAGTAAAAGTACGATAGCAGAAATTGCAGATAAATGGAAAAAGAGAAAAGTGGAACGATTTTAAGTCCAGATCAGCGCATAAGTCCCAGCCCCAATCCATCCAAACAAAAAGGTAGTCCAACCCAGCAAGGCCTTAAACAAGCACAGTGGAGAAGATGAACATTTTAGGACTACAATGGAGGAATGGGAATCCTTCACGCATTGGCTGAGCCTGATCACCAGAACACCCAAGAGACCCTCGTTCTTCAGGGATTATAAGTGTACCCAACATTTTGATGTTGAGATTTCATTGCATGTACATGTTAGACCCTTGAATCCAAAAAAAAGCAGTTTTAGGAAAAGATCTCTGTTTGTGCGCGGCGCGCGCGCCTGTGAACAGCATAACTGAAAAACGAAAAGTCGGTTAAAAACCAAAATTGGCATTTAAGTCTTATATCCTTCAAGATTGCGACACTAGAAATTTGAAGAAAATTCTTCCAACCTAAACTACCCGTTACATGGAAAATTCTTTGACAATTGTGATTTTCTCTGAAAAGGCTCTAGGGATTTTGATTAAAATGCAGTATGTTTAAGATACTTTTATGGCAAATGAACTGTATATTTTGAATTTCATGGCTATACCTTATGTAGTCCTGTTTACACCTCATTTTTGCAAAACTGGTAAACTGTAAGAGATAGATCAAATCTTGCTGTATAAAAAATGTAGATTTCGTTAAAGCACAGTTTATGTCCATGTGGTCTTTTGTGTGGAATGAACCATTTCAGAGACATTCGTTGTTATTTGTATGAATTTTGTAATGCTTAAGCTTTTGTCAAATGGAGGGTTGCTATTCCCTTTTTTCTCTCTTAGCCGTGCAAAGAGAACGCAATTTCAAAACCTTCATATAGCGACCACTTTTGAAAGGATTTCACTATCGGTAAAAGCATACTGTATTACCATACTGTCCTTGTACCTACAAGAAAATAAGCAATTAGATAATTTTGCAAATGTTTATTTGGATTAACATAAAGATAGAGAAGTAAGAATTTTTAACAACAGTTAGTACAAGACTAGAGAAAGTCATGTAACTGCAACACGTCACATTATTTATAAAATAATTAATCGTACAAGTGAATAATTCCAGTATGAAAATTACAATTTTAAAGGGTAAAAGGCAGGGTTCAGTATAAACAAATATGTTAGATCAGGGGTACTGAGCAAGCCAGCACACTCTCCCTTCCCCTACACGTGTTATTTTCCCCTTCCATTGACCAAGGCAACGAGAGCCAGACCTGCTAGTCCGAGGCGAATAGCGCGGAGGAGTAGAACATGCAATTGCATGGAAGGACGAATATTTTTGTTTTCGAGATGAAGACGATAAAGTTAAGTGCTTGATTTCAAAGACTGGTAGTTGCAGATTTATACCATTTCTCTTGCTTACGTTCCGTGTACACGATAAACGTTATTCTCCTGGAAAAATACACCCAACTTTGGAAGCAATTGGACGGCACATTCTCTTCAGAATTTGAAGACTTAAAGTACTTGAAACTGAAATCAAATAATTTTGTACTTTAGAAGTTTCCATGTAGTGAGGCTTCACACGAGCTACAAAATGTGAAACTACTTGCATTGCAGAATTCCACGACCGTAAAATGTTCTGAGAAAGAAGGTTAGGAATTATTTAGGTCTCTGTCCTGCTGTGACTATCCGAGATTACCTTTGTTTTCATCCAGTTTAATGGCGGTCTTTGGCTCCATTGATATCTGCGAACAAACATTTTCAGAAATGAACCACATTAAAAGTGAGTATCGCAGCAAGATAAGTGACAATCACCTTGCTTATCTTTTGAGACTGTGCAACAAATATGGAAGACCTGAAACGTAAATCGTGTATCCCAGAGACATCGTGGGTTAATCAGGAGTAGAATATGAATGTGTACGCCTTTGATTTCCGGTACGTAAGAATGTGCCGCCACTGGAACTCAGTAACCACTGATAAATGAATCATTCTGTCCTAGCGGGTGGAAGGAGGTGATTTCAATCTCCCCTTACCTGCTTGTACTTGAGCTCCGCTGTTAGATAATTGTCGGCCAATTTCATCCAAAACGGGGGAGGTAAATAAAGTTGACCGGAGTTTACAAAGCCACGCATGTAAAGTCGGGCAGCTAGTTGTAAAGAGAAGTGGGGAGGGGGGGGGGGGGAATTATTGAAGAGTGTATATAGCAGGTAAGTTTGAATAACAGAAACAACTCGATTGCTGAGCACACTCCGGGTGTAATAATAATGACCGGAGCTGTGCTTGGGGAAAGTGGAGTGATAATTCATCCGAAGCCTCTGTGCCCTGATGTGGAGCAAAGTGGATTGCATAATGAAGATTATTACTGGTAATCCAATGCAAACTGAACGTAATACCTTGCTGCCATATGATGCCCCATCACATCCATTAAATGTAATGCGCATTTCTGGAACAGAGACGGTGTTGAAAGCCCTTCACGAGAATGACGTCCTATGCTGGCGATCACAACTACCCAGAGTGTGTTTAAATGCCTACCTACTCAGCTATTAACATTTAAATACACCTGCGAGTACCTACAATGTATATTTGTTATTCTCAGTGGCAAGAAAATTCAAAACATAAGTACACAAACAAAAGAGGCACCCGTGGCAATCCTTTAACTTTTTCTACTACATACGAGTATAGGAAATAGAGGAAGTATTCTATCCCAAAGAAAAATTCGATGCCGAAATGTTACCGGAAATATATGTTTTGAGGCCCCCTGAATCCAAAAAAAAGCATTTTTAGAAAAGGATCCCGGTGTGTGTGTGTGTGTCTGTGTGTCTGTGTGTCTGTGTGTCTGTGTGTCTGTCTCTCTCTCTCTCTCTCTTTCTCTCTCTCTCTATGTCAGTCTGTGGGCAGCATAACTCAAAAACAAAAAGTTGGTTAAGAACCAAAGTTGGTATTTAATTTTAATGCCTTTCAAGGATGCGACACGAAATTTTCCATATTTATCAATCGTCCGAACTGTATTGAGTCATCCTTTAATTTTTGAATTGTTTTCATTGCTAGCTTCTTCGTCCTAGCAATAAGGATATCTGCATGAGCTATATATAATATAGTGTGAGTCAGAATAACACTGAATAAATTGATTTAAGGGTTATATTTGAGTATTTTCTTGCAGTGAGGGTATGTCCACAAACTTCTTGTTGTCGAGCTAAACGGCATTAAAGTTTTTGAAACACCGCGTCGGTTTAGACGAAATTCCACCTAACAGGTTGCTATGCGTTTTTACTACAAGGCAATAGGACAGTTTTGAAATAAGAGTAGCAGTGTAACTTTAATTTTGAAAATTAAAATACAAAACTCTGTTTTAAATCTTGACTTAATTATTGGCACTAAATCTATGCACGTTGTGAATAACATATACAAATGGTACCACTGTTCAAATTTTCTCCACCTTTGAATATAGTTAAAATAAGAATGAAACAAGAATTAAGGATATGCATCTGTGAAATTTTAAAATTCCACAGTTTTGGTTCAATTTATTTGAAAATTTTATGTAGTAATCAGAGCATATTGCATAGTATTTATACTAAGTTTCATGCATATATCTATCTTAGTTCCTTAGATATTAATTTTTTTATTCAACTTTTAAACTGTTTTGAAAAATCATTCCATACGATGCACTTATTTTTTAAAAAAATTGTAATTTTATAATTAAGTACATTAATAGTGTATTAATAAATTGCTAAGATGAATTTTTATTTTTACTGCTAGTTTGGGTGTAAAAAATTGTTGAACATGAGAAATAATTATTTTTCTTAAAATTTTTCATTACACAAACCTTATTAATTTCATTACATAAAAAATATTAAGTTTATCAAAAAATCATCTTAGCATTATCTTTTTTAGTTAATTATGAGGAGGTACACAAAATTTCTTACATTTATAAGAAAAACTGCATCGTGCAGAGCAAATTAAATCTGAAGAAATGCTGAAAAACTGAAATACGATAAAAAGAGGTTTTAAAATTGCATCACAAAAAATAGCAGGTTTCTGACCTTTTAGCTATTTAAAAAGGTGGCCTGGTAGACTCAGCTGTGTGTACTCTAGGACTTGTATAGTTTTGTCTTAAAACTGTGTCACAATCATTGCATTTAACAACTATTTTAGATGCAAATCCCAAAAAACTTGTAAGTTTTACATCTAGACTAGCATGGTCACATTCACCACATTTGGTGCCCCTGAAAATATTCTGCCATAAGCTTGAGTGTACCAAGGTGAAGTCATGGGAGGATTCTGAAATATGTGTTTCATCTCTTGTAAACATTGAGAGTTTAGTGTTAGACACTGCTCTTCACAAAAATACAACAAGAACTTCGCATCTAAACACTTTTGTTTCCTTCATCTAGATCTATAACATCAAAACAAACATTTAGGAGGGAAACAGAGTGCAAACCTACCGTCAAATGTTTTGAAGTGCAGCCAACACACGTTATGATAAACAAACAACCCTGCCTTACATTATTCCGCGAAATTCAAATAAGAAAAATGAAAAGCACTAAGTCACGCTCAAAATCTTCGATTTTAGTGGGTACGCCCACCTGCAGGGAGCCATTTAAATGACCACGTGACATGGTTTAAAGGGCCGTAGGGGTATAAAAAGCACAGAAAACAAAACTAGAAGAATCATAGTATTTAATAACACCAAAATCAGTTTTTGTGATTTTTGACAGATTTTGGGCTATTTTCACAGATGCATATCCTTAAACAAGTGCATAAGTGTTCATAAAAGATGTTCAAACTGATGACATTGGACTTCGGAACATAGTTGATACTATCACAATAATGATTGCCGAGTTCTTTCAAAAATACCTGGTATA
Organism: Tenodera sinensis; assembly: GCA_030765045.1. NCBI lineage: Eukaryota > Metazoa > Arthropoda > Insecta > Mantodea > Mantidae > Tenodera > Tenodera sinensis. The sequence goes on from CM060962.1 coordinate 302,968,499, forward strand.
TCAGGAATAACAAGAAATGCTACAAAGATTCTCCTCATTAGAGCCCCTTTGCTATAACTAGCGTCTTGCACACAAGAGCCTGAACAAGGCACAAGAAGAAGTCAAGTGGTTAGCTCTGCTGAATTTGCTGACCATAATATTGGCCCTCATCTATTAATTCGGCGATCAGGATACGTTGCCCTTAGGAAATGCCTTACATCACAGGCATAATACGCATGTGTCCCTCAACTTGGAACCACATTAACTGTTCCTAAAGGAACATATTCTGGAAGTTCTGGCAAAGTATGTTGAAAAAACTGCAGGAAAGTGTGGCCTGCCAATAGCCCTCTAATGCCCTCTAGTTCGACAAGAAGACGTTTGCGGACAAACATTCGTTATAAGGAAATATTCACGCATAACCCCTGAATCACGCCTTAAAATTATTCGAAGTTATTCTGACTCACCCTATATATAAACACGTTACCCCTCAATATAGCTTATCATAATTAAATTGGTCTCGGTAATACAGGCTATTAGGGGTATAAGCGCAGATATTTTGATAATAATTGGTACTTTAATATATATCCACTTTGGTGTGTTATTTTTTTCGTCTCTTTTTGTAACACTTTTTCCACAAACAATTCACATAGTTTACTAGCTGATGCCTTTTGCATAGTCGTAACTATACCGCGAAATGAATAACGTCTGTGAGATGGCTTTACTACACACCTCAGTACACGACCCACTGGTCTAAATAATGTAAGATCATTACCCTTATAAAATTATTAGAACTTACTTCGGTAACAGCATTCGGTCTGCCAACTCTGCGTCATGTTTTCTGTGGTAGGCCTACTTGAAGGTATAAATCAACCTGAAGACATACTACTTATAAGTAACATTATACGTCCACAAATGAAGCAAATATTACGTAATATTGTTCATTACACTTCCTCAGTTAACAATATAAATAGAGAAAGTAAAAAGTAACTTTCCGGAAAACAAATGTCAATATATTAATATACAGGTTGGAAGGGGTGTCATTACATTCCTTCTATTATGTTAGAAGCATTACAGAAAAAAAAAGATCTAACGACACTTTGTTTTTTTGATCAGGCGATTTCGAAAAAATAAATAGTTCATTTTTATCCAAATTGGATGCGTACTTCCACAAGAATGTACGAGATAACAGTTTGTTACTTGAAAGATGCGTAGAGTAACTTATTTCTGACATAACCTCGGTAGTAATTATGGGACATCACACAGGGTTTCGAAATAATTAATCGCTTAAAAGAATTTAAGGAATACTTCGGGCTGCTCTTTCAGACGTGAGGTATGTCGACAACGTTGTGTTGAGGTTGGTCAGGCAATTGACCTGGTTTCTGGTTGTAAACAGGTCGGGCACTTTCGTGTAATGTTTTGGGCGCTAACGTTTGTGATTGGCGTACACTCCAACAGTAAACACGGAAGGAAATGTCTGTTTTCAAGACGCACCGTTACGGTGTTTGTTTATATACTGACCTAGAGAAAGTGACACACACAATCTGCAGTGTTGCCAGCTTGTTTTCGACAAAACAAAAATATCTCCGTAGGAAATGGCCAGATACAAAAACGTAAGATGCAACATGTGTTCCAAATACCGAGATCTATCACTGGTTTAAATTAATGTAATGGCTTCCCTTCCACCCTGTATATTCCTAAGATCCTGTAGGTAGGAATAGTCTCGAACATAGGTATAATGAGTGATATGTGCTATTCTTATAGTATATCCCTCTTATTCAACACTTACAGAAATTTCTCTTTAAATTTATGTGATCTATATTTTATAAGTTCCACTTTTAAGTGATCACATCATGGACCATCTTGACCTTGCTTTAGCGTTAATTCTAATTCTGTCATAGCATTTGTATCTATACTTGAAAGTTCAATTATTTCAGTTTTTATTTTCTTCCTCTTCTTCCGCAACACTGTTTAGGCCATCTAGCGTCGTCCTGGTTTTCTTTGTCCTTGCGGTTGGTAAAGTATATGCAAGTTTTGGAATTTTTTTTTTTCATTTTGTTTAACTGCTGTTTCCAGTTTGTTCTGTACCCCGTTATTATTTTATTTAATTGTTATATTTTTAATTGCTGTCGTATATCGTTGTTTTGTTTTTTTATGTAATCTTGTATACCGGCTATGTGTTTGAAAAGCTTCATTTCTGCCGTTTGGATGCTTCTTTTGTGTTAAGCTGTCATTGTTCATGTTTCTAAACCATATGTTATAATTGGAATAGCCATTGTTTTATACAGTTTTATTACTGAATCTTTTCTTGCTTTATTCGTTGAAGTTCTTTTTATTGTACCTGTTATGTAACAACATTTATAATTCTTTTATTAATGTCTGTTTCCAATCCACATATTCTTTCACATTCAAGGACTGAGCTGGATGAATGCCTTTAAATACTATAACTTTTATTTTATCTATGGATATTTCTAGGTTGTATTTTTACCTATTTGTTATAGCTTACGTGTCTTTTTTTAAGTTCGTTCTATTTCTTTGGCTATCAGGATTTGATCATCTGTGAAAACCATTGTTTTTGCTATTCTTATCCCTAAAATAATTCCTTCTGTCGTTTATTGTTTCCATAATCTTCCATGTCTTTGTATACAAATTAAAAAGAGTGGTTGACATTGGAAAACCTTGTCTGACGCCTTTAAAAGTCAGTAATAGTTCTCGTTTATTCATCATGATTTTCGTTTCAGCATATAGGTTTTAAATTACATTTATCGGATGTTTCGATATTCCTTTCTTCTCTCATATTTCCCAAAGTTTTTATCTAGATACTTTTTTGTAATCTATAAAGAGAATGTCTGTTTCTAAATTGAACTCTTTTCGTTTTTCTGTTATTTGTTTAAGAGAGAAAATAATACCAATGCAGCTGGTCCTTTTCTGTATCCTGTCTGTTCTTCTATTAAAAGTACTTCTACTATTTTTTACAATCTATTGTTTAGAATTTTGGTATAAATTTTGTGTGCTGAGCAGAGTAACGTAATTGCTCTATAATTTCCAAGTTTGCTCTTTCACCTTTTTCAATGTTGATATAATGTTTCCTTTTTTCCATTCTTTAAAAGTTGTGTCTAACATTTATTATATAATTTTAATTTACATTTGTCCAAAGTTTTGTGTAGTATTCCTCCCATCATTTTACATAAATGGCTTTTATTTTCAGTGTATGCTTCTCTCCTTTATAAGCGCAATCCTATCTTCTGAGTAAACCATATTGAAGACCTGCTATATAATTTTCCACCCATATCTTTAATTTTCTCACTCTTCTTCTTGATAATTTATAAGTTTAATATAGGCCTTTTTTCGTATTAGCTTATGTAATTCCTACTTGATTATTGCATATATAAAAACCACCTTTTTGCAATACTTGATATGCAGGTTAATAATCGTTAACAAATATTTGGTAGTGTAAGCTAAATTTACAATTCATTTAGAAATTCGGCCGCGCCGTAGCCGAGTGGTTAGACCATTCGCTTGTCACCAAAGCGGCCCGGGTTCGATCCCAGGCAACCACATGTGGTATTCGTGATGGACGAAGCGGTGCTGGGGCGGGTTTCCTCCGGGTGCTCCGGTTTCCCTCGCCATCTCATTCCACCGGTGCTCCGTCTTCATTCCATGTATCATCAGTGTCACCGCCTGCGGTGCCGTAGTAGTAAAAGTGGGCGTTAAACACTACAACAGGTTTATCAATTCCCATGGCAGCAAGGCTAAAAGTACTCATTAATACTTACGGTACCAGTAGGAAATGACGTCACACACAACAGCATAATAACCTAAAAATAAATTAGTAATGAATCCCTAGCAAAATATACAAACGATAAATTGTTTATTGATTGAAATATTAAATTTGCAATTTAACATTTTAACATTAAGGAGCGATTCAGTTCACTTCAAGTAAAAAATCGATTACAAAATTCATTACCTAACAAAAAAGTGGATAAGAAGGCATTGCCCACATAATTTAGATGTAGCGTTTCATTTGTTTGCATTGAGAATTTATTTTTTCCTATTGTCCAATAAAATATAGAAAAGCAATCTTTATTTATGATTGCTTTTTACGGTTTTTTCAAGTACTGCAAAAAATAATTGACTAACCATGAAGTGTAAGCCGTACTTATCAATGTCGAATGCTTGCTAAACTCGTCCCTGTGAGCCTCGTAATCCCAAAATGCATTCACGATCTCACAGTTCTTGGTACGCAGTATACTATTACTGTGACATACCCTGCAGGGTAGGTAGCTATTTTCTACCCAAACACAAATTGTTTAAATGCCTGGGCGCTGTGCATTTATTTACTATATTGGACTGAAAATGAGGAGGGCAAAGCTTTCTACAGACATTAGCGAACACAGGGCTTAATATTTCACTGGAAAATCCTTTAAAAGCAAATTCCCTCTGTTTAATACTGACAGCGTGGCTGGGTAAGCTTAAAATCTACTAACCTAAAAATAACGTCTCTAAATAAGTGGACCGTTAATCAGGTTTGTTCTCGGCTGAACAAATCCTATTCGAATTAATCTCGGAACTGAAGTTTCTGGACCTGCTTTGTCTCTTGTTCCACTCACGTGCGCTCGGTAAATAACCCGCGTGTCGTGACGAAAGGCAAAGTGAATATTAGTCGCAATGATTTTAATTGTCATTCCTCTCTAACTCGTCATCGGTCATCATTCTCTACTGCACAACTTACATGCAGCAGCAAACCATTCTTACAAATGTTTATTACTATCTCTATTACCTACTTAAATAGACTATTGTACTATATCCAAAAACTGTGTATTGAGATGTTACTATAAATTAGGTTTGCCAGGTTTTCAAGCTAAAAAGTCTAATGTGCTGCACTCACATGACTTTCTCTACTTCTGTACTAACTATTCGTACAAATTCTTATTGCTTTATCTTCTTCGTGTTAGTTGAGATAAACATTTGCTGACATCTTATTCCTTATTTCCTAGTAGGTACAAGGGGAATATGGGAATACAGTAGGCTTTGAACGATAGTCAAATCTTTTAAAGCTTTGAGATTCCGTTCACGAAAGCAAGTTTTCCGAAACTCACACACATAACAAGGAATATCTCCGAAACTGTTCACTCTACAAAAAACTTTATTGTGTATTTTAGCAAGATCTGCATTTTCTGTGTAGTATGAATTGGGCTATCTGTAACGGTTTATCAGTTATGCAGAAGTCGTCCAGAGTAAATAGGACTACAGGGGCTATAGCCAGAAGTTCAAGATATACACTTCATTTGTTATAAACATATCTCAAACATATGGCATTTTAATAAAAATCATTAGAGCCATTTTCAAGAAAATGAAACTTTTCGAAAATATGTTCCCCCCTTCTTAGGGGATTAAAACTTCACAGACATATTATTTAAGGTATGGCGCATTTTTACAATAAAAATCCAAAAATCAATTATTTTTACCAAATAGGCTAACATGTTACTTACGTGTTCCCTTAAATTAAAGCAAACAATATTGATTAAAGACAGGCGCGGCTCCTCAGGGTAGGCAGGGTAGGCATTGCCTGTCCTACCGTAATACATCAACAAATAATGTTTAACTATGATTCTGCATTTTATCATTTGAACCGCCATTTTCCCTAAATTGCAGTTCAGAAAAGCATGGTCACACCCTTGAATCTCAATTCCGATTCATCAAAACTGCGGTGCGTGTTTGAAACGCGAGGCAGAAATGATACGCATGGAACCTGGGTAGTGGAGAGCCAGCTAGCTTAACCTCTGCCGGCCCGGCCCCCTTTCCTCAGTACGAGGCCCTTGAACATGGATAAGGAAACATTCCGTCTGTATATGCACTCCGAGCATGCGTAGACGCGTCTGCCAGCAGTCAGAACACTTGCCTGCCCAAATCCGAATTTATGAGACATTTTCCGAACAGCCATACTCCACGAACGATCCGAATCGTGTCGTTATCACTCTGTGTGATACCAGTGTGTTGTAATACCAGTATGACCGACATAATTAGTGAACTATTACAAAGTCCGCTTTCGCGGCGCACTGACAATGAAAAGAGGAGTGATTTAGTTATTTAACACAATGTTACAGTCAGACAATTTTTCAATTTCTTCATTCATTTTAGTTTTGGCGGTAGTTGGTCCATAAGTCACACTCATTCACTCTGCACTTATTAAACAACCAAACGATATATTGTTTGCGTTATCCGCAATGACTTCGCCCCCTTTATTTCGGATAAACGGGGTTCTACTGTACTACGACGACTAGACGATTATTATTATTATTATTATTATTATTATTATTATTATTATTATTATTATTATTATTGTTGTTGTTGTTGTTGTTGTTGCTGTTACACCTTGCCTACCCTTAAATTTTGACTGCGAGCCGCCACTGATTAAAGAGGAACAAATGCAAAATTAAAAGCTGTACGAAGTATGTATTAGAGGTGGTAGAGGTATATCTGAACTTTCACAGATATGAGTACTGTTGGACGGATGCTGTGCGTTTTCTGGCAGACACGGACACACACTCAGCAAATGCTGCTCAAGATAGACAATGCTGGGAAATACGTTGAATTAGTAAATCACTCATGCGCACAGAAAAGGCATAAATAATGCTGAGGTATTGGACGCTAACCTTCTAATATGGAAAATGTTAAGTACGTCTGTAGAGACGTCTGCCCATGAAATCGATCAGCAACCACGTGACTAGAGCAGAGACTGGGAGAAAATAGAAAATGGACGCTAAATTGTGATGTGTCTGGGCTAGAAGTGAATTATTTGTGACCAAGTTCGGTTGGGCATCTCATGATACCCACGTGTGCAATAATGATGAGAAATCGGTGTCTCATCTTCAGACAAACATAATTTGGGAGTAGAGTATTAGAAATGTAAGTGGGAGACATTCATAAAGATTTAGATGCATTTGAAAGAGTTATCAGTGAATTATTGTAGCCCAACCCGATGGAAATAGATAAGTAACAAACTATTTTAAATTGATCAATACACTTGGAATAGACTCTGGGGCATGGACAACGAGGGAGGTGAGTAGATAAAGGACCGATCTTGGAAATACCTTCCAAATGTTCCTTGCAAAGAAGTGTTCATTTCTCTGAAACACTTCATTATCTGATTTCGTTGCACTTACAACTCCTTACACAATATCAACAAACACTCGGTAAATACCACACGCTTACACAAGAAGACAACAATCAAGACTCACAAAGATGTTGCAAAAGAAAACCAGTCCATCGTACTTGTGTGTGCAAGATGCACAAATTGAATGAAAATATTTACAGATATTATAAATGTGTAAATGAGGCCTGTGTAAAATGAAAATGTCCGATGTATATGGGAAACAAAAGGCACACGATGCTAAAATGCCTGATCTGCAAGTCATCAAGAAAGAAAAATAAAAACAAGTGGTATTTGTGTAAACAGAAAGTAGAATAGAAAAACGTTTCGAACCCATTTCCTCGTGTAAATAAGCTTTTAATTGAAAATTTCAGTCACTGAAACGAATATGCTGGCACTTAGCAACATTTTTCAAACAAGGTAATAAAAATGCATCGTATCAATTTTAATTTGTTTCTCGCGATTCTGCGAGTTTTGATAAACCGTTTGTGACGCATAAAACAACATCCAAATCACCATGCAATATTCATTGTATGCTGCAGCATTTATCACTTTCTTTCAAGCTGTTGGACTGTCTCTTCTCTTCTTTGTTTTTTACCCCCTTCTTATAAATCTTACTTGCCATATTATTCATGTTAATCCAGATAAAGGTTTCCTGAGACTGTACCAACACGCATTTCTTGTGTATAAAGTGACAGTCACATGTCTAAAATCAGCTGTGTTAAATTCACATCACTTTCTGTACCCGTTTTTGCTTTCTCTGCTAGTAAGTAGAAGGAAGTATTGTATTCCACCCAAAAATTCGATACCGAGATTTCACCGGAAATATGTTTTGAGATCCACTGAATCCAAAAAAAGCATTTTTAGAAAAAGGTGAGTGTGTTTGTGTGTGTGTGTGTGTGTGTGTGTGTGTGTGTGTGTGTGTGTGTGTGTTTGTGTAATGTCTTTCAAGGGTCCGACACGAAGATTTTGAACAACATTCCTCCCATCTAAACTACCCTTTAGATGGAAAATTTTTCGAAAACCTTTATTTTCTTGAAAATGATTCCAACGATTTTGATTAAAATGATATATGTTTAAGATATCTTTATGACAAATTAAATGTATATTTTGAACTTTCTGGCTATATCCTATCTAGTCCTGTTTACTCTAGATGACCTCCGAATAACTAGTGAACCGTGAACTCGTGTACAAAAAAAATGTGGATCTTACTAAAACACACAATCTGTGAAAAAAATATAGAGTGAACCATTTCGGAAATATACCTTGTTATGTGTATCAGTTTCGCAGAACTTAAACTTTCGTCAAATGAAACATCCTTGTTCATTTTTTTATGTTAAACCGTGCAACGGAATCTCAAAGCTTTAAAAGATTTAACAATCGCTCAAAGCGTACTGCATTCGCATATTCCCCTTGTACCTACAAGGAAATAAGCAATAAGATAATTTGTACAAATGTTTATCTTAACTAATACGATGAAGATATAGTAATAAGAGTTTGTAAGAATGGTTAGTACAAGAGTAGAGAAAGATATGTGAGTGCAACACATCAGGCTTTTCAAAATATATTCTCAAAAATATGTATTCTTATATCAACTATATGTTAAATGAGATAAAGCTTTGTAGAAATGTTTTATGATATATTTCCTTATGTACAATGGGAATAGGTCAGTACTGTAGGCTTAAATGTTTCAACACATGCTCGCTCTCAGATGATGACTTTGAAATAGAATTACGTACTGTATGTATACCCAAGATATAATAATAATAATGATAATGATAATAATAATATAATAATATATAACAACAATATGAAGCATTACAACAATAAAAACAACCATAATAATACACACAATCACGGACCTTTTTCCGAAACTGTTTCTTGGGGGTTTCAGGGGGCCTCAGGTCATATTTGTAGTGAAATTTCGACATGAAATTTTGAGTCAAGTACAATACTTCACCTACTTACTATACATAGCAGAGACAGTAAAAATTAAAGAACTATTGTTTATACAATGCAAGATCTAAACATTTACAGAAGATACTGGATTTTCAAACTGCTAACTGGCTTTATATTTCACAACAGGCTTGCTCGAAAGCTTTTGCACAGAACTAGCTAAAGATACTTAAGGTTTCTTTGTTGCTGCAAGCATCACTGAATTCCTTCATTTGTTATGTTCTCAAAAACTACCAACGGAAGAGTTCTGTTTCATACCGCAGATTCCTTCTCTATTTTAAAGGTCAGAATTTGAATAATCCGCTCGTTCCAAAGTAGAAGTGAGAAGGTAAAGATAAAAAGCACGGGTTTCCGTCATTTTCTCCTAGGGATTAAACTCGCTTTACTTCTTGCTAGGTACTTGTCAGGAAACGTCCTTTGATTTCTAAAGCTACCGCTCGGCTCGGCTCGGCTCGCTTAATTCAGCCAAATTCTTCTCTTTCCTCTGAAAATTCTGTTCTGAACACCTGTTATAATAGTCAACATACATACACCCTCTTAAAGTAGTATCAGTAGTACTAATAATGATGATGATGACGACGATGACCATGATGATGCAAAAGTCGAATTACACTTTTTCTATCACTTTATTTTCCTTGTAAACTTTTGCATAAAAGCACAATTCTCTTTTACTGAGCGTAACACAGTCTACACCAGCGATTTCCAACGTTTGCGAAAGAGGGGAGCTTAGATTTACCTCCTACCACTCTATGCGGACACTGCCACTTTTAACACTCAGACATGCATTGTTACTGTGGCGGGTTGGTTATATATACCTTGCGTTTGATTTACGAAAGCATTTTCAAATCTTATGTGATAAACATGTGTTCATTAGTGACTTGTTTGGTAGTTCTTACGTTTAAGAAGTATATCAATATTTGACATAGTCTTAGAAGATACACCAAGTGATCGTCGTCACGTAACATATTGTGATATATACCTACAGACTTTTAATATAGTACAATTTGGAGAAACTCTGTTCACAAATATATGTAGAGTTATACTCACTCTTATATCTACACACTATTATACTTGTAAATGTTTATTTCTCTATATACTACATTTTAATATACATAAGCATTTTCAAATCTTATGTGATAAACATGTGTTCATTAGTGACTTGTTTGGTAGTGCTTACGTTTAAGAAGTATATCAATATTTGACATAGTCTTAGAAGATACACCAAGTGATCGTCGTCACGTAACATAATGTGATATATACCTACAGACTTTTAATATAGTTCAATTTGGAGAAACTCTGTTCACAAATATATGTAGAGTTATACTCACTCTTATATCTACACACTATTATACTTGTAAATGTTTATTTCTCTATATACTACATTTTAATATACATAAGCATTTTCAAATCTTATGTGATAAACATGTGTTCATTAGTGACTTGTTTGGTAGTGCTTACGTTTAAGAAGTATATCAATATTTGGCATAGTCTTAGAAGATACACCAAGTGATCGTCGTCACGTAACATATTGTGATATATACCTACAGACTTTTAATATAGTTCAATTTGGAGAAACTCTGTTCACAAATATATGTAGAGCTATACTCACTCTTATATCTACACACTATTATACTTGTAAATGTTTATTTCTCTATATACTACATTTTAATATACATAAGCATTTTCAAATCTTATGTGATAAACATGTGTTCTTTAGTGACTTGTTTGGTAGTGCTTACGTTTAAGAAGTATATCAATATTTGACATAGTCTTAGAAGATACTCCAAGTGATCGTCGTCACGTAACATATTGTGATATATACCTACAGACTTTTAATATAGTTCAATTTGGAGAAACTCTGTTCACAAATATATGTAGAGTTATACTCACTCTTATATCTACACACTATTATACTTGTAAATGTTTATTTCTCTATATAGTACATTTTAATATACATAAGCATTTTCAAATCTTATGGGATAAACATGTGTTCATTAGTGACTTGTTTGGTAGTGCTTACGTTTAAGAAGTATATCAATATTTGACATAGTCTTAGAAGATACACCAAGTGATCGCCGTCACGTAACATATTGTGATATATACAGACTTTTAATATAGTTCAATTTGGAGAAACTCTGTTCACAAATATATGTAGAGTTATACTCACTCTTATATCTACACACTATTATACTTGTAAATGTTTATTTCTCTATATACTACATTTTAATATACATAAGCATTTTCAAATCTTATGTGATAAACATGTGTTCTTTAGTGACTTGTTTGGTAGTGCTTACGTTTAAGAAGTATATCAATATTTGACATAGTCTTAGAAGATACACCAAGTGATCGTCGTCACGTAACATATTGTGATATATACCTACAGACTTTTAATATAGTTCAATTTGGAGAAACTCTGTTCACAAATATATGTAGAGTTATACTCACTCTTATATCTACACACTATTATACTTGTAAATGTTTATTTCTCTATATACTACATTTTAATATACATAAGCATTTTCAAATCTTATGTGATAAACATGTGTTCATTAGTGACTTGTTTGGTAGTGCTTACGTTTAAGAAGTATATCAATATTTGACATAGTCTTAGAAGATACACCAAGTGATCGTCGTCACGTAACATATTGTGATATATACCTACAGACTTTTAATATAGTTCAATTTGGAGAAACTCTGTTCACAAATATATGTAGAGTTATACTCACTCTTATATCTACACACTATTATACTTGTAAATGTTTATTTCTCTATATACTACATTTTAATATACATAAGCATTTTCAAATCTTATGTGATAAACATGTGTTCATTAGTGACTTGTTTGGTAGTGCTTACGTTTAAGAAGTATATCAATATTTGACATAGTCTTAGAAGATACACCAAGTGATCGTCGTCACGTAACATATTGTGATATATACCTACAGACTTTTAATATAGTTCAATTTGGAGAAACTCTGTTCACAAATATATGTAGAGTTATACTCACTCTTATATCTACACACTATTATACTTGTAAATGTTTATTTCTCTATATACTACATTTTAATATACATAAGCATTTTCAAATCTTATGTGATAAACATGTGTTCATTAGTGACTTGTTTGGTAGTGCTTACGTTTAAGAAGTATATCAATATTTGACATAGTCTTAGAAGATACACCAAGTGATCGTCGTCACGTAACATATTGTGATATATACTACAGACTTTTAATATAGTTCAATTTGGAGAAACTCTGTTCACAAATATATGTAGAGTTATACTCACTCTTATATCTACACACTATTATACTTGTAAATGTTTATTTCTCTATATACTACATTTTAATATACATAAGCATTTTCAAATCTTATGTGAAAAACATGTGTTCATTAGTGACTTGTTTGGTAGTGCTTACGTTTAAGAAGTATATCAATATTTGACATAGTCTTAGAAGATACACCAAGTGATCGTCGTCACGTAACATATTGTGATATATACAGACCTTTAATATAGTTCAATTTGGAGAAACTCTGTTCACAAATATATGTAGAGTTATACTCACTCTTATATCTACACACTATTATACTTGTAAATGTTTATTTCTCTATGTACTACATTTTAATAGACATAAGCATTTTCAGAAATTACCTTGCTGTTAATTGTCTTGCAGGTGGAAAGGTAATATTGGAATACGGAAGATTTTAAGCGATAGCCAATTGTTAAAATAGCTGGTTAGTGTGCGATATATTTGAAGTTCCAGTCTCTTGGCCAAGGCCATGAGAAAAAAGAAGAAATAACATATTTGTATTTCGCAAAAATTAAACCCATAATAAAGAATATCTCGGAAATTGTTCTATCAAAAGAAGAAATATGTATTTGACATAAATTGGGTGATATAACGAGATTCAATTTTTTTATTTAGTAAGGTTAAAATGTTTCTGTATCTGTTCACAATTTATGCAAAAAATAATCCAGAATGAAGAGGTCTTCTGTGGACATTCCCAAAAAATTCAACGTATGACTTAGAAACTGCGAGAGAATCCCGTGTTTTTGTCCGTCACTGGATACTGACTGTCTGCTTGTGATTTTATACGTCACAGGCAAGAGCTAATGCACTGTCAAGCTGGGTGTCCCAAAAAACACCGACAACGCTTAGTATGTAGTGCGGGATGGCAAACTGATTGGCTTTCAAATAGGAAAGCAGACTCCTGTCTGCAAATGCACGGTTTGGACGCTGGAGAGCGTCGAAGTTTGAGGACAAACGGTTATGCCAATTTGTTAACATTCGTTTTGGTATCTTAATACGGAAGTTATGCAACCATTTAGCCTTCTGTGTACTGGGATGAACGACCTGAGCATAATAATGATTATATTAATAAAAATTTGGCATAAATTGTGTGTTTTAACTACATCTATATTTTCTGTTTAGTAAGTTTTTATGTGTCTTATACGAAAAAATTATGCAAATATTATTCAGAATGAAGAGCACTTCAGAGCCTAGTCAAATGAACGTCAACATATACATTTCACTTGTCGTGAGAATATCTTAAACATACGGTATCTTAATCAAAATTATTAGAGCCATTTTTTACTTTCTCTACTGGTAATTAGGGGAAGTATTGTATTCCACCCAAAAATTCGATGTCAAAATTTCACCGGAAATACATGTTTTGAGGCCCCCTGAACTCAAAAAAAGCATTTTTAGAAAAAGGTTCGTGTGTGTCTGTGTGTGTCAGTCTGTCAGTCTGTCAGACTGTGGACAGCATAACTCAAAAACGAAAAGTCGGTTAAAAACCAAAGTTGGTATTTATGTTTAATGTCTTTCAAGGATGTGACACGAAGATTTTGAAGAAAGTAGCCCCACCCTAAACTACCCTTTACATGGAAGATTTTCCGAAAATTTTGATTTTCTTGAAAATGGTTCCAACGATTTTGATTAAAATGTCATATGTTTGAGATACTTTTACGACAAATGAAATGTATACCTTGAATTTTCTGGCTATTGCCCCTGTAGTCGTATTTACTCTGGATGAATTTTGCATAACTGGTAAACCGTTAGAGATAGACCAAATCATACTATACAAAAAATGTAGATCTTACTAAAATACACAATTTATGTCTCAATAAATTTTCTTGTAGGGTGAACCATTTCGGAGATATTCCTTGTTATGTGTGTGAGTTTCGGAAAACTTAGGACTTTCGTGAAATGGGTCATCGCTGTTCATTTTTTTATACGTTAAGTGTGCAAAGACAACAGAATCTCAAACATTTGACTATCACACAAAGCCTACTGTATTCTAACATTCCCCTTGTACCTACAAGGAAATAAGCAATAAGATAATTTGTACAAATGTTTATCTCAACTAAGAAAAAAGAAGATATAGGAATAAGAGTTTGTAAGAATGGTTAGTTCAAGAGTAGAGAAAGTCATGTGAGTGCAACACATCAGATTTTTAGAAAATAAGATTTTTCATAATTGGTTTCAAGTGAACAAAGGTTTTGGTAGTAGGATTTTGTTAAACATCTTGGTGTGGCATGTTTGGAAGGCACCTTTCGTTTTTGAGTTATTCTCTTCTCAGAAATGGAGTGCTTTTTTCGAGACTGAGGAAGATTCAGATCATGTATTCCCCTGAAATGTCGGTAGTGAATTTTGGGGTGGAATACAATACTTCCCATTACGTAGGCTTCGGCGGCGGTCTCCATATTAACCAAGGGGAAGGTTGCTGCTATTGTTGCCAATGCTTCGCCTTATATTGTTAATATAACACAATACTTGCTCTACTTAGTATACGGACGTAATAGAGAAGTAAATAAAATTAGTGTTGTCTAAGAAATTACTGCGAACTTAGTGTATGTGTTTTGCTTTTGTCATCATCGTAGTTATGGAGTGTTATTATTCTCTTTTATTCATCTAATTTAGCAAATTGTTAACGATTTTAACCAGTAATAAGGGCTGCTTATAATTTATATAAGTATGTTCATTTGCTAATGGGCGACAAAATCGCAGCGCTGTCAGCTGGTATTCCGGAATTAACTCACGTTCATTAATAATACAAATCCATAAATGGCTTTGATATCACTCATTTTACAATGATTGCTATGAGCAATTACGCTGTGTATGAGTAATTATTGACAGCCACAACAACCGCTTTGGGAAAAACACAATGTATTTTCCGGAACGGGACATGAAGATTTTATAACAAATATCCGATATAAATGATTTTGATTAAACGGCATATGTTTATTGTATCACAAACACGGTGTGTATGTTCATTTTTCAGCAAATAGTCTCTTGAAGTCCTGTTCATTTGTAACGAATTTGTGCAATTTTGTGTACTTGGTAAAGCATAAGAGAAAATCTGATGTGTTGTACTCATATGACTTTCTCTACTCTTGTACTAACCATTCTTACAAACTCTTATTCCTATATCTTCTTTGCATTAGTTGAGGTAAACATTTGTACAAATTATCTTACGGCTTTTTTCTTGTAGGTACAAGGGGAATATGAGAATACAGTGGGCTTTGAGTGATAGTCAAATCTTTTAAAGCTTTGAGATTCCGTTCTCTTTGCACACTTAACATATAAACAAATGAACAATGATGATCCATTTCACCTAAGTTTTAAGTTTTCCGAAACTCACAAACATAACAAGGAATAGCTCCGAAATGGTTCACCCTACAAGAAAATTTATGTAGACATAAATTGTGTATTTTAGCAAGATCTACATGTTTTGTATGTTAAGATTTTGTCTATCTCTAACGGTTTACCAGTTATGCAAAAGTCGTCCATAGTAAATACGACTACAGGGGCTATAGCCAGATAATTTAAGATACACATTTCATTTGTCATCAAAATGGTATCTCAAACATATGACATTTTAATCAAAATCGTTAGAGCCATTTTCAAGAAAATCAAAATTTTCGAAAACTTTTTCCATGTAAAGGATAGTTTAGGGTGGGGCTATTTTGTTCAAAATCTTCGTGTCGCATCCTTGAAGGACATTAAACTTAAATACCAACTTTGGTTTTTAACCGACTTTTCGTTTTTGAGTTATGCTGTCCACAGTCTGACAGACTGCCAGACTGACACACACACACACACACACACACACACACACACACACACACACACACACACACACACACACACACACACACACACACACACACCTTTTTTAAAAAATGCTTTTTTTTTTTGGATTCAGGGGTTCTCAAAACATATATTTCTGGTGAAATCTCGACATCGAATTTTTGGGTGGAACACGATACTTCGCCTACTTACCAGCAGAAAAAGTAAAAATCAAGAACTTAAAAACCAGAGTTGCAGAACTCTTTAAACAGACAGTTTGTGTGGTATAACATTTTAATGGCATTAAACATTTTCCAAATATTGGTTGTTATTGATTTTAACATACAAATACTTTATCATGCAATTTTAATTCCTTGACACTTGTCCTAACGATGGTTGTGATGGCGCCCGCGCCTCCTTAGGCATGATTTAAATGTGCCCGAGCACATAAGAAAGTTGAACAGCACTACTTTAGTTCATCACTGTAGCAGCCAGCAGCAGATTCAACAAAGACAGAAATACTAGAGACTATGCCAAAAGTGTCGCACATTCGGAAGGACCTCAACAATGATTCGTAGAGATATAAAACTAAGTAAACTCATATGATAGAGTAAACAGACGTAAACTATGGAATATATTGAGAGAGTATTGCATACCATCAAGTTGAATTAATGCTATTAAGCCTTTGTATGGGCAAACACAAATTAAAATAAATATAAATCAAGTTTGAGCACAATGACAAGTGGAGGTTTGCAACCAGGCTCTCATATTTTATTTGTAATTTATATGAACTAATTCTGGAAGAGTGTAATTTGATGGAGCCAAGAGGCATAAACATAGCGAGAAATAAGCAGATTAAAACTGTTTTATTTGCGTGCTGTTAGCTAATAAAGAGGACGAACTACAATATAATGTAACAAAATTAATAAACGTATTAAAATATTACCTATATCATGGAAATATCCTACAACAGGTAATGGCAATGGAGGGTAAAGCAATGAGGACAGCAAAAATACTGACAGAAGGGGGGAAATGTACAACAGGTGAACATTTTCAATTACTTAGGATGCAATGTCACGAATTGTAAAATTAATTTATACTTAGAGCAAAACATACAGAAATATAACAGGACAAATGTATTCTAAAGAAAAAATTTCGAAAAAATATGGTTAATTAGATTTTACAATGTTCTTTCAAAAACTGTGCTGTTCTGAAACATAGACCATGACAGTTCAGGATTTCGAGGAGAATAGAAGGAGCACAAATGAGATTCCTCAGATTGGTTGGAAAGGCAACAATAAGAAACAAAAACAAATAAGGAGGAATAACATTACAGGTTAAATTAAGCACTGTCAGGATCATGTAGCAAGAATGACAGACTAGCAAGTAAGCCATACTTTAATTTGGGGAGCGTGATCAAGAAGAAGATGGAACGATGGAATTAAACAGCAATAACCCATCTTTGAAAGGAACAAGAAGAAGGCATAAAAGTAAGATACGAGTGGATGGAGAAAGCCATATGACTGTAGTGAGTGAGTGAGTTGGGTTTAAGGGCCCGTCGACAACTAGGTCATTAGGACCCATATGACTGTAACACATTAGATTTGTATATCTACAGATATAAACAACGAAGGTCAATGTTCTCTGTAGCAGTTGTTGTTTCCTCATGCACCGCGTGTTAACAGGTAACCTTTAGGTTGAAGTGAAAGTTTGTTTATACCACAAGCATCTGTTGAGCTTCCTCCAACAGGAAGGGGAACAGGAGGAACTTAGAGGAGAGAGTAGAAAACTGCTAAAAGAAACTTTGACTGACTTCAGCTCACTTCACGTTGATCCTGTGAAGGATTTTCCTGTTCCCAGTGACAGGAACAAATTGCTAAGTGCCACACACTAAACAGAAACTCTCGTGTCTATGTAAAGTCATGCAACATTCACCCCGCTGCCTTTGTACTACTTAGCCCTGTAGTTTCACACTGAGGGAGAGTTTGGGCTACAGGATGTGTCGATTTTCTTACTTTCTCTACTGCGTACTTACAAAAGTCAGAGGAAGTGTTGTATTCCACACAGAAACTCAAAAAATATTGTCCCAAAAATACAGGTTTGGAGACTTGGTTCAAATCATACCTAAGTGCAAGGAAACAAGGCGTTGTAGTGAATTATCACAATATTATAAGGGGAAGAGCAACAACAACAGCCCAACTTGACATCCCAATAAGCTACGAAAGATGGCCCCATCCTGCTGATAACATAATCATTGAACAAAAGAACGAAACAGAGGCATATGCAATTCAAATATATACCGATGGCAGCAAAACTCACACGGGTGTAGGATCTGGAGTTGTTATAATCTATCAAGACCAATCAATACAAAAATATCAGTTTAAATTACATAACAGGTGCTCCAACAACCAAGCGGAACAAATCGCTATATTAAATGCTCTTAAAATTCTTAATGCCATAGAAATTAAAGATAAATCTGCAGCAGTGCACACTGATAGCCAGATAACATGAGATCTTCTACGGAATAACAGAAAACATTATCATCTGATAGAGGAAATAAGAATCAACCTAACAACCCTAAAATCCAAAGAATGGAAGATAAACTTTACATGGGTTAAAAGGCATATAGGAATTGAAGGAAATGAGCTTGCTGATACACTAGCTAAAGAAGCAGCAAATAACACAGCTACAGCAATAGTGTACGATTTAAAGCCCATTAGCACCATGAAAAGTGAACTGAAACAAGAGAGTCTGAAACGATGGGAAAATGAGTGGAAAACCACACAAAATGCTGCAC
The DNA here is from genome assembly GCA_030765045.1 of Tenodera sinensis. Classification (NCBI taxonomy): domain Eukaryota; kingdom Metazoa; phylum Arthropoda; class Insecta; order Mantodea; family Mantidae; genus Tenodera; species Tenodera sinensis. The sequence goes on from CM060962.1 coordinate 302,987,455, forward strand.
TTACAAAGACCTATTTCCCCAGGGTTGAAAAAAGACTAAAACTGAATTTAAAGCTTACCCACAACTTTACAGCATGGGAAGTTTGGTGAATACTTCCATCGATTCAAATTAACAAATGATCCAACATGCGTGTGTAAAAAGGAAACACAAACGGTGCACCACATCCTATGGGAGTCTGAAGTACTAAAGCGTGAAAGAAAGGATTTCAAGAAAGCCGTGACACTTAAAGGTGCGAAGTGGCCTATCGCAAATCAAGAATTAGTGGAAAAACATATGAAACTATTCCATAAGTATGTAAACAATATAGACTTTGAACTTTTGAAAATAACTACCATTTCATAATTATACGAAACCAATAACGATTGTACTGTAATCTTAGATATGTTCAATGATGTAAAACCATATGCATGTAGTATTACATTTCTGTAATGGAACATGCAGAAATAAATTGTTGTAAAAAAAGGCGTTGTAGTAAACAGTGACATTGAGTATCAGAAACAAACATCAAATTGGAAATCAGTAACACATGGAGTACCCCAAGATTCAGTACTGGGACCTCTATTATTTCTGATTTTTATAAATGACCTATCCCTTTATATAAAGGATATAGCAAGTACCGTACTGTTTGCTGATGACAGTAGTGTGCTCTTCACCAGTAGAAACTTAAATGGATGTGTAATTGAATTAAACTATGTCTTTTAGTGTATGTCTTATTGGTTTAAAGTTAATAAATTGTCTGTAAACTCAGAATAAAACGAAGGTTGTTAAATTTATAACTCATTAAAATCACACTCTCCTATCGAAATTAGGATAAATTACATGTTATTAGAGAAAATAGATAACATAAAATTTGTGGGCCTTCAAGTAGACAAATATTTAACTGTAAAGCTCACATTAAGTATATGTTACACAAACTCAGCTCTGCCTGTTATGTTATCCGAGCACTGGCAAACGTGAGTTCTAGAGACACACTCAGATTGCTTTACTATGCTTATTTTAACTCTAGAATGGAATATGGAATTTTATTTTGGGGCAATTCAGTAGAGAGCAAACGAATATTCCTTATGCAAAAGAAGGTTATAAGAATAATTATTTCCAACACCCATAGCAGACATTCATGTAAAGATATTTTAGAAGACTTAAAATATTAACATTACCTTGCATGTATATATTCTTGATCCTAAAATTCTTCATATGCAATCGATTCACATTTATAACAAACAATTAAATTCACGAGATAAACACTAGACAAAAGAGCAACATCCATCATCCCAGTAGAAAGCCTTCTTGCTTCCAGAAAGGTGTGTATTATGAAACCATCAAAATATTTCGTGCTCTTCCTAACGAACTTAAGGAAAGAGTCGACAATTCCAATGCTTTTAATATTGCTGCTAAAGAGTACCTATGTTCAAAATCATTTTATTCTGCACAAGATTATTTGAATGACAAATTATCCTGTTAATACTTATAGGTATAGCCTTGTGAGTAATCTCTAGCTTCTCTAGTGACAAATCTTTCTTAATTACATTTGATGCGTGTGCGAAAGCTACCTCAATGTATATGTATAGAACAGTCTGACAAAAGATGACATTCATTGCCAATTATAACCGAACAGTAGGGCGTGGCAGGGAAAGCCTAGCCAAAGATTAAAACTAAGCTCAATTTATATGTGTAAATATACATAATGTAAGTCTTATAATTACACGCAAGTTTCTCCTTTACCCTACTTTTTTCTTATTTTTTGTTTTGCTTTTTGTGCCTGTAAGTGTGTTTTTATATGCTATTCTGTGTATTTATTGAAATGTTCAATGTTCACTGGCCCCATGGCTACTAGTGAGCTCGGTGAATACAATCCAAACTAGTCTAATCTAATCCCGAAAAAAAAAAATCTGATTTCTTGCCCTCACATAACCTTCTCTGTTCTTGTACTAACTATTCTTACAAACTCTTAGTCCTTGTTCTATTTCATGTTAATCGAAATAAACATTTGCAGAAATTATCTTATTGGTAATTTTCTTACAAGTAAGAGGAATATAGGAATACAGTAGACTTTGAACGATATTCAACTATTTTAAAGCTAGTGGCTATATGAAGGATTTGAAATTCCGTTCAAGTGAAAAATGTGAATAATGACCTACAATTTTTGAAAAGTTTTAAGTTTTCCAAAACTCACAAAACTAACAAATATTGAAATGGTTGACTACAAAAACTTTATTTAAACATGAATTGTGTGTTTTAGCAAGATCTACATTTTTACTTCCTCTACTGGTAAGTAGAAGGAAGTATTGTATTCCATACAAAAATTCGATGTCGAGATTTCACCGCAAATATATGTTTTGAGACCCAAAAAAGCATGTTTAGAAAAAGGTCCGCGCTCGCGCGCGTGTATGTGTGTGTCTCTGTGTGTATTTGTGTCTGTGGACAGCACAACCCAAAAACGAAAAGTCGCTTAAAAACCAAAGAAGGCGTTTAAGTTTAATGCCTTTCAAGGATGCGACACGAAGATTTTGAAGACAACCCTAAACTACGCTTTACACGGAAAATTATTCGAAAATTTTGGTTTTCTTGAAAATACCTGTAACGATTTTGATTAAAATGCCTTTTATTTGAGATATTTGTATGACAAATGAAACGTATATTTTGAATTCTCTGACTACAGCCTATGTAGTGCTGTTTAGTCTGGATGACTTTTGAATAAGCCGTAAACCATAAGAGATATACAAAATCTTACTGTACAAAAATGTAGATCTTGCTAAAACACACAATTTATGTCTCAATAAAGTTTCTTGTAGAGTGAGCTGTTTCGGAGATATTCCTCGTTATCTGTGTCAGTTTCGGAAAACTTAAAACTTTGGTGAAATGGTACATCTTTGTTCATTTTTTATATGTTAAGCGTGCAAAGAGAACAGGATCTCAAAGGTTTAAAAAATTTGTCAATCGCTCAAAGCTTACTGTATTTCCATATTCCCCTTGTACCTACAAGGAAATAAGCAATAACAAGTTTCTGGAAATATTTATCTCAACTAACACGAAGAAGATATAGGAATAAGAGTTTGTAAGAATGGTTAGTACAAGAGTAGAGAAAGTCATGTGAGTGCAGGAGATCAGAATCATGAAGAAGATATAGGAATAAGAGTATTGTAAGAATGGTTAGTACAAGAGTAGAGAAAGTCATGTGAGTGCAACACATCAGATTTTTTGTATAGTAAGATTTGATGTATCTCTTATGGCTTACCAGTTATGCAAAAGTCATCCAGAGTAAACTGGAATACATAGGCTATAGCCAGAAAATTCAAAATATACACATCATTTGCCATACAAGTATCTTAAACATACGCCATTTTAATCCAAATCGTTAGAGCCAATTTTCGAAAAAGTTTCTATGTAAAGGTGAGTTTGAGGTGGAGGAATTCTTTTCAGAATCCTCGTGTTACATCCTTGAAAGATATTAAACTTAAATATGAACTTTGTTTTTAACCGACCTTTTGTTTTTGAGTTATGTTGCCCACAGATTGATACACACACGGGAAAATGCTTTTTCCGGATTCAGGGGCCTCAAAACATGTATTTCCGCTGAAATCTCAACATCGACAGGTTAACTGTTGAGGAATGACAGTTATAAGTCAGAGTAACTAAGGCAATTAGGCATTCCGGGACCTAGGGCAACAAGAAACCGTTTAACTCAAGGTTTCGAAACTTGAAACTTGAAACTTACACAGAGAACTGTATGAAAACACACACATAGAGCTTGTTCTGAAAATCAGAATGGGAAAATAATTCTTGGAATTTAGAAGCCAGAAAGTAAAATTTGTGTTTCAGATGCGAACAACAAGCTCACTAGTTGGTAACGTATAAATTAGGAACTTTGGTGAGGTAGTGGTGAAGTAGGGCGTGTAATTATAAAATTTGTGTCTTATGGTCTTAAAATAATTATACTAGAGAGGTGTTTTACTGTAATCGATTCTCAGCAGTCCGTAGCGTGTAAAGAGCACGCTCGGGTTAGCAAATGCTCGCCAGTAGCCGCAGGCAATTGAGCCTTTCACGGCGACTTGACCTTCTCATTATTATTACGGATATAGTTATTTTTAACCGCAAAATTATTGATTCATACTCCAGAATCTAGGAGATATAATGTAATTTCTAGTGCCAAGATACAAAAATTGAATTACTTTCTCTACTACGTACACTAAGTAGGGGAAGTATTGAATTCGACCCAAAAATTCTATGTTGAGATTTCAACGGAGATATGGTTTCAGACCCTCTGCATCCAAAAAGGCATTTTTAGAAAAAGGTCTGTCCGCGCGTACACTTGTCTCGCACTCATTGAACACTGACCCACTTACGTCTGTAACTCTCTATTTCCCTGCTGTTTCCTCGCCTCCTTATATATCGAGGATGACGCCATACCGTCCTCTTTGGAACTTTTACAAACCCACCGGCTGCAGTACAATTCTCTAAGGCTCTAGAAAGCTGTTAGATTTTCGCTTGATTGTTGTTAGCAACATGTTTATTCGCTTTATTTCCTCGGCGGCCGCTTTAGAAGTTTGCTGTCTTTGAAGAATGATTATTAAAGAATGATGGTTATGTGAAAGCTTCTGACTAAATTAAATATAATTATGTGATATTATTTAGCAGATTTAGTTATTACAGCAGTTTTAATTCCGCTTACATATACTAAGCATATGGTATTTTAATGAAAATCGTTAGAGCCATTTTCAAGAAAATCAAAATTTTCCAAACGTGTTCCTTGTGAAGGGTAGTTTAGGGTGGAGAAATTCTCCTCAAAATCTTCGTGTCGCATCCTTGAAAGACAATGTTAAATACCAACTTTGGTTTTAACCAACTTTTCGTTTTTGAGTCATGCTGCCTACAGGCTGGCAGGTACACACGCACGCTCGCGGACCTTTTTCTAAAAATGCTTTTTTTTCTGGATTCAGGGGCCCTCAAATCATATATTTCCAGTGAAATCTCGACATCGAATTTTTTGGTGGAATACAATACTTTCTCTACTTTATTAAACGTATTAGAGAAAGTAAAAATATGGATAATAGTGTGAATTTTTCACGCTTTAAATTGCTAATATAAGATATTTAGATAATTTGAATATACATCAAATTATAACATAAAAACAACAAAAGAAAGAAAAAAGAAACAAAATCTGATGATTTACTCATTTCGAATGACTCCCCTGAGTAAATTATTCTTACAAATTCTTGTATCCATTGCATGTTAATCGGTATAAACCTTTGTAGAAAATGTTTAATTTTGTATTTTCTTGTAGGTGCAACGGGAATAGGAGAATGCACTACTCCTAAGCAATAGACGAATATGTTAAAAGTTGGTTGTAGTGTGATAGATTTGAATGCCGCTCTCTTTGCATGATAAGGAAGGATCCAATTATTCGTGGACATACAATCAGGGTTGCCAGATCTACTGATTTTTCAGATCTCCTGCTTTTGTACAAATCTACTGATCTACTGCTAAAAACCGAAGGCACTTCACTGCTTTATATGTATTTTTTATTATTAAACAATATTTTCCTTAACATCATATAATTCGCTCTGCTGAAAAGGATTTTGAGGCAAGGCATTTCCCTCGTGTAACCTTTGTTTCTGCATTGTGAACTATCCTTGACTGCTACATTAAACCTGAACGTTTGAATTGCACTGAAATATATAAAGTTGAATACAGGGACCCAAAAGTATTTCTTCCTGTGGAAAACATGTATTTTAGTGCCACAGTTCAAAATCATTCCTATCCGACAAATATGTACAAGTTTTCATTAAATGATCCTCTTCTTACAATGTTAGAACCAAACACTTCATTCAATTGCATATTCACTTGCTTCTCGATTTGCTAATTTGGTGAAAGCAGTTCAACAAACAGATACAGAATGGAGGAGGCTATTGCGCAATACCCACATTGCCTGTGGCACTAACTCTACAGCGTAAGAGTTTTGGAGCGAATAATATATATTAATTATACTATTATTGTCATAAATATGCATAGCACACTAAGCAAAATTGCCGGTTAAAAAATCTACTATTTTCTCCTACTTTTTATTTTCTCTACTGGTAAGTAGGGGAAGTATTGTATTCCACCCAAAAATTCGATGTCGAGATTTCACTGGAAATACATGTTTTGAGGCCCCCTGAATTCAAAAAAATTCATTTTTAGAAAAAGGTCCGTGTGTGTGTGTCTGTGTGTGTGTCTGTGTGTGTGTATGTGTCTGTGTGTCTGTGTATCTGTGTGTCAGTCTGTCAGTCTGTCAGTCAGTCTGTCTGTCAGTCAGTCTGTCAGTCTGTCAGTCTGTCAGTCTGTCAGTCTGGCGGCGCCGTGGCCGAGCGGTTAGCGCGCTCGCCTACCACCTAGGCGGCCCGGGTTCGATCCCAGGGACCCGCATGTGGTATTCGTGGTGGACGAAGCGGCGTCAGGGCGGGCTTACTCCGGGTACTCCGGTTTCCCCCGCCATCTCATTCCACCGGTGCTCCATCTTCATGTATCATCAGTGTCACCGCCTGCGGTGCCGTAGTAGTAAAACCGGGCGTTAAACACTACAACAACAACAACAACAACAGTCTGTCAGTCTGTGGACAGCACAACTCAAAAACGAAAAGTATGTTAAAAACCAAAGTTGGTATTTAAGTTTAATGTCTTTCAAGGATGCAACACGAAGATTTTGAAGAAAATAGCCCCACCCTAAACTACCCTTTACATGGAAAATTTTTCGAAAGTTTTGATTTTCTTGAAAATGGCTCTAACGATTTTTATTAAAATGTCATATGTTTGAGATATTTTTATGACAAATAAAATGTATATCTTGAATTTTTTGGCTATAGCCCCTGTAGTCATATTTACTCTGCACGACTTTTGCATACCTGGTAAACCGTTAGAGATAGACCAAATCATACTATACAAAAAATGTAGATCTTGCTAAAATACACAATTTATGTCCCAATAAATTTTCTTGTAGGGTAAACCATTTCGGAGATATTCCTTGTTATGTGTGTGAGTTTCGGAAAACTTAGAACTTTCGTGAAATGGGTCATCGTTATTCATTTTTTATATGTTACGTGTGCAAAGAGAACGGAATCTCAAAGCTTTCAAAGATTTGACTATCGCACAAAGCCTACTGTACTCCCTTGCACCTACAGGGAAATAAGCAATAAGATAATTTGTACAAATGTTTATTTTAACTAACACGAAGAAGATATAGGAATAAGAGTTTGTAAGAATGGTTAGTACAAGAGTAGAGAAAGTCATGTGAGTGCAACACATCAGATTTTTTCAAATCCAATCTCCTGTTTTTACTTGGACAGACATGGCAACATTGCACAGTTCCCTCTCTAGCTCTCCGTGTGTGGCACAGAAAATAGAAAAGTGCAGAATATGTGACAAATGTTCCTTGAAGTGCGGACGCCATGTTTTGAAGGACAGCACTGATTTGTTAGAAAGTTTTGATGCAGGTGGATGTTGTTTACAGTTGCTAATATTCAGTCAGTGATTATTATCATGGCGTTGCTAGGAGGGAGTTGTGACGTCATATCGGACAAAAGGAAGGAGACAGTCTAGTGTTTGTTCCATTCATTACCAAAGGGTTATTTTCAACTCCCACAAAGGCCTTACATAACAAAACTACGTCGACGTTTCATAAAACTTGGTTGACACACATCACGGCGCTGTCTATGTGCCTGATTTATTTTTATACAACAAAATGTTGTTATTACGCCTCTTCATCATTATCATCATCACGACAGAGCCCTTGTGAGTGTTGCGCCTTCAAGAAAACAGATCTGTTCACGTCATTCGTGCTCTGGTGTCACTCCTTCCCATTACTTTATAATTGTCTATTGTTTTCGGACATTCGTCCTTCATCTTCACCGTTTACATAACCCTTCGGATGGTTTGGTTGCATAGTAACTTAAATATGCACTTTTATTACTTTCTCTACTACGTATACTAAGTAGAGGAAGTAGTGTATTCCACCCAAAAATTCGATGTCGAGTTTTCAGGGGAAATATGTTTTAAGACCCCCTGAACAAAAACACCAGCAATTTTAGAAAAAGGTGTGTGTGTGTCTGTGTGTGTGTCTGTGTGTGTGTGTGTGGGTGTGGGTGTGTCTGGGTGTGTGTGGGTGTGTGTGTTTGTGTGTGTGTTTGTGTGTGTGTGTGGGTGTGGGTGTGTCTGGGTGTGTGTGGGTGTGTGTGTTTGTGTGTGTGTGTGTGTGTGTGTGTGTGTGTGTGTGTGTGTGTGTGTGTGTGTGGACACCGTAACGAAAAGTCGGTTAAAAACCAAAGTTTATATTTAATTTTAACATTCTTCAAGGATGCGACACGAAGGTTTTGAAGAAATTTCCTTCAACATAAACTACCCTTTACATGGAAAATTTTTCGAACATTTTGATTTTCTTGAAAATGGCTCAAACGATGATTAAAATGCCATATGTTTGAGATATTTTCATGCCAAATTAAATGTATATTTTGAATTTTTTGGCTATAGCCCATGTAGTCCTGTTTACTCTTCCTGACTTTTGCATAACTAGTAAATCGTAAGAGATACACCAAATCTTACTATACAACAAATGTAGATCTTTCTAAAACGCATAATTTATGTCCAAATAAATTTTTCTGTGGAGTGAACCGTTTCGCAGATATTCCTTTTTATTTGTGAATTTTGCAAAACTTCGTGCAAAGTACATGTGAAGATAATAAATCCTATGACCTTACAGCCCGCTTGGCATCAAGTGATCTGGTCAGCATCACGCATCCCCCACCCGCAAAGTTCGTTCACGAGACTAGGACAGCTGCCTATCACAGCTTCTCACTTTCTTCACATACTGAGTGGGCACTGGTAGTAATCGAACCCGGGTGGATTCCGTGGCCAGGAACGAGAGCTCCACGCTCTAGGCCGCAGAGTTACGGCGCAGTACAGAGATAGGCAATATTAATTTGTATTCATGTTGTGCCTTTTATTCTGAACATATTCATTAATGGCGCTTAACATGTTCTTGCTTTGAACTTTCTGTATTTGATCCCACAAAACATCCCGTGAAAGATTTCTTGTCCTGGAACGTTTGTGGTATATTTTCTCTTGAAGAAAGCCATTGTTTTGATTGCTCTTTTGTCTCTGATGTAGAGCAATATACTCTCGCGTCTTCAGTGTTGCGAAACAATGCACAAGTTCCTTTAACTTAGGTTTAAACGGGTGTAAGTCTTTACCAAAAACAGCTCCCACCTTCAATTCTAAACACTCGCATAAATAAGAAATGCGCCGCTGATTCTGTCGAAAGCTTACAATGCACTGCCAGCGCTATCTCAAGTCAGACTGTTTCATAGCGTTGATTCCATTGTATTCAGCAATAAATTGCTCAGTCCGGTTGTCAAACTTTAGTGTATTTCAATGAACTTGTGTGCAAAAATTGATAGTTCTGTTTACATTCTTTCACAGTTTTATCTGCACCCTGTGCTTGATGAATTACTCTAACAGAGGTTCATGAGGTGGAACATTTAAAGTCTACTGACAGTAGGCAGAGATATTGCACTCCATCCAAAAATTCTATACATAACAAGATTTTTATTGTGACGCCGGGTGCGGCGTATAACAAAGGATGGTAGGGACTAAGCTACTTCACACTATATATTAGGTCGGCGAACAAACAAAGGTATTCAAGGTCAAGCTTCCCCACACCACTCACGCAAGCAAACACGTGACCAGCAACAATCAGGCGGCAACACAAAGGGTTCTCC
>CM060962.1:303002200-303157200 GCA_030765045.1 Tenodera sinensis
TATGAATTGTTTGTAAAAGATGCAGCAGAGAAAGAAATATGTTTGTGTTTCATAAAAGAAACGTGACTAGAGAAAACCGTGTGAGTGTAATACGTTGTATTTGTATTAAAAAATCTGATGTGCTGCACTCACATGACTTTCTCTACTCTTTTACTAACCATTCTTATAAGCTTTTATTCCTATATCTTCATCATGTTAGTTGAGATAAACGTTTGCAGAAATTATCTTATTGCTTATTTCCTTGTAGGTACAAGGGGAATATGAGAATACAATAGGCTTGGAGCGATAGCCCAATCTTTTAAAGCTTTAAAATGTCGTTCTCTTTGTACGGTTAACATATAAAAATGGATAACGATGTTCCATTTGACGGATATATAAATTCTCCAAAAATCACACAAATAACAAGAAATATCTCCAAAATGGTTCACTACACCACAAAAAACAAAAAAAAAAAAAAAAAAATTATTAAGACATAAATTGTGAATTTTAGCGAGAGCTAAATTTTTGTATAGTAAGATTTGGTCTATCTCTTGCGGTTTACCAGTTATGCAAAAGTCATCCAGAGGAAATAGGACTTCATGCGCTATAGCCAGAAAATTCAGTATATACATTTCATTTATCATAAAAATATCTCAAGCATATGACATTTTAGTCAAAATCTTTAGAGCCATTTTCAAGAAAAATAAAAATTATCGAAAAATTTTCCATTTGAAGGGATGTTCAGGGTGGGGGAATTTTCTTCAAAGTCTCCGTGTCGCATCCTTGAAAGACATTAAACAGTACTAGCTTTGGTTTTTAAACGACTTTTCATTTTTGACTTATGTTGTCCATAGACAGACACACATACGGGCCTTTTTCTAAAAATGCTCTTTTTTTGGATTCAGAGGTCCTCAAAACATATTTCCGGTGAAGTCTCAACATCGAATTTTTGGGTGGAATAGAATACTTCCTCTACTTCACCAAAACTAGCAGAGAAAGTAAAAAATATAGACAATTCTATTAATTGTTTGCAGAAGATGGAGTACAGAAAGAAATCTGTTTGTGTTTCATAAAAGAAAAAATCTGATGTGTTGCACTCACATGACTTTCTCTACTCTTGTACTAACCACTCAGAATACAGTAGGCTTTGTGGGATAGTCAAATGTTTTAAAGGTTTGAGATTCTGTTGTCTTTGCTCACTTAACATATAAAAAAATGAACAACGATGATCCATTTCACCAAAGTTCTAAGTTTTCCGAAACTCACACACATAACAAGGCATATCTCCGAAATGGTTCACCCTACAAGAAAATTTATTTTGACATAAATTGTGTATTTTAGCAAGATCTACATTTTTGTATAGTATGATTTGGTTTATCTCTAACGGTTTACCAGCTATGCGAAAGTCGTCCAGCGTAAATACGACTACAGGGGCTATAGCCAGAAAATTCAAAATATACATTTCATTTGTCATAAAAATATCTCAAACATATGACATATTAACCAAAATCGTTAGAGCCATTGTCAAGAAAATCAAAATTTTTGAAAAATTTTCCATGTAAGGGGTAGTTTAGGATGGGGCTATTTTCTTCAAAATCTTCGTGTCGCATGCTTGAAAGACATTAAACTTAAATACCAACTTTGGTTTTTAACCAACTTTTCGTTTTTGAGTTATGCTGTCCACAGACAGACAGACAGACTGACAGCCACACAGACACACAGACACACACAGGGATGTTTTTATAAAAATCCTTTTTTTGGATTCAGGAGGCCTCAAAACGTATATTTCCGGTGAAATCTGGACATCGAATTTTTGGGTGGAATACAATACTTCCCCTACTTACCAGTAGAGAAAGTAAAAATGAGCAGAGAAAACCGTGTGAATGTAATACGTTGCATAGTAAAATGGATAGCATGGAAATCCCGTCTATGAAAAGATACAAGTACATACACATGCGGAATTTTGCCGTGATCGGTCAAGCGGTATAGGAATGCACACCTAGGTACCTACATGTATTTATACCCATCGCTTTGTTCATTAATACGACAGCTTTATTGTTTTCTACTGTCCAGGTTGGTGAAAACACAGCACTGATCTATTTCATCGCAATGCGGAACAAGAGCTTGTGTAATAACATATAACAGACTCAATAATACTAATTACAAACCAACGTGCGAAAATAAAACATATACAAGAGAGAAAAGATTTAAAACACAAAAAAAATCTGATGTGTTGCACTCACATGACTTTCTCTACTCTTGTACTAACCATTCTTACAAACTCTTATTCCTATATCTTCTTTCTTGTTAGTTGAGACAAACATTTGTACAACTTATCTTATTGCTTATTTTCTTGTAGGTACAAAGGGAATGTTAGAATATAGTAGGCTTTGTGCGATTGTCAAATGTTTGAGATTCTGTTGTCTTTGCACACTTGACATAAAAAAATGAACAGTGATGATCCATTTCACCAAAGTTCTAAGTTTTCCGAAACTCACACACATAACAAGGAATATCTCCGAAATGGTTCACCCTACAAGAAAATTTATTGAGACATAAATTGTGTATTTTAGCAAGATCTACATTTTTTGTACAGTATAATTTGGTGTATCTCTAACGGTTTACCGGTTATGCAAAAGTCGTCCAGAGTAAATATGACTACAGGGGCTATAGCCAGAAAATTCAAGATATACATTTCATTTGTCCTCAAAATATCTAAAACATGTGACATTTTAATCAAAATCGTTAGAGCCATTTTCAAGAAAATAAAAATTTTCGAAAATTTTTCCATGTAAAGGGTAGTTTAGCGTAGGGCTATTTTCTTCAAAATCTTCGTGCTGCATCCTTGAAAGACATTAAACTTAAATACCAACTTTGGTTTTTAACCGACGTTTCGTTTTTGAGTTATGCTGTCCACAGGCTGACACACACACACGGACACACACACACACACACACACACACACACACACACACACACACACACACACACACACACACACACACACACACACACACACACACACGGACCTTTTTCTAAGAATGCTTTTTTTGGATTCAGGGGGCCTCAAAACATATATTTCCGGTGAAATCTCGACATCGAATTTTTGGGTGGCGTACAATACTTGCTCTACTTACCAGTAGAGAAAGTAATAGGGTTTGTCATGGTAAATGCAACTGAAGAGTGCAAATTCAAAGATAAAGCGTTTACAGTTGACACTCCGTAAGGAGAACAGTACATATGGAATATGGATATTTGATTCTGTATATTGTTCTGTTCAAAAAAGGAAACAGGAGTGAATTAAATTATTATAGAGGTATAAACCTCTTAAATGTGGGCTGCAAAATATTTGCTAACATTTTAAATAAACGTCTAAACAATACATGCAAAATCCTACTAAGCGACTAACAACATGGTTTCAGAAGAGGGTGTCGGTGGCTCAGTTGGTTAGACGCTGGCCAACTGATCCCAAGGTCGCGGGTTCAAAACCGGCCCAGGCCGATGGTTTTTAAGTGTGCTTAAAAACGACAGCTCCATGTCAGTAGATTTACTGGCATGTAAAAGAACTCCTGCGGGACGAAATTCCGGCACACCGGCGACGCTGATGTGATCCTGGCAATTGACAGCGTCGTTAAACAACAAAATAATTAATTAATTTCAGAAGAGGGAGATCCTGTACGGATTGCGTATTTATAGTGTGGCAGATAACAGGAAAACGTAGAGAATATAATTTGGAAACACATCTACTACTTATTGACTATATAAAAGCATTTGACAGAGTTCTTCGTGAAAAAGTATGGGAAATAATGTGTGACAGATAGCCACAATATCTTACTGCTGTGATACGACAGAACAAAGGATGCAGTAAGAGCATGGAAACAGAATTAATAAATTTAGGAGCAAGACAAGCCTGCCCAACGTCGCAGACTCAGCAGTTGAGGAGTGGCAATCCCAACTGAGAAGTAATTTTAAACTAAATTCTACTAATTTGAATACCTACTTATTTGCTGATGATCAAGTAATCTTTGCTGCAAATGAAAACATGCTTCAATTAGCAGCACATCGTTTGGAGAAAATAATAATTAATTACAAATTAAATATTTCAGCTCAAAAACAAAGACTATGACTTTTGTAGGGAAAGATCAGATAAGACCAAAAATAATAATAAAAGATAAAACAATAGAACAAGTATAACATTTCAATCACCTGGGATCTGATATTTCATTTCATGACCATACAGATATAAAACAAAATTATATACATTTCAGAATATATGTGGAACGCTTAAAACGAACTCTGAAAAATAAAGTTCGAAATGAAATTATGATGAAGTTTTATAAAGTACCAATATTGACGTATGGTTTCGAAAACTGGGCAATGAACAGAAGGGATAAAAGAATGGTGGAAACAGCATTGCTGGATATACCGGTTTAGATTACATGAGGAATGACATAATCAGAAAACAACTAAAAATGTATAACTTGAATAGTAAAATATCTATATACAAACAGAATTGGGCAGATCACATAACAGGAATGTCAAATAATAGAATAACTAAAATAGTTGCAGGATATGAACCTGAAGGGCACCGTAGTGTTGGAACACCTAAACGTCGCTGAAAAGAAGATCTTCTCTGAGCCGAAACAGGCCAGGCTGGCCTATCTTGCTGTTGATGATGATGATGATGATGATGATGATGATGATGATGATGATGATGATGATGATGACGATGACGACTACGATGATCTGCCATACTAACTTGTGTTTAAAGTGGAGTATTATTTGGCACTTGTGCCTATTTCAAGGCTTATCTACTCACAGTGTCTATAGCAGTGATCATTTTTAAGCAATTGTAGTACGTGTTTGTCTACCTAGTTAAAATTCTTAGTGCCCATATTCAGCTTTACACAGCAGGACTGTAAATGTTGCTATAGCTGAATATCTTCCACAAAAATAGCATTCTTAAAGTGCATAAAAAATTGAAAATTTTCTTTGTGAAGTTAATTCCGAGATATTCCGTGTTATTGATTTGCATTTTCTCAAACGAAGTTCCCCCCCCCCCCACTCTCTAGTTTCTCTCTCTCTCTCTCTCTCTCTCTCTCTCTCTCTCTCTCTCTGCTAGTCATGCAAACAGAAAGGAATGTCAAACCCAGCGATGTCCAAACTTGTCTCTTTGGAAACGCTTATGCAATTAGCTGCTATTCCCCATCTCCTTTTTCACTCGGAAAGTGAATCACACCTGTGGCGTTTAGACTCACAAGCAGTCAGTATCCAGTGACTGACACAAACAGTCATACCTTGAATTTTCTGGGGATGTCCTCAGAATACCTCTTCATTCTGAGCGAGTTTTGCATAAAGGGTAAAGAGTAAGGGACAGACAAAATCTTACTAAATAAAACATTTGAATCTCGTTAAAACACACAATTTATGTCAAATAATGTTTTTCCTTTTGAGTGAACCATTATCGAGATATTTTTTATTATTTCTTTAAATTTGCATTACTTGCACTTTTCTCAAATAGGAATACGTTACTCGTTTTTTACTTTCTCTACTGGTAAGTAGAGGAAGTATTGTATTCCACCCAAAAATTCGATGTCGAGATTTCATCGGTAATATGTTTTGAGGTCCCTGAATCCAAAAAATGCATTTTTAGAAATAGGTCCCCGTGTGTGACTGTGTGCTTGTGTGTGTATGTATGTGTCTGTGTCCATGTGCCTGTTTGTGTGTGCCTGTGTGTGTGTCTGTGTGTGTCTGTCTGTCTGTCTGTCTGCCAGTCTGTGGAGAGCATAACTCAAAAACAAAAAGTCGGTTAAAAACCAAAGTTGGTATATAAGTTTAAGGTATTTCAAGGATGCGACACGAAGATTTTGAAGCAAATAGCCTCACCCTGAACCACCCATCACATGGAAATTTTTTTGAATATTTTGATTTTGTTGAAAATGCCTCTATCGATTTTGATTAAAGTGCCATATGTTTATAATTGTTCCACCCTTAGATCCGCACTTGGTGTAAACACAAGCCGTCAATAACTAACCCGTGATACGCCGAAACCAAAGCACACCATAAAATGTAGTACCCTAAATATCGGTGATTATCTGTGAGTTTTCAAGATGTATGATAACCCTCGTAAAGACTACTTGAATGTAAGGCGGTAGCAGCAATATTCCTAAAACTCCTGAGTAAATATCGTTCTGTTGCAACATAAACACGTGTTGTGTGTTTTGTTTTGTATTAGTCGCACGTTATCGCGGAGGGATACAAGGGGCGGATCTAAGGCTCGATGGAGTATAGGATATTTTTATGACAAATGAAATGTAGTTCTTGAATTTTCTGGCTATAGTCCCTGAGGTACTATTTACTCAGGAAGACTTTTGCATAAGTAGTAAACAGTAAGAGATAGACAAAATCTTACTATACAAAAATGTAGATCTTCGCTAAAACACACAATTTAGGTGTCATTACATGTTTTGTAGAATGAACCATTTCGGAGATATTCCTTATTATTTGTGTCAGTTTTGGAAAGCTTAAAACTTTCGTAAAATGGAACATCTTTGTTGATTTTTTTGTGTGTTAAACCTGCAAAGATAAATGAATTTGAAAGCTTTAAAAGATTTGACTATCACTCAAAGCCTACTGTATCCTAATATTACCCTTGCACCTACCGAGAAACAAGCAATAACATAATTTGTACAAATGTTTATCTCAACTAAAACGAAGAAGATATAGGAATAAGAGTTTGTAAGAATGTTTAGTACAAGAGTAGAGAAAGTCATGCGAGTGTAATACATCAGATTTTTATTTCTTGGCCTAGCAAAGAGTGAATTACAAAGGCATCGGATTGGAACAAGCTCTTAAAACATTTTACTATCGCTTAAAACCTACTGTATTCCCATATTCCCCATGTACCTACAAGAAAATTAGCAATAAGATAATTTCTGAAAATGCTTATGTATATTAAAATGTCGTATATAGAGAAATAAACATTTACAAGTATAATAGTGTGTAGATATAAGAGTGAGTATAACTCTACATATATTTGTGAACAGAGTTTCTCCAAATTGAACTATATTAAAAGTCTGTAGGTATATATCACAATATGTTACGTGACGACGATCACTTGGTGTATCTTCTAAGACTATGTCAAATATTGATATACTTCTTAAACGTAAGCACTACCAAACAAGTCACTAATGAACACATGTTTATCACATAAGATTTGAAAATGCTTATGTATATTAAAATGTAGTATATAGAGAAATAAACATTTACAAGTATAATAGTGTGTAGATATAAGAGTGAGTATAACTCTACATATATTTGTGAACAGAGTTTCTCCAAATTGAACTATATTAAAAGTCTGTAGGTATATATCACAATATGTTACGTGACGACGATCACTTGGTGTATCTTCTAAGACTATGTCAAATATTGATATACTTCTTAAACGTAAGCACTACCAAACAAGTCACTAATGAACACATGTTTATCACATAAGATTTGAAAATGCTTATGCATATTAAAATGTCGTATATAGAGAAATAAACATTTACAAGTATAATAGTGTGTAGATATAAGAGTGAGTATAACTCTACATATATTTGTGAACAGAGTTTCTCCAAATTGAACTATATTAAAAGTCTGTATATATCACAATATGTTACGTGACGACGATCACTTGGTGTATCTTCTAAGACTATGTCAAATATTGATATACTTCTTAAACGTAAGCACTACCAAACAAGTCACTAATGAACACATGTTTATCACATAAGATTTGAAAATGCTTATGTATATTAAAATGCAGTATATAGAGAAATAAACATTTACAAGTATAATAGTGTGTAGATATAAGAGTGAGTATAACTCTACATATATTTGTGAACAGAGTTTCTCCAAATTGAACTATATTAAAAGTCTGTAGGTATATATCACAATATGTTACGTGACGACGATCACTTGGTGTATCTTCTAAGACTATGTCAAATATTGATATACTTCTTAAACGTAAGCACTACCAAACAAGTCACTAATGAACACATGTCTATCACATAAGATTTGAAAGTACTTTCGTAAATCAAATGGAGCGTAGTATAACCAAAAACCACTGGGACACAATTGAGTGTTAAAGAGTGGTAAAGTTCACGTATAGTTGAAGTAGGAAAATCCAACCTTCCCTCTTTCGCAAAGGTTGGACATCGCTGGTCAAGCGCATTCCATAGCAAGCAGCTTTTAAAATAATTGACTACCACTTAAGGCTAATATATTCCGCTATTCCCATTGTACCTGTGTAATAAAATCACTTTTCCTATTATTTATTTCGAATAACGTGATGTAGACAGAAAATAAGCTTTTTAAGAGCCTTCTATTGAAGAACTAGTAGAGAAAGTCAAGTGAATGTAACAGATCAAACATTTTTTCTCTATCTTCATGGTCCTGTTAAGGAAGAAGACTTGTACGGAAGAGAGAGCCTGTTTCTGTATACTTATGGTGTTTTATTAATCTTCTGGGTTACTTAGTTAAACTCATCACAGAAACGCGAATGAAAACATTAAAATTTGAACAGAGACTATTGTATTCTATGACTTTTGTTTCAGAGCGGAAATAATTTAAGTAAGAGAGAAATTAAAATTCGCCCACAATGGAAAGTTTAAATGAAACCCCACGTAGTTAGTGTAAGATTATCCCTCATGCAGTTAGAACCACTCCCTCAGCCGGTGTTAAAACATTATCATTATTATATGTTATGCGGCGAGTTTCAACCCCTTCATTCAAACTGCCTTCCTTGACCATATTTCATTATGAAACGGGAATTTCTATCCGCCTGAGAATAATTTTAATAAATAGTCTTTTAGTTGCTTTATTTTACTAGATCTATGTTGCGTATTTATGTAATGAGTAGTGGTTGTAAGCCTTTATACCTATGTATAAAAATGTTGCTTTGACAGCGGTTAGAAGGAAGGAAGCCTCAATTTTTAACCGAGATAGAGAGTTGAGTTTTATTTCTGTTTTGCGGTTGTTTTCTTTGTCTAAGCAAGCTAGGGGAGAAGTCCTTTGTATAGCCAAAGATAAAGGTCACATCAAAGGCTTCCAGAGAGAAACAAGGAAAATTTGAACTGTGACAAATTCACGAGTCTATCGCAAGATACAAAGAACGCAAACATAAACATCCGGTGTGTTGCACTCACATGACTTTCTCTACTCTTGTACTAACCATTCTTAGAAACTCTTATTCCTATATCTTCTTTCCGTTAGTTGGGATAAACATTTGCAGAAAGTATTTTATTGCTTATTTCCTTGTAGGTACAAGGGCAATTTGGGAATACAGTAGGCTTTGAGCGATAGTCAAATCTTTTAAAGCTTAGCTTTCAAATTCCGTTCTCTTTGCACGGTTAACGTGTAAACAATAATAACGGCGACAAAAGTTGTTTTCCAAAAGTCAAAAAAATAACAAGGAATACTTCCGCAATGGTTCACTCTACAAAAAAAATTATGTAGCTCCATATTTTGTGTATAATGTGATTTGATCTATCTCTTAAGGTTTTACCAGTTATGCAAAAATCATCTACAGTAAACAGGACTACATAGGCTATAGCCAGAAAATTATAGATATACATTTCATTTGTCATAAAAATATCTTAAATATATGGCATTTTAATCAAAATCGATAGGATCATTTTCAAGAAAATCAAAATTTTTTAAAAAGTTTGCAAATAAAGTGTATTCCAGGAATTTTCTTTAAAATCTTCGTATCGTATCCTTGAAAGGCTTAAATACAAACTTGCGTTTTAGCCGAATTTTCGTTTTTGAGTTTTGCTGTACACACACACACACACACACACACACACACACACACACACACACACACACACACACATACACAAATAAACACACACAGACCTTTTTCTAAGAATACTTGTTTTGGATTCAGGGGGTCTCAAAACATATATTTCCGGTGAAATATCGACATCAAATTTTAGGTGGAATACAATATTTCCTCTACTTACTATACGTAGTAGAAAAAGTACTATTTGGGGATCGTGAGGCTACGTGGTCGGTTTGCAGACTACAGAGAATGTTTACGACCGTGTAGTTTGTATGGGTAGGGCAGTTTGTCACCACAGTGTATCGCCACTGATGATACAAATGTTTACTAACGCTATAAAGAGAGCTTTGTGCAAGGTATGTGCGCGGCCTAGGAATCCTCCGGGTTGTTGGCTGCCGGAGCCCCGGAAAGTTTTAATACCGGAGCTGCCCGGGCCAAGCCCAGGCCTGGCTCTCCCGGGTTACAAGTGAGCAAGACAGACGGAAGGAATAGCATACATAATTCACAGGGTTCTACCAAAAATATGTCCTGATTCGGTGACATTAGTGTTCTCTGTCTCTGCACCACACGGTTAATGGTATCTCTTCCGAACGGGATATTGACGTTTCGTAACTAGGTCCAAAAACAGTCAGTGGCGTACGAATGCAGTATAACCTTAAAGTGAGTACACAAAGTATTCGTTTAACGTCCTTAGTCATATCAAACAAGGAATGAAATGGGTGAACTGTGCTCAAATGAGCCAAGGATCCACAGAGCTTAGGATTCCCCGACATTGATGTTTCAGGATAAGGAAAAGATCCAGAAAAAACTCACCGTAACCGAAATTCGAACTCGGAATTTTTGAATGTGAAACAGACAGGCTACCCCCACACCACAGAGGTGGGCTAACTACATCTTATGGATAGAGACAAATATTTGCAGAAAAATTTGTATTGCGTACTAGCTGAACTGGGTCGTTTCGTTAGCATTGCTGCTTACCAAGCGGGACACCCAGGTTCGATTCCCGGTACCGACGTAGGCATTTTCTCCGTTGGGAGACCTGGTCCGGGGTGCACTCAGCCTCGTTAAGTCCTTGAGGGGCCAGTTGAGGAGCTACTTGATTGACCTCTGGTCGAGAAGACCGCATAACCAGCTGTAAGGGACCGGGGCGTTGACCACGTCCCATCTCCAGTACTGCACCCCACTCATGACGCCTATGGTGGGCAGAGGTGGGGGACGCAGCGGTCGAGTGGTAGGCCTTGGCCCGAATGGACCGTTGTACCACGAGGTTACGTTTTACCAGTTGAAATACCTAGCGGTGCCAGTGATTTGACGATTTATCCCACAAACTTTCGGATTTAGGTTGCATCTGCCCAATAGTTTCTTTGGAGACACTTAAAAGATATTACTTAACATACTTAAACAAATATTTAATTGTAACTCTTAGCATACTGTGAAAAAATAAGCAAAATAAATAAATAAAGATACCGGGAAGACACTATACAGCAATACGGTAGATCAACCACAATACCATGGGGGAAAAAGCGAGTAGAGAGAACCGTGTGAATGTAATACTTTGCATTCCTTTCTCGACAATATAGAAACGAGTATGAATTGTTTGTAGAAGAGTGAGAAGAGAACTATATGTGAATGTGTTACATATAAGAAAACTTAGTTAAGGAAACCATGTGAATGGAATACGTTGCGTTTGTATTTCAATCGTATAGAAAATTGTATGAATTGTACATTGAAGAGCTGGTAGAGAATAACATGTGAATGTGTTATATTAAAGAAGAGAAAAATCATGTGAATGTAGTAAAATCTAAGCCCCGGCACAACAACCCATGAAGAGCCAAACCTTACCGCCCGGCCGCTGCGTCTCCCACCTCGGTCCACTACTGGCGACATTGGTGGGGTGTAGTACTGCAAGGTGTGACGTGGTCAGCGTCCCAATCCCTCCCGGCCAGTTATGCGACCTTCTCGACCTGGGGCGCTACCTATCCATCAAGCAGCTCCTCAACTGGTCCCCCCGGGACCTAACGAGGCTGAGTGCACCCCGTGCCAGACCTCCCAGAGGGGGATAAAATCCTCATGCTGGTACCGGAGATGTGAGTGTAATACGACGCATTTATATTTCAAACATATAGACAATTATATGTATTGTTTGTAGCAGTGGGAGTAGATACATGTGGTTGTGTTTCGTAAAAGAAAAGTGAGTAGAGAAAACCACGTGAGTTTGTTACGTTGTATAGTAAAATGGACAACATAAAAACCTTCCGTTTGAAACAGCATTTAGATTTGTCAGTTTTCATATATTTGTAGGAATTGGGGAATGCAGCAGGTTGTGAGCGAGTCAGATCTTTTAGGAACTGGCTTTGACAGTCCATTCTCTTTGCATGGCCGAGAGAGAGAGGGGGGAGAGAGAGAGAGAGAGAGAGAGAAAGAGAGAGTGAGCGTGGGGGATGAAAAAGAAAATTCTGATGTGTTGCACTCACATGACTTTCTCTACTCCTCTACTAACCATTCTTACAAACTCATACCTATATCTTCTTCGTGTTAGATAAAATAAACATTTGTACAAATTATCTTATTGCTTATTTTCTTGTAGGTACAAGGGGAATATTGGAATACAGTAGGCTTTGTGCGATAGTCAAATCTATTAAAGCTTTGAGATTCCGTTCTCTTTGCACACGTAACATAAAAAAATGAACAACGTTGTAGCATTTCGCTGAAGTTCAAAGTTTTCCGAAACTCACACACATAACAAGGAATATCTCCGAAATGGTTCACCCTACAAGAAAATTTATTGAGACATAAATTGTGTATTTTAGCAAGATCTACATTTTTTGTAAAGCAAGGCTTTGTGTATCTCTAACGGTTTACCACTTATGCAAAATTCGTCCAGAGTAAATACGACTACATGGGCTATAGCCAGAAAATTTAAGATATACATTTCATTTATCATAAACATATCTCAAACATATGACATTTTATTCAAAATCGTTAGAGCCATTTTCAAGAAAATCAATATTTTCGAAAAATTTTCCACGTAAAGGGTAGTTTAGGGTGGGGCTATTTTCTTCAAAATTTTCGTGTCGTATCCTTGAATGACAATACACTTAAATACCAAATTTGGTTTTTAACCGACTTTTTGTTTTTGACCTATGCTGTCCACAGGCTGACACACAGACACACAGAATCACAGACACACAGACTGACAGACTGACACAGACTGACACACAGACAGACACACACGGACCTTTTTCTAAAAAGGATTTTTTTGGATTCAGGGGGCTTCAAAACATGTATTTCCGGTGAAATATCGGCATCGAATTTTTGGGTGGAATACAATACTTCCCCTACTTACCAGTAGAGAAAGTAAAAAAGAGAGGTAGGGAAGAAAAGACCGACATTCAATTTGAAAAAGATATAACTATTTTAAAAAGCAAACCAATAACAAATATCTGACAAATACGTAACTCCACAAAAAAGTGCATTTCAAATAAATTACGTGATTTAAGGGCACGTCATAGCTACACGCTGATTTACACATATAAATCTGATGTATTGCACTCATCTGACTTTCTCACCTCATTCTTAAAAACTCCTACTCCTTTATTTTCTTCGTGTTAGTTGAGATAAACTTTTACTGAAATTATCTTTTTGTTTATTTTCTTGTAGGTACAAAGGGAATATGGAATTACAGTAGGCTTTGAGCGATAGTCAAATCTTTTAAAGGTTTGAGATTACGTTCTCTGTGCACGGTTAAGGTATCAAAAATGAGTCACGATCTTCCATTTGAGGAAAGCTTTTTTCCAAAACTGACACAAATAACAAGGAATATCTCCGAAATGGTTCACTCTACAAAAAATTGTATTTGAACATAAATTGTGTGCTTTAGCAAGATCTGCATGTTTTGTAGAGTAAGATCTTGTGTATTTCCTGTGATTTACGAGTTACTCAAAAGTGATCCAGAGGAAACAGCGCTACGTAGACTATAGCCAGAAAATCCAAAATATTCATTTCATTTGTAATAAAAATATCGTAAACAGTTCTCATTTTGAGCAAAATCGTTAGGGCCATTTTCTAGAAAATCAAAATTTTCGAAAAAATTTGCAGGTAAAGGGTAGTTTAGGGTGGAGGAAGTTTTTTCAAAATCTTGGTTTCACATTCTTAAAATATCTTAAACTTAAATATCAACTTTGGTTTTTAACCGACTTCTGTTCTTGAGTTATGCTGTCCACAGACTGAAACACACACGCACACGCACGCACGCACGCGCACACACACACACACACACACACAAATAAATACACACAGACTTTTTTCTAGAAATGCTTTGTTTTAATTCAGGGGGCCTCAAAACATATTTCCGGTGAAATCTCGACATCGAATTTTTTGGTGGAATACAGTACTTCGTCTACTTTACTATACATAGTGGAAAAAGTCAAAATATATCAGTAGTATAATGTAAACACCAGCTACACCATTACAGCGGTGATTATAACTTTCGTATACACATTATACATTACTTGGGCTGGAATGTACCTACCATATGAAACTCAAGTTTGCAGGTCCAAAGTAGGACATGTGTGACATCCATGTAAATTAATACACGGAAAAAAAATAATTGGGCATGCTGATGTTCACTTGTTTAAAGAACCACCTCACCTGCTCTAATGAATTTATGGTGTACCCAGAAGACAGCATTTCTGACCAAATGAGTCGATAGTGAAAATTGCTGCTTGTATACAATTTTAAAAAGAATAGCTCAATTTTTGCAGTACATATCATAGTTTCTAAATTGTACGTAAAATATGGCAAAACTGCTCAACTCATTTTAAAGCTCAGAAAATGTGACCTTCCTAGATGCAGTACTAGGTACCTACATGTAGAAAAGTAAACGTTACGTGAAAATACAAAGAACTAAAAAAACAAGAAGTGTACGGCATGTTATTTAAATACGATTTTGATAACTATAAAATGTACAAGAACCCCTGTATCATATATCAATGGATGCGGAAAATAACAGAGAATTCAATAGTGAAAAAGATGCTTTGTTGACCTCAGAAACCACAATATGTTTAACGAGATCTGCATTTTTGTGTAGTAATATTTTATCTATCGCTTACAGTCTACCAGCTATGCAACACTCATTCAGAATTAAAAGATGTTCAGAGCTATTTCCTGAAAACTCAAGAAATATATTTTATTTGTCATGAACCTTGAACTACCCTTTACATGCAACATTTTTCGAAAGCTTTGAACTTCTCAAATCATTCATTATATACACAGATTACCTTAGTGCATTAATGGCTATACAACAACCATCTCCTTGCCACACCTTGGTAAGGGAGATACGTGAATTATACAGTGAGCTTATTTCATCAGGTAAACAACTGATCTTGGCATGGATACCATCTCACTGTAACATACCAGGAAATGATCTTGCTGACACTGCCGCAAAAGAAGCTACCAAGCATCCTCCAAACTTACCAGATCTTAAGCTACCACATGAAGACTATTTACTACATCTTAAAAGAACTATCCTACACCGATGGAAGACAGATTGGATAACTACATCCAACAGCAAACTGCATGATATCTGTCCAATACCTAACCTGTCCACAACAATTAGAACGCTAACCCGGCGAGACCAGATGCTAATAACCCGATTATGCATTGGCCACACTGCGCTTACTCACTCCTACATTCTGTCCCGTGAACTTCCTCCTAAATGTACTCTGTGTGATTCTACTTTTACCGTTCAGCATCTGCTCACTGTTTGCCCAAGATACACTCACCAGCGACTTCAGTATGGAGTTCCTGAGAACCTTCAGCTAGCTTTGGGTGATCAACAGTATCATAAGAAAATCATCAAGTTCATCAAAGCATGCAAAGTTAATGTTTAAATTCAATGTAAACTTCATGATTTGTTTCCTCCTTTTTTTCCTCAATGTTTAGTCGCGATATGACTTTTATGTTGAAGCGACTTCAAATAATAAATAAATTAAAAAAAAATGTCTCTAGCAATTTTGCTTAAAATGTCGTATGTTTAAGATTTTTTAAGGCAAATGAAATGTGTATTTTGAATTTTCTGGCTGTAGCCCATTAAATCCTGTTTACTCTGGATGAGTTTTGCACAAATGGTAAGCTGTAAGAGATAGACCAAATCTTACTGTACAAAAATATAAATCTTATTAAAACACACAAGTTGAGTCCAACGAATTTTTTTTGTGGAGTGAACCATTTCGGAGATATTCTTCGTTATTCGTGTAAGTTCTGCATTACTTAGAACCTTTCTAAATTGCAAGGTCGTTATTCATTTCATCTCTTGGCCGTGCAAAGAGAACGGAATTTCAAATCCTTCATATAGAGACCAGTTTTAAAATATTTGACTGTCACTTAAAGCCTATTGTATTCCCATATTCCCCTTGTACCTACTAGAAGATTAACAATAAGATAATCTGTACAAATGTTTATCTCGTACTAATACGAAGAAGAACAGGTGTTTGTATGAATGGTTAGTACAAGAGCAGAGAAAGTCATGTGAGTGCAACACATCAGATTTATTTTCCCTTGTTTGCTAGTTTTACATATTTTATCACTTTAGGTCATACAAAACAAACGAATGAATGAAACGCAGGAATTGATGATAGTGAAGTGACCCGATATTGCTCTGGATAGGTAGGACGTTAACCGAATATTTCACCCTAACCGAGATTCAAACTCAGAAAGCCCGCCCCCACAGTTATGTTACATCTGTATTTGAGTAAGCCTAAATTAATGGTACTATTGATAGAATCCCGACGAATGCTACTGGCAGCATGTTTTGTTTCCGAAGGAGTAACCCTCTTGAAACGTTTCGCTTTTCTGAGGCAGGTTAATTAATTCTGTCAGCAACCTGCAGAGAAAATGTATCTAATTAAAGACGCCGGGAAATTCGCTGACCTTATTACCATCTCAAATTGGTGGTAGAATCAGTTGAGAAGCAAATATTTTACATCGGTTATGTACGCTTTCAATGTGGTTTGAAAGTATATATTGAACAAATGAAAGAAAATATTTTAGCAGAATATATATACCAGGCACTGAGTCACTCCACTGGAACACGTTCTTGCTTCACTCCACCTGCCATCCCTCCCCTGCACTGTTCTTCAGGTTCCAACACGCCTCATTCAGTGGCGAATATGGCTGTTTCATGAAGAGCGGTAGAGAGAATTTGTTGTAAGTTACAAAAACAAGAAAGTTTGCTGTTTAATATGAGAATTTCAATTTGTAAATATAACGTAAGTACTTTAATTGGAAGCATAAATCAAAAGGGACGATATGATTCCAGTTTTAGTGGTTTAATTTATTTAATATAAACTAATATATTTTGTGTTTCAAAGTTTGAACATAATATTAAGTTTAAGTTTAAAACATAATTATAGGAATACTATGAAAATAATAAGATTGACAGAGAATTTTGTGGGTATATACCAGGCATGGGCACGAGAGAAGAGGTAGCGATTGAACTTTCCTTACTCACTCCACATTCTCTAACCGAGTGATGAAGGTTGTTTGGGTACAACACGTGCAGTGGTGGGTTCGTTCTATCTGTTACTGTGGTTAGGCAAATTACATACCTTTAAGTTTATAACCTTCCTTTATCTTACGCACGTAATATCCTTACACTGCCTTACGAATAACATACTAAATTGTTTCTCTTTCACAATAAATAAAGCAGTAAAGTTCCATTGCTATTTAGCCTGAAAATATTTTAAAACTATTTGATCAACAGCTTATAGTAATCACAGCTTTAGTATTCAAAATTAGATCGACAAACTTTTAAACCAGAGAAATGGCTGGTGTGTTTGCAAGAGTACGGCAGAATAGGGCAAGTCGATGAACTCCTCGTTTTAATCACAATGGGCGTGCGTTCCAACATTTACTTTGAATAGTAAATCTGTGATTAACTGTATACAATGCGATTTTGTGTTTTGCTTATATGTTCTTTGTTCGTTTCTTGGATTAAGATTGTGTGTATGCCTTACTAAGATAAATGCAATACTAATTTGCATTGTTGATTTTGCCGTAAATACTTAAACTAGGTGGGAGGCAGTAATCTATGACATTAGTTCATCTAGCGCTTAAATGAATCACCGCAGCAAAAAACTTTCCTTAACAAAAAGTGTTTAAAATAATGTTGTCTGTTGTTGTTGTAGTGTTTAACGTCCGCTTTTACTACTACGGCACCGCAGGCGGTGACACTGATGATACATGGAATGAAGATGGAGCACCGGTGGAATGAGATGGCGGGGGAAACCGGAGCACCCGGAGAAAACCCGCCCTGACGCCGCTTCGTCCACCACGAGTACCACATGCGGGTCCCTGGGATCGAACCCGGGCCGCCTAGGTGGTAGGCGAGCGCACTAACCGCTCGGCCACGGCGCCGCCATATATATAATGTTGTCTATCAGCTCCCAAAGTTTGTCGGTCTAATTTTGGGACATTCTGTATATCCAAAAGAAATCTTTTGAGGGCCCTGAAGAAAGTTAGAAACAGGTGGCTGCACGTATATGTGATTCTGTGTATCCTATTTGCCTGTGAATAGCATAACTCAAAAGCGACAAGGTAGGCGGTTAAATACCAAACTTGGTATTTAAGTTCAGCATCTTTCAAGGATGCGACACGAATATTTAAACAGAAAAATCTTCCATCCCAAACTACACTTTACATAAAAAATTATAAAATGTTCATCCTCTCAAAAAGGCTCTAATAATTTTGGTTAATTTACCATATATTTAAGAAATTTTCGTAACAAGTACTTATAAAAGGCATATTCTGAATTCCTGGTAATAGCCTCTTAAGTCCCCCCCCCTTCATTCCGAGTGACCTTTGCATTATTAGTAAGCCGTAAGAGATAGACAAAATCTTACTATGTAAAATGTGTCTAATGTTAAAGCATGTAAATTTGTGAAACTATTTTTTGAGTTAAGCATTTTCTACAAATTCCTTGACATTTATTTGAATTTTCCAAAACATATCTACTCTTGTCAAATGAGAAGTCATTATTCGCCCCCTCCCTCCTGACTATACAAAAAGATCACCATGTCAAAGCCATCATATAGCGATCAGCTCTTAAAAGATTTGACTGACGCTTAAGCCGATAATGCTTTCTAGTATCTCTACATACATGTGTTTCTGGTGAAATATCTGTGTTGAATTTTGTGATAGAATACAATACTTCCATACTTACTGTAAGAACATAGTAGAGAAAATAAAATCTGGTGCGTTACACTTACGTGGCTTTCTCTACTCTTGTACTTTTATTCCTATATCATCATGTTGGTTGGGATAAACATTTGCAGAAATTATCTTTTTGCTTATTTCCTTGTAGGTACAAGGGGAATATGGGAATACAGTAGGCTTTGAGCGATAGCCAAATGTTTTAAAGCTTTGAACTTCCGTTCTCTTTTTACGACCAAGAGATAAAAAAGTAAATCAGACCTTCCATTTGAGAAAAGTTTAAGTATTTCAAAACTCACACAAATAACGAGGAATATCTCCGTAATGCTTCACTCCGCAAAATAACTGCATTTGAACATAAATTTTGTTTTAACGAGATGTACATGTTTGTATAGGAAGATTTAGTCTACAAGTTATGCAAAAGTCCGCAAGAGTAAACAGGACTACATAGGCTATAGCCAGAAAATTCAAAATATACATTTCGTTCGCCTTAAAAATATACAAAGTATGGTGTTTCAATGAAAATCGTTAGAGCCAAATTTTGAGAATATCAAAATTTTCGAAAAATAGTATGGGGTAGAGAAATTTTCTTGAAAATCTTCGCTTCGCATTCTTGAAGGATATTAAACTTAAATATCATCAACTTTGGTTTTTAACAGACCTTTCGTTTTTGAGTTATGCTGTTCACAGACAGACACAGACACACACACACACACACACACACACACACACACACACACACACACACACACACACACCGACACGGACCTTGTTCTTAAAGGGGTTCAGGTGGCCTCAACATTTCCGTTAAAATCTCGACATCGAAATTTTGTGTGGAATATAATAGTTGCCCTACTTGGTACCTACACGGGTAGAGGAAGTAAACACGGATGACATAAAGTTGACTTAGATCACTGGTTACATTTGACGGAAATGTGCATCACGATTATAAGGTTTTCCGGTAAACCTCAAGCTATTCCTGTCAGCGCACAAAGGAGACCATTTGCTGACATCCGGAGGGTCATATGCCGCTAAAAGTCAAAGTTCCATTCTGTCGAACAAACGTAATGAAATTCCTTCCAGCAATAAGCATAGCCATGGAATGTTCTGTCCGCATTTCATGGCTGTAGGTGAATTGAAAGTACCGCTGCATTCCAGCTAGAGATAAAAATCTATCTTGAGCCAGTTGTCTCTTCCCTTAGAATTCAATATTACCTGTACATCCGTGCTTTACTCGTAAATTGGCACTCTGATACTGGAATTATTTACTGGTAAGATCAATAAGTTTATAAAGAAACAATAGGGTGGTAAGGAAATAATTGCAAAACATAACCTCCATATGTTAAAATCAATATATAGTGTAAGAAGGAAAGGTTACAATTTTGTAAGGGAGAAGAAGTCATTAGGAAAGAAAGTTATATGTTGAGGAATAGCAATTAGTTGTCAGTTAGCTAAGGCAATTAGACGTTTCGACGATCCCAGTTAACAAAGTATACAATAATTTAAGTGTACTCTACCTGGAACTAAGTACGTTCCGAGATCGGAAGGGTGTAAAACACACGCAGGCTGGTTCCGAAAATTAGAAAGAAGTCTTAGAATTTAGCAAGTCACAGATTAGAAACATTTCAGATCACAATAAGCAATTGAAGATTTAGAAACGTATAATGTAGGGACTTTAATGGGTAGTCATGCATGAAGTAGGAGGAACTTATGTTCGTAAAACACTTCTAAAATGTGTCTTAGAGAGGCGTTTCACTGTGCTTGATTATCGGCTGTCTGTAGCGTTTATAGATCGCACTCGGGTTATACATTCTTGGCGGTCACGTAAGGGGATTCTCTCCTTAGTAATTCAGTACATCACAGAAATTAACGCTTCTCCTTGTTATTACGGGAACAATTATTTTAAATCGTAAAGTTATTGATACTTTCTTCATGCATTATTGCCGCTTAAACAATGGTTGTATATAGGCTACAATATAGTTTCAATTACAGTTCTTAGAAAAAAAATGATCATTTATCATTTATTCATTCACTTATTTATTTACTTATTTATGCAACATCATTGACATCATGTGAGAATACAGTTCTGTTTACTTTTTTCTTATGAAGTACTCGCGCATCCAAATTATATATTTCGCTAACCTGGGCGCACAAGTTTTCCCCTTAGATTCTAACCCCTTCAAAGGCATGTCCTACTCTAGCCGATAAGGTATATCTACCAAGTATGATAAGAGGTCTATGACAAACTGAATGCATTCACTACCTCTTTCTCTTTTAGTCAATACAGTCGAAAGTGTAAATATGTATGTATTTCGTTTCTGTGCCATTTTGTATCCTTCCTTTTGGTTACTCGTTAAGGTTATTTAGCAAAAGGAGTGGCACATTCTTTGCATCGTGGCCTAAAGCAACCAATGAAATGGCCAAGGATTTGTATAACGATAACGTGACGTAGACGCAAGGGGGAGGAGGATTTTCTGAGGTGTTGAGGCAAGAGTGAGAAGAGAAAGTTATGCGAGTGCAGTACGTCAGATTTTTGCTGATGAGACGTGTAATATCCCTCGGTTTTCTGTCTCAGAAAGGACTAATGAAATCCTTGCATTTGCAGCGTCCTCTGCGAAGGAAGTTGTTTGGAACATGACAGCGTTACTGTCGACCGAAAGCTTCTTAAAGATTAATGCCTGACCTACTTGTTTGAAAAGTTGGATAAAAGTATGCCCAGGCATTAAGTTGAGCTGTTCTTCTTCCTTAAATATTTGTGTTGAAGGCAGCTGCTGTGATGAGAAACTCGAGGAGTCTGTAACCCAGCAAGTGTAATTACGTTCGGGGGCTACTCAGCTTCAAATATGTTGAATTAGTGATGAGATTCCCTGAGGATTTCCAACAGCTACCCACATGTGCGCATTTATTCCAAGTCCTCTAAAGATGCCCATGCACTTCCTTCAGCGTGATACCAGAATTATTGACTAGTAAAATAATTCATTTTATAAAGAAGTGGTTGTTAAATAAGTGCAGTAAATAATCCATGTAGGTTATTATTAGGGCTCGGATATTTATTACCTAAAATGTGCATGCATTTGTGCTGTAAAACCCGATGTGTCACATTCATATGACTTTCTCTACTTTTGTACTGTTTTTACAAACTTTTATTCCTTTATCTTCACGTTAGTCCAGATAAACATTTGCAGAAATTACTTTCATTGCAAATTTTCTTGTAGGTACAAGAGAATATGAAAAGACAGTAGATTTTGAGCGATAGTCAAATCGTTTAAAGCTGCTTGGTGTATGAAGGCTTTAAAATTCCGTTCTCTTTGCACGGCCAAGAGATAAAAAGGTTAATAACGAGCTTCAATTTGAGAAAAGTATAAGTATTACAAAACTCACACAAATAACAAGGAGATCTACATTTTAGTACAGTAAGATTTGGTCTATCTCTTACGGTTTACCAGTTATGCAGAGGTCGTTAAGAGTAAACAAGACTTAATGGGTATGGCCATAAAATTCAAAATTAGCATTTTAGTTGTCAAAAAGAGTCTTAAAAATATGACATTTTAATCAAAATTGTTAGTCATTTTTTAGAAAATCATTATATCCGAATAATTTTCTATGTAAAGGGTAGTTTAAGGTGGAGGAAGTTTCTTCAAAATTTTTGTGTCGCATCCCTGAAAGATATTAAAACTAAATACTTTGATTTTTAACCGACTTTTCGTCGAGTCATGCTGTTCACACACACATACACACACACGCACGCACACTCACACACAGCTGTCTCGCACTCACTGGCATACTCACCGAGTCATGTCAGTAACTGTAAATCCTCTCTGTTGTTTCCTTGCCTCCTTATAACGTCAGGGTAACGTCACACAGTCTTTTCTGGAACTTCTGAAAGCACGCGGACCGCCGGATGCCCTCGAATGCTCTGGGAAACCGTTTGTGCTGCCGCTTGATTGTTGTTAGTCAGGTGTTCGCTCACATGAGAGGTGTGGGGAAGCGTGTTCTTAAGCGCCTTGTTACGCGCCGTACCAGTGGGGTGGTTCAACCGGGCCCCAACCGTCGTTTGTTGTGTTGCCGCTGCCGTGGGCCGCCGTCACAATATTTAACATTCCTAAAAATACATAAAGTATGAGTAAATGTATGCTCTTAATTGTATATTTGGCCACAGTGTGACCTAACGCTAAAACATGGTCAAATATACATGTATATGGCCAATAAACGCTGATTTATTATGTTAATAAATGCTGAAAACATTCTTATATTAAGTTATACATGGAAAAATAAACCAAGATAAAAATTTCAGCCCTAGTTATTATCTATGCCTAATATAGGAAGCACGAGTTCAATATTCTTGTTAGGAAAGACGTCATTAGCCAACTTTCGCTTAGAGGAAAAAGCAATTATCTGTAAGTCAATATAGCGAAGGCAATCAAGCGTGAGATATCTGGAACGCAATTATGTTCAGAAGTCAGATTTGTGTGCAAATACACACGTAGACTAGTTCTGAAAATTAGAAAGGAAACAGGATTCTTAGGATTTAACAAGTCAGTGAATGAAAACTTGCGTTCCCTAGACGAATGAGATTACCTATCGATTACCGGTAGTCCATAGCGCCTAAAGATCGCGCTCGAGTTTTACAGACATGGCGGTCGCCGCGAGAGGATTGTCTGCTTAACATAAATTTTCAGCGATTCACGGCAACTTATGCTTCTGATAGTTATTAAAGAAACAGTATTGTATTCAACAAGCGAGTGTGTGCTTCGAGCTCACTGCCATCTCAGATGTAAACAAAACACCTGACTGACGTGTGTTTTGTGACCGACATTGCCTCAGTTATAAACAGAACACCCGACCGGCGTGTGCTTTGCCGTACCACTTAAGCGGCCACTATCTCGGCAAATCGACACGAATCGAAGTGTTATGCCTGAAAGGTGTGAATGTAACAAACTATGCACGCGTTCAAATAAGAATGTAGATTCAGTTTCTTATAGTTAAGAAAGCAGAAAAATTAATCAATCGATTATTATTAATTATTATTATTATCATCGTCGTCGTCGTTGTTGTTGTTGTTGCTGCTGCTGTTACTATTGTTGTTATTACTATTATTGTTGTTGTTGTTATCTCCTAGTCATCAATAACAGCTAAAGTTGCCCCCCACCTACCTCTTATACCTAGCGCGTGAATTTATTAAACTTCGCATTACTTTAAAGTGTGACTAAATTCTTTCCAATTAAGATAAGCGGCATTACGAAATTGTTCACACAATGTTTGCGTGACAGTGAAATAATAAATAATTTATATCCATTCGTTAAGAAGCTAGATTGCTCCGAATGTTTGGCACAATTCTTTTTTGTTGTGTGAAACTGTTCTTTATTGACAATAATTGTATTGTACATATTTGTTACACTCATCATGTCGAATCACTGGTTAACATATGGCCGAAGTACTACCTTCCGTCCGATGTCACGAAAATGGCACAAACACATGATATTTTAATGAAGATCGGAGTCGTCGCTTTTTAAACAGTAGAAAATAACGGAAAATGTTGAATGTGTGGGATAGCTTGAGACAGGAAAATATGGTGAAAATATTCGTTTCGCATTCTTGGAAGGTGCAGAGTTTAAATACCCTGTGTCGAAGTTAACAGATTTTTCTCTTTTTTGAACTAAGCTGTTCACACACACACACACACACACACACACACTCACACTCACACTCACACTCACACTCACACTCCCACTCCCACTCCCACTCCCACTCCCACTCCCACTCCCACTCCCACTCCCACTCCCACTCCCACTCCCACTCCCACTCCCACTCCCACTCCCACTCCCACTCCCACTCCCACTCCCACTCCCACTCCCACTCCCACTCCCACTCCCACTCCCACTCCCACTCCCACTCCCACTCCCTCTCCCACTCCCACTCCCACTCCCACTCCCACTCCCACTCCCACTCCCACTCCCACTCCCACTCCCACTCCCACTCCCACTCCCACTCCCACTCCCACTCCCACTCACACTCACACTCACACTCACACTCACACTCACACTCACACACACGTACATTTTTCTCTTAAGGGGTGATCCAAAGGACTCCGAACCCGCTGCGTTGTGTTTTGCCTGTACGCGTCCTCGGCGCTTGTCACCGACTGCCGCTGTCATAGAACAACACGGATGAAGTCATACATTTTAAAACTACTTTTAAGATCTTTACTTACCAATGTTATTAAAGGAGATGCTGAAACTGGTCCATACATTTTTGGCACCTCTTTAGGAAACTATCCATCACTCGCCGTAGTTCACGTTGAGAAATGCTGGCAATTTCCTGGTGGATATGTTGTTTCAATTCTTCCAGAGTGTGTAGGTTTGTCATTTACACTATATGCTTTATGGCACTTTGAGAGATAGAAATGGCACATCACCTGGAAATCTCTCTACAAATCGCACTTTCGCTTGGCGAGCTGACTGAGTCAACACATACGAATCATAAACAAATACACGCTGTGCAGTAGAAAACAAATGCTGAGTCGTAATACACTTTGTGACTTTGTGATTGTTGTTAGTCAGGTGTTCGCTCGCATGAGAGGGTGGGGAAGCGTGTTCTTAAGCGCCTTGTTACGCGCCGCACCAGTGGGGTGGTTCAACCGGGCCCCAACCGTCGTTTGTTGTGTTGCCGCTGCCGTGGGCCGCCGTCACAATATTTAGCATTCCTAAAAATACATAAAGTATGAGTAAATGTACGCTCTTAATTGTATATTTGGCCACAGTGTGACCTAACGCTAAAACATGGTCAAATATACATTTATATGGCCAATAAACGCTGATTCATTATGTTAATAAATGCTGAAAACATTCTTATATTAAGTTATACATGGAAAAATAAACAGGACAAAATAATAAAGCACACTGTTAATAACTCAACCACACGTCAGCTCAATACTGCACTTTCAGAGCAGGGAAAAACAAGTCAACCGCGTGACCTTGTGTACAGCAGCTGCGTTATCATGTTTCCTTGGCGCAATGCGAAGCGGTTTAGATGTTTTTGGGTCTCTGTATAAAAAGGTCAAAAAAATTGTTTTATTCATAGCAGCTCCAGATGTAGGTATTTTCGATAAAGTTTCCACGTGGACATTTTAGTTGGTAGAAAGTATTTGGTGTACCTACTTCTAGGTAAGCAGCAGGGAATATTACTGCATACGCTCCATAATCTCATTAATTTAGCTGTTGTTTACTGTGTCCGTTAGGGCTTTACATTTATCGGTCTAAATAAAAGTTCTTAAACATCCGAAAATTTCCTTACGCTTCCTCTATCCAATAGAAGGAACTGCTACTTCTCAGTCCCTTTGAGCACACCGTTCTTGAAATTCTTTTTGCCTTAGTTGCGGCGTGTCGTATTTTATCATTCGTATCTTTCATCTGCAAAACTTTTCGTGGAATATTTACTTTGTGCTTGAATTAGCCAACCGTAAAAACAGAGATCCAATATTATGATTCAGGTTCGTATAATACTTGGAGTTGAAAATCCGTTAAACCAAAGAAAATTCTCTACATCGCTACATTTTGCCAGGCAAGGAAAAGATAAAAGAAAAATAATTACATTTTTGTGCGGCGAACGATAAAGTTGCGTAGAAACGGATGTATCAGCAATAGCTACTGAAAGGAACAACAACGGTTCCATTTTGGAAGATAAAATGGGCTGCAAATTTGATACCGCAATTATTGACTAGCTATGTGATAGCAATAAATAATCTCCATGTGTTAAAATCAGAGTATAATGCCTCAAACATCAATTATAATTCTGTGAGCGATTAAGAAGTCATTAGCTAGGAAAATTAGGGTTGAGGAAAGGCAATTAGTCTTAAACAGTTTAGCTATGGCAATTAGGCATTTTGCCGAATTCCATTAGTTTATAGTATGTGTAGTTACAATTCTGTGCCTCAAAAATCACTGTTCCCTGGAAACATCCAGGTATTGTAATTCAGAAAATTAAAAATAAATTAGAATTCTAAGACTTCAGCAACTCACCTCAAGGTCTTTAGGTCCTCCAGGACCTTCCAGTGGGACCTTCAAATGCCCCCATATGCGCCCCCCCCCCCCTACTCGGATCCAAGAGACAACGAGGAAAAAGAACAATTCATGTGCGCATATCATCCCTGCCAAGCTGCACCTAACTTCACTGAAACTACCAACCGGATGAAGATGAATTAAATCATTTATGAAGTGAAATGAAAGGGCACGAAATTCAAGGAATACAATTACCCTTACCAGTGTTCGCCCAGAGAAACCCCCAAAATACCCATGGGTCAGGAATATTGGCCACGGAAATCGAACTCAGAACCTGCCAAATGCAAGCCTCATACTCACTCTTAAGGATGCGACACGAAGATTTTGAAGAAAATTACTTCACCCTAAACTACCCTTTACATGGAAAATTATTCGAAAATTTTGATTTTCTGCAAAGTAGCTCTAACGATTTTAATTAAAAAGCCACACATTTAAGATATTTTTTGACAAATTAAACGTATATCTTGAATTTTCTGGCTATAGCCTATGTAGTCCTGTTTATTCTGGATGGCTTTTGAATAACTGGTAAACCATAAGAGATAGACAAAATCTTGCTATACAAAAAATGTAGACCTTGCTTAACTACACAATTTATGTCCGGTTTTCATTTTATAGTGAACCATTTCGGAGATATTCTTTGTTATTTGTGTAAGTTTTGGAAAACGTACACTTCCCTCAAATGGAACATCGTTATTCATTTGTATGTTTATTGTGCAAAGAGAACGGAATTTGAAAACTTTAAAAGATTTGACTATCGCTCAAAGCCTACTGTATTCTAATATTCCCCTGGCACCTACAAGGAAATAAGCAGTAAGATAATTTCTACAAATGTTTATTTCAACTAATACGAAGAAGATATAGGGATAAGAGCTCGTAAGAATGGTTAATACAAGAGTAGAGAAAGTTATGTACATGCAGCACTTCAGATTTTTTATATGAATAAACACAACTTACCATTTGTCAATAATAATCGATTAAAGTTACAAATTTTCAATAACAATTCGAACACTTTGGCGCCAGGGAGAAAATCAATGTGTAACAAGCTTGATGTGCTGTCGAAATTATCTTTATGTGTGGCCAAAGAACATATAAACACACCCTTATATAGTCTTCCAGGGTTAACAGCTGTGTCCTGTCTTACATGTTGCTGTATTCACTGCAGAAAATCAATCTTTGCTTTCATAGGATGGGGAAAATTAAAGGAGAACATTCACAGCCGTGTACAAATAACATTTCTTCACAGACATTTAATTCTGTGGCTGAAGAACGATACGGGCAAATATTCGTAGATGCCTCACCAAGTCGAGAGAAGCAACTGATTTGTAGGAAAATACTTTTCATCATCTGTATACAATAAAAACAAAGTTTCTGAAATTTGTGTGTAGATATTTGTGTCGATTTTGTAGTGCTGTGTAAGCTCAGGCGTCCCATAGGTATGATTTTCAGTTCTGTTTGCCCAAAATAAGCCACTCCAACTTTATTTGTTGTAGGGGAAAAGGCTGCTTACTCCCTAACCCCAGGAAAGGTTGCGAGTTTGGGGACTCCCCGTACTGGAGACGAACCAGTGCAGCACTAGTGACTAAAAACCCCCACCAGAAGTTGGAGGTCCATTACTCACGTTTGCAGTACGGCATTAAGCACTTGCGCATTTCTGATAAACTATTAATGCTGCCTGACATTGGAATGGTGACATGTTTGGTGGTTGATGGTGTTTATTGTTTAGTAATTAGCCAATCAAATGGCCTCGTTATGAGTCTGATAGATGACTGGAATGAACATGCTCATTCGCCCTTGAGCTGCGTTCCTAGTTTTCTAGTATGATGTTCCACCCTAAGGTTTCGTCTACTTTATTTGAGAATATTCTATTTTTGTGTTTGTTTTCTTTGCTTTTGTATTATCTCGATTATATCAACTAATATAACTATAATAAGTTAATAAGCTAATAATAAGCTAATATAAGTTGAGAGTAGTCAACTTTGCAGCTCAACTTCCCAAGTTCAAATTTCCCTCACATAAGGAACATTTTCTCAGTCGTTAATTAATATTTTCATCTGAAATTTTTAGATGTTTGTGTCCCTCTTTTACATACACTGAAAGAAGGGTTTTGAAAATAATTAACATGTGGTAGCATTTTTAACAAATATGTACTCTAAAATGTGGGAAAAGATGACATGTCATAAAATATTCAACTTTTTGAAAGTGTTATTTCAGCTATTATAAGGAGATTACATCTAAAAACTGTAGAAATTTCAGCCTTCTAGTTTCTATAGTTACTTAAGGGCACTGGGAGGTTATTTTTAGCACCACGAGGTTAACTTACACCAATACATAAAATGTAAATATAGCAGCTACTAATGATTAGAATAAATATAAATTTGGTGTAATTATAGTTCAAGCATTTTTGCATTTAACTACTACATAACAATAAAATTAAATTCACAGAGTTCCATGCAAAAGGGGCATAAAGCACACTATGTATCCTGGAAAAAAAATGTTACACCTCATACTTCAGGTACACTTTTCTTGTAGGATTTTGAAGCTACAGGCACCAAATGTTTATCTGAATAACATAAAGCATAGCTTGACATCGCTGGTTAAACATAAATCCCATGTAGTTAGTATTTTGCACATAACAAAATTATTTAATTCTATATAGGAAAAATATGGTAATATTTTTAAGCATTAAAATTTTTTTCTCCCCATTACAGTGTAATTCACAACATCTTTAACCAGCTGTACTCAACAAACATTGATAAATAAGCAATAAAAATTTCATATCAATATATCTTATAGTTTTTGAGAAATGTGTACCTGAAGTGTGAAAAATCAAGGTTTTGGGAAATAGCGATCAAAGCTGAAGTGCCATTCTTTTCAAATTACACATACTTTCAGAATGCCTGCTCCACATTCCTGCTCACTTAAATTTTCCTCATCTTTTCTTTTCCTTTTCTTAGTTCTAGCTTTATTTTCAAGCAACTGAACTGCCCTTTTTGCCTCTGAGAGTCGACGTATCTCTTATTTTATACAGGCTTCCTTCATATTCTGACTAACTTTTATACCCATTTTTTCCATCACTGTGAGTATACCACTGCAACTATCATTATAACAAATAACACTGTACCTATGTTATATACATCATTTTAAAGCTGAAGAATTCTATATTTTTTAACATTAAAAACAAAAAATCGATTTTTTGAAGTCAATCGACCTCCCAGTGCCCATTCAATTTTTTGAAAAAGTGTTATTTCAGCTATTATAAGGAGATTACACGTACAAACTGTCTAAATTTCAGCCTTCTAGGTTCTATGGTTACTTAAAAAATGTTCCTTATACTAGGTGGAAGAGAGTCGTTACATTAACTTAAACCTATGATGGATCTCAGTATTTGGAGCACATTTTGTATCTTACTTTTTGTCTCTGGCCATTTCCGATGCAAATATTTTAGTTTTGTCGCAAACAACTGGCAACACTGCAGATTGTGTGGGTGGTCACTTTCATTAGGTCAGTTAAAAAACACCGCAGCAGCCTGTGTCCTTCCATGTTTTCTGTGCGAGTGTGGGCCAATCAGACTCGTTACCTCCTAAAACATTACACCAGCCAGTAAGCGACAGACCTGCTATCATACAAAGCCGGTTCAATTCCCTGACCAACCTCAACGCCACGTTACCACGTTACTTCATGTCAGAGAAAGCTGCTTGTAACACTGCTTTATTTCTTTTAAGTGATTGATTATTTGGACACCCTGTGTGGTGTCACATAATTACTACCGAAGCTATGTCAGAAATAAGTTACTCTACGCATCTTACAAGTAACAAACTGCTATCTTCGTACATTCTTGTGGAATTACGCATCCAAGTTGGATCAAAACTATTTATTTTATCGAAATCGGTTGATCGAAGAATAAAATGCCATTTGAGTTTTTGTTTGTATTGCTTCTATGAAGCACACATTAGAAGGAACGTAGTAAGTTTCCTTCCATCCGGTATGTGATACATTTTAAGATTGCCACAATAGGGCATTCCGTATCCCCTTAAACTTTTGGTTTGGTTTAACTCAGGCTATGTATATAGGTAATAGGGGCGTGTTCGATATTTGCATCAACGTGCCTGCTCGTTCATCTATGTGAAAAGATAAGAACTGCTAGTATAAAAGTGAGTCGGTAGTGCTGTTCCCTTCGCAGTTCAATGCTTCAGCATGTGATAATGACATTTTCCAATGTTCGGGTCTGATCAAAGAGAATCAGTTGACGACATTGTCGAGTTGTCGACACAAGCACACTTCAATACGAGATTTGCTGCTATATAGCTTTGCTGCAGGAATTCGGTCTGAGTACTCGAGGTCTGAAAAGCTCTTGACCTGCTCTCTTTCATTATTTTCATACAGATGTTTCCCGTTGGAAATATTCTCTTTTGTATTCATTTTGTCTCTTTGCCTCTCGTCTGCCCAACGTTCGCTCGCTCTCTAACGTTCCCAGCAATGTAGGCTTTCGTCTGATCTGTTCTTGCATGTTTTTCTTACGGTAACCAAATCAGCATTCCTCCTGGCCGTAGCTCAGACGGTAGAGTCACTGCTTGCTGTGCCGTGGGTCCCAGGTTCGATTGTCGCCTGGGAATGACAATTTTTCTCTAACCTGCCTTCTGCAGAGTCTGGAACTGTGTGTGCATGTTTTATTTGTTTTTGTACCTCTATGACCATTGTAATTAAAAGCCAGGTATAAATAGAACAATCGAGAAACGTCTTACGAGTGCACTCACATTATTTTCTCCAGACAAATTTATACCAAACATTGTAAAAAGGTGACAATTTGGCAACTCCACTTCTGACACCAGTGTAACAAAATGACAGCCTGGTCCAGTTGCTTTTCTATCACTTTATTTTTCTTCTAAACCTTTGCACAAACACACAGTTCTCTTTTACTGACGTTAACAGTCCACAGTTTTTCGTGCTATTGCTACTCCAACTGTTTTCTTCTTATAGCCTTGACTCAGTCCTTTCTTAACTTTCTCTGTCTCTCATACACTAACTCTGACGAGACAATCATTCAACACTCATTAAAACTTCTTCACTTCGACGCGACGCATCTTTCACGACCACAGTGACACACACAGACACACATATGCACACAGCTGTCTCCCACTCACTGACACACTGACCAACTCATGTCTGCAACTCTCTCCTCTGCTGTATTCTCCTCGTTACATAGCGAGGACGTCCTAACATGGACTTTTCTCGACCTATACAAACACGCCGACCACCGGATGCCTCCCGAAGGTTCCAGCAATCTTTTGTTATACGCCACGCTCATTGTTGTTAGTCACATATACACAAATAGTGTATGCCTGACTTTGGACGGCTTTGTTTGTTCACCAGCCTGGTATGTGGCGTGAAGTAGCTTACCCCTACCGTCCTTTATTGTGCGTCGCGCCTGGTGTCACTATATGCATACATCGCCCGTCACCAGGAATAGGTTGTCTTGGCACTACAGGCCTTCAGACACAACCTAAAACACCAGTTGTTAAACCTGTAAACGGTGGAAGCAACAGCCAAGAGCTACAAATGAAACATACAAAAACATAAAAACATGGACCGTAAATTTCATGAAGAACAGTGACGAATACCTACTCAGTGAGTGACAATGACAGTGACAGTGACAGTGACAGTGACAGTGACAGTGACAGTGACACGAAGCAGATAGAAGCGCATTTTGTGAATGAATGGGTACAGAAAGTCATATGTATGTAATACATAGATAGTTTTATTTTCTCTGACGCCATTCAAATATCCAACGTCGAAATTTCACCGGAAACGTACGTATATCTTGAAGCTCTAAGAATCCACAAAAGGACAAAAAGAAAACATTTCAGAAAAGGGACCGCGCGCGCGTGTGTGTGTAAGTGTAAGTATTTAAACAAGTACTTTGTTAATGTCGCTGTCAGTTCTCAAATCATATCAGAACCTAGAACAGTTGTTTTACATGTCAGTGAATCTACTGATATGGAGCTATCACATTTAACTCTAGAACCGTACGCCACGGTCACAGTGACCCTGCTGCAGATTTTTTCGCTGTGCGCATGCGCTACACGACGAACACTGGTAGCTGCTTCCTATGTAAACTCAGTATTGAGTGAGCGTTAGTAAAGAACAGATGCTCGAAATTGTAGCGCTTTATTGGTTACATATAGATTTATACAAATAGCTAATGCCCGGTCATTGTTACCCTGGTGCACGGTTTTAGCAACTTTTCTAACAAATCCTGATGTGTTGCACTCAAATGACTTTCTCTGCTCTTGTGCTAACCATTCTTACAAACTCTTATTCCTATATCTTCTTCATGTTAGTTTAGATAAATATTTGTACAAATTATCTTATTGCTTAGTTCTTTGTAGGTACAAGGGGAATATTAGAATATAGTAGGCTTTGTGAGATAGTCAAATATTTTAAAGCTTAGAGATTCCGTTCTCTTTGCACACTTAACATATAAAAAAATGAACCACGATGTTCCATTTCACAAAAGCTTTAAGTTTTCCGAATCTGACACAAGTAACAAGGAATATCTACGAAATGGTTCACCCTACAAGAAAATTTATTCAGACATAAATTGTGTATTTTAGCAAGATCTACATATTTTGTATAGTATGATTTGGTCTATCTCTAACGGTTTACCAGCTATGCAAAAGTCGTACAGACTAAATACTACTACAAGGGCTATAGCCAAAAAATTCAAGATATACATTTCATTTGTCA
The DNA here is from genome assembly GCA_030765045.1 of Tenodera sinensis. Taxonomy (NCBI): domain Eukaryota; kingdom Metazoa; phylum Arthropoda; class Insecta; order Mantodea; family Mantidae; genus Tenodera; species Tenodera sinensis. The sequence goes on from CM060962.1 coordinate 303,036,014, forward strand.
TAAACATATCTCAAACATATGACATTTTAATCAAAATCGTTAGAACCATTTCAAGAAAATAAAAACTTTTGAAAAATTTTCCATGTAAAGGGTAGTTTAGGGTGGGGCTATTTTCTTCAAAATCTTCGTGTCGCATCCTTGAAAGACATTAAACTTAAATACCGACTTTTCGTTTTTGAGTTATGCTGTCCACAGACTGACAGACAGACAGACAGACAGACAGACAAGATGTGGTTTGCTGTGAGAATCTTATAGCGATCAATGCTACGTAGAATGGCTAACCCCGATTACAATAATCGAACGTGGCATGTCCTGAAGGACCTCTTCTCGTCTCTCTAAAAACCATTTATGAAGGACAGTCAAGACTCTAGGTATGCAAATTGGCATAAAAGGAAGAATTTCTACGGTCCAAAAACAGTCATCAGGCGGGGAAACTACTACACTGTCTTCTGAACCAGTCACCATTACTAAACGCAAAAGATATTCCATTTGCCCCTATTCTAAAGACGGAAAAACATAACATATTTTGTGTGTGAGAAATGCAAAAGTCCATACTGTTCTTAGCACAGCGCTAAATGCCATCAAAATTGTAACACAAATGAATGAAACTAAGCACAGACCTGAACCCTACAAGTTACTTTAGTAAGTATGTTATCAATGTTGTGATTTACATGTTTACTTTTGTTAAGTGGTCAGTTTATTCTTCATTGTGCTTTTATTGTTATTATTACCTCCCTAATGAATATTCAATTCTTGAAGCCTTAAAATTCACAGGAATAAGATACTTTTAGTTTATAGACATCAGCTATAGTGTATTTAACATTTTTAAAGTCTAGGATCCTTATAAGATCCCATTGGGTTAATATGATTACCGTAACAGTTTACGAGTCACTGTGACCCTGGTGGACAGCTCGTGTAAGAGTACGGTTGTGGGTTAAGTACATTTACAAACCGTCGGTCCAGGCTGGGATAGAAGCTGCGACCTTAAGATTAGTAGACCAGTCCCTAACCAAGTCACCCAAAACGTCTCTGTGTGTGTGTGTGTGTGTGTCTGTATGTGTGTGTATGTGTTTGTGTTTGTGTGTGTTTACTCACTGAGTAAATCTTGCTGCCGTAATTAATGTTTTCAAAGGAATAAAACAAGTCAGTTAGAAAGCATGGCATTTTATTAAAGTTTAGTATAATTTAAATGGTAGGAGGCACTGCCACGTGTCGGTAGCGCTACTTAACTCGTCGATTAACATGGTTAGAATTGCAATAGATAAAACATTTGTTTTGTTGTTGTTTAAGTAAAATAATCTGACGTAATTTACTTCCACCTAGGAGGTCCTAGATCTCTCAGAGAGAAGAGAGTTCACCTCGATAAGGGGAAATAAATTCGAAGCTTCACTTGCGTGCGTCGCAAATAATATTCAAGCCCAGGTGTGAGGCAAGGTATACGGAATCCATCGCTATGTGGGACAAGAATTGGTATATTTACATATTTTCTGCTGCAATAAAGCTAGAAGTGATCATATATAAACACACACACACACACACACACACACACGTACATACATACACAGAGAGAGAGACAAAGAGAGAGACACATATACATAACGAACAACATACTACAAACACATACAAACGCACAACACACTAAAGATCTCGTCGAACTTCCTGCATATGCCCTTCAGGGCTGTAGCGAATCACAGACTAGCAGCGTTGTCTAGTCAGAACTAGCTTCGTCTCACTTAGTAATTACTAGATTAACGCGCGGACATTAATAGTTTATTACAAGCTTAAAACTTATGTCAGATATAAAGAGAAGGGTCGTGCAAGCGTGTACGAAAAAACACCGTAATTTTAGCCTCAGCCGTCCAGTATTTATAGGCAATTACACTTATGTGTATTTTATCATAACGGAAGCAGACCTTGAACTGTTAACTGAGGTGTGAATAACCTTTGTGAACAAGTGTATAGGTAGATAGTGTAGAGAACAGGTAGATACTGTGCGGTTCTATGAATTTGTTGGATTCCAGGGACCCGCGTGTGGTATTCGTGGTGGAGGATGCGGCGTCTGGGATGGTTTTCTCCGGGTTCTCCGGTTTCCCCCACTACTTATCCCACCAACTACCCCATCATGATCTTTACATTCATCGATTTCGCCTATATTTCGTATCATCCTCGTCCTCATTCTCATGTCTGGTGCTAACCACCCGTAGGTCCCAACTCTGTCCGGTCCATAGGTTCATCTGCTCCCCGACAGGCATCTGACCCTAGCCACTGGCTTGTAAGTGTTCCATACAGGGAGAGTAATAAGAGAAAGTTATGGTTAATAAATGGTATCCTCTTATATGTCGTCTTCTATGAATTTCAGTGAAATGACTATTATTAATTTGATTTATAGAATTTATTACGCAGAAATCATCTAAACGAACTACAACTACAAGGCTTGTAGACAGTATTACAGTATTGACCATTAACTCTGCTAGGACATCTCAGTTACAACGGAACACTGATTCTTCACTGTTCCCTGTCTACCGATTACTTCCAGTAAAATCTACTTCTCAGGTCGTATTTTTCTCTTTCTCTCTTTATAGCTGACATTTCACGACCATCCTTGGCGTTTTTGTTTTCTTTTGGAGCACCTGACATGTCGTTACTTTGGAATGATAAGGTACTAACTGACTACCAGAGAGCCAGTTCTAGCTACAGGTGCAGTGCGACAAGGTTGACCGCTGTCGACTGCACTATACATGGACGAAATAATACCATTGTGGAAAAATAGGACTACGCGTGGAATTAGACTAGAGAAGAGAATTTTAAAAACTATTTTATTTGCAGACAATCAAATCTTGCTGGCGAAAACCGAAGATGAACTACAAAAAATGGCACATACATTGAACAAAGTAGTACAAAATTTTAACATGAATGTATCAACAGAGAAAACAAAAACAATGGCATTTAGAGGTGTATACCCAGTCCGTTCAAAAATAGAACTGGAAAATAGAATTCTGGAGGAGTGTCAACATTCAGTTTCCTTGGGTGTAAAATATCATACATGAATGAACTAGATCTGCAAAACATACAGTCGACAGAAATGAGATTCCTGGGATCTATAACAGCATATACAAAACTGGATAGAAAGATTAATGTAAGTATTCGCGAAGAATTAAAAGTACATAGATTAAATAACATAATTAAGACATATAAAGAAAATTGTAAGTTACGCTTGGACAGAATGCCAAATAAAGGTATCCCAAAAACAGCTAAGCTCTATGTCACAAGGTAAAAGGAAACCAGGGCGACCAAAGAAACGATGGCCGAAATGGGTTGAATGCCCAAGCCGTCAAGTAGTAGAAGAAGACTAACTACCCTATTGTACTAAGAAATCAGGTCCCAATAACTATAACAGTTTGTTACATATTGTGCCCAATTTGAGCATTTATGACACAATTTGTATTAAGTTCAGGATTTTATGATGATGGAGCCCAGTAGTTTATACAGTGTAAGTTATGGGTAGTGATGATTTGCAATTGTAACCTTGTTATTCCCACATTACCTAAACGGTTTGCAATACAAGCTTCTAAATGCAGTTTTCAAATAAAAACTAAATATATTACTTGATCATTATGAACCAAAATGTAGTTTTATTACTTTATTCTTATCATTTACTAATATATAATTGCACACTAATATGCTACACAAATTTCTGGGTTTCACTAAGAACATTATTTGTCTATACTATGCTTGCAATAAATAAATCTGAAAGTAAAAATAACAACTAAAACAAACATTTATATCATTTATAATCTTTCAGTTAAATTTGGAGCCACAAATTTGATCATGTCTTTTAAATTTTTCTTTTTTCATTGGAAATTTTTTTATTTATTGCTGCTTCTACTTAAGCGTACAATACTGCTGGCAATCCTTGGTTGCTTGTATTTGTTTTTCTTAAGCCAGTTTTCCTCTTCCGCTTCTCCTTTGTGACATTACTTTTCCCTTTGCTCTGGTTTGCAACTTTCTTCCTGCTCTTCTTTGGAGGTGAATTACTTCCCAAATCCGTTGTGTTAATTTCATATCTACTATAACCTTAGTTGTTACACATCGAAACACTGGTGAAATAACAAAAGACTGTAGATAGTATACTATTACTCCAAAAAGATTAATCATGCAGATATAATTCTCAGTTCAAATACATTAATAGTGCAGGCAGAACTTTGGCAGAACTTTTATCTCTGCAAATAGAACTTAGTCATTTTTCGGTGTCCCGTACAACCACTAGATGGCATCAGTGATGATATATGCCACGGATTGAATTATTTTAGTATCAAAGTACACATTAACTCGTTTTTTTAAATTTTGTCAGTTAGAAACTTGTCATTCCAAAGCGACCATGTGTTCAGCTTTCTCCAACTCTGTGTCACTGATTTTCTTTTATTTAGGTGAGTTGTTTTTACATTTCTTTATCAAAAGTCTTGCTTTAATTGCACCATAATTGGCTTTATCCTGTCTATAAGTGTTTCGAGGGAACAAAGATGTCTCTCTCGATCACTTTGTTAGACACTGCCTTGCTCATAGCCATTTTCATGCACTCTTCACTCCCTTTTTCCTCTTAATTTCTACATTTCCTGTTATTTTACTCTGAAAGGAAAGAATGTGTAACATCTAAACATTGGGATTACTTCTGGTTGATACTGAAAGACAATTGCATGGCCGGTACTGCATGACAAATACGTAATATTATCTATTATTATTTTATTGAGGTTATTGAAAGGTTTGTTGGATGTCGCTTCTTAAACAATAGAGATAATCAAAATGTAACCACGAAATTAACCATTTATATTAAAAAGGCGTACGGTAGGTCTAAAATAAATTTTGTAAAGTAAGAGCTGCAACGACTAGCATTAAACCAGGCATGGGCACGAGAGGAGAGGTAGCGAATGAACTAGCACTCTTGCAGAGTGACGAAGGTTGCTTTGATACAACACGTGCAGTGGTGGGTTCGTTCCACCTGCGCGGTGGTAATAATTTCTACGCTGTTGTTAACTATTGTGTTTATATTAAACATATTTTACATACAATAATTATTACAGCCACCTACTGTGGTTAGGCAAATTACATAATCTTAAAGTTTATAACCTTCGTCTTATGCACGTAATATTCTTACACTGCCTTATAATTAAGGGACACGGGGACTGAAATTTCGACCAATAGTGACCAAGTTTACGAATTTCATGTTTTCAGTTACAAATGAACCCAGTAACTGTAGGAATCAAATGCACAAGAACATCAGGCTCCGCCATTTTTAAAGTGGCAGTACACGTTTAAATACTTAGGTGTACAGCGATTTACACTCCCTGCCTTCAGAACTACGCCCATTAGGAAAATGTAGGTCTGTAAAAATATCTGAAATGCATGTTTCCAAAAAACTGAATTTTTCTCCGGTTTACATTTTTCAACACACAAAACGAGGGTTTGATCCAATTGTAGTAAAAATTTACACGCATGCTGTGCAAAGATACTTGAGCAAATCTAGTTATCATTTTCAGTTTATGAGATAGGTTTTGAAAATAAAGTTTTTTGAAGATTAAGATATTTGGTTAATTTTTATATAAAAATGTACAAAGAGAAACAAGCAAGTAGTACTGTGACGACAAAAATAATAACTGATTTTGTACTCGTAATTATAACAAATAACAACTTAACATTACTTACTTAAAAATAATGGCGCCGGATGTGTTTTGAAAATGAGCAATATTTTATATGATTGATTCATAAAATAATTAATAACTTTATAAGTAACAATCATATAAATGTGAGACTTGCTACACAGCTTACCGATGACCTACTTATTGCCTACACAACATTTCGAGTTAGTAGCTTACATATTACAGAACTTAGAAATTCCAGTTCCCGTGTCCCTTAATATAGTAGTGTTCCTCTTTCACAATAAATAAAGCAGTAAAATTCCATTCCCATTTAGCCTTAAAATATTTTAAAACTATTTGACCAACATAATAAATGGTATAGTTATGAAATTAATTTGTGCTCAGACATTAAAACACAAAATACAACAGCTTACATTAAATAAACTAATACCACTAAACTAAACCACTAAAAGGTGGAATCATATCGTCCCTTTTGTACGTTTACAAATACGAGTATTCAAAAAGTAGGTTTTGAAATTATAGATGCACACCTGTAAGATCACCAAAGTTTGCTTTATGCTTCTGATCAAAGTGACATTTGATATTTTAATACCTTATATTTGCCAATTGAAATCCCCATATTAAACAGCAAACTTTCCTGTTCTTGTATCTTACAAAAAAAATCTTTGCCACTCTTCATGAAACAAGCGTCCCGACGAAGTCATACTCGCCACTGAATGAGGCGTGTCGGAAGGTCAACAGCAGTGAAGGTGAGGGATGGCCGGTGGAGTGAGCCAAGGAAGTCCTTTTGGCCCTTTTGAGCCGGATTTGATCAGAGTACTAAAGAGAGAAGACGCTATCAGGTTAAAGAGCACACAGGTTGCCAGTACTACACGACTCTCTCCTACATATTTTGTCACATTTCCCTTATGGTATTATAAACAAAATCATTAAAGCTATTATGTAAAAAGGACTTTAAATAACGAAAATTTGTTTATGGAAAGGTAGGTTTAGGATGAGGGGCTTTTCTTGGTAGTATACGACGTGAATGACCTGCCCCTATTTCTTTCGAATTTATGCAACCCACTTGTGTTTATCTTGACATGCACTCCACACTTCACATATTAACATAGACGGAACACGGCTTAACATCTTAGTGAATAAGTGATATAAAGAAATTTTGGCTTGGCAAATGCAACGTTGTTTGCCAGTATCTGCGAGTTGCATAGATATTAAAAAATAGGGTCAGCTATTCACCAAGTACATTTTTACTTTCTCTACCGGTAAGTAGGGGAAGTATTGTATTCCACCCAAAAATTCGATGTCGAGATTTCACCGGTAATATATGTTTTGAGACCCACTGAATCCAAAAAAAAAACATTTTTAGAAAAAGGTCCGTGTGTGTGTCTGTGTGTGTCAGTCTGTCAGACTGTGGACAGCATAGCTCAAAAACGAAAAGTCGGTTAAAAACCAAAGTTGGTATTTAAGTTTAATGTCTTTCAGGGATGCGACACGAAGATTTTGAAGAAAATAGCCCCACACTAAACTACCCTTTACATGGAAAATTTTTCAAAAATTTTGGTTTTCTTGAAAATGGCTCTAACGATTTTTATTAAAATGTCATATGTTTGAGATATTTTTATGAAAAATTACATGTATATCTTGAATTTTCTGGCTAGAGCCCCTGTAGTCGTATTTACTATGGACGACTTTTGCATAACTGGTAAGATCTTGCTAAAATACACAATTTATGTCTCAATAAATTTTCCTGTAGGGTGAACCATTTCGGAGATATTCCTTGTTATGTGTGCGAGTTTCGGAAAACTTAGAACTTTCGTGAAATGGATCATCGTTGTTCATTTTTTTTATATGTTAAGTGTGCAAAGACAAAAGAATCTCAAACATTTGACTATCGCACAAAGCCTACTATATTCTAACATTCCCCTTGCACCTACAAGGAAATAAGCAATAAGTTGTACAAATGTTTGTAAGAATGGTTAGTACAAGAGTAGAGAAAGTCATGTGAGCGCAACACATCAGATTTTTTTGACTTAATCTGTCGCAGCCACAGAGTTATTTTGTCTCTAAGAGTGCACATAATAAAGTAAAGTATTACTGAAATGTTAAGGATAGCTGACAGATAATGAGGGGGTAGTGTAAAAGTTGTGTTGTCAGGACACGGGTGGTGCTGTTGTTGCATGAAACACGTGCATGCATGCACCCTGCCTGTGTGGTGCATGAGCGTGTAAAGTGTATCGCTTGCTGGAGCAGAAAGTGGAGATACCAGCTTTGTAATGTTGTTTACATCCTGATGCTTAGCTTCAGGCTTTGGTTATCTGCAATGCACATTTGATTATTCCAGCTTGCAAATGTAACGGACTTGAGCAGATCAAAGAAGTAAGTGAAATCCCTATAACTTGCTACTGTTGTGTAATATCTCAACAGTTTACACAGTTCATAACCCGTTTTCTTTTTTCTTGATTGTGATACTTACAGGAAATATTATGTTCCAACTACAAACTCTATTTCGAGATTTTACCAGAAATACGTTTTAAGGTCCCCTGAACATCACAACAGTATAACACATGACACTTATCACTTATTCAAAAAATCTGATGTGTTGCACTCACATGACCTCTCCTCTTGCACTAACCATTCTTACAAACTCGTATTTCTCTATCTTCTTCGTGTTAGTTGAAGTAAACAATTCCAGAAATTATCTTATTGTTTATTTCCTTGTAATTACAAGTGGAATATGGGAATGCAATAGACCTTGAGCGATAGTCAAATCTTTCAAAGCTTTCAAATTACGTTCTCTTTACACGGCTAATATAAAGAAATGAATAGCGATGTTCCATTTGACGAAAGTTTAATTATTCCAAAATTCACACAAATAACGAGGAATGTTTCCAAAATGGTTCACTCTACAAAGAACATTTTTGGACATAAATCGTGTTTTAGCAAGATCTGCATTTTTTGTGGAGTAAGATTTGGTCTATCTCTTATGGTTTATCGGTTATATAAAAGTCATCCACAATAAAGAGGCCCACATGAGGTACAGCCGAAAATTAAAAATATACATGTCATTTGTCATAAAATATCTCAAACATACGGCATTTTAATCAAAAGATATTCAAAGATATTCTTTGTTATCTATTTGAATTTTCTAATAGTTATACTTTCAGGAAAAGGGAAGTCGCTATTTTTTATTTCTTGGTGGTGCAAAGATAATGTAATTTCACAAGGATCACATTGTGACCAGCTGTAAAAAGATATGAGAGTCACTTAAAGCCTACTGTATTCCCTTATGCACGTATACACACTTCAATAATGCTGTTCCCGCAGCTTTGGGAGGCATTCTACTGACCTTCACAGGTAGCATATATATAACAAGGAGGAGGTGTGTATATCTGTTCACATTTTCACGCATGCAGTGGCGTGTTTTACGTGCACAGTTCTACATTATTCACATATGGATATTTAACTTCAAGTAATGTCTTGAAATGACAAATTGTCTTGCCACATATCCACAACTCTTCTCTGATGTAGATACCTCCACATACATCACGTCAGTTGAGACACTGCGACTGTATTTTCTAACCTTTTTCAATTTTACACCCGTTTACTTAAAAATTGGCACACTTAATATGCATAAATAACGAAATGACTGTGCAAAAGCTAAGCGTTCTAACCCAAACAGCTTCTGAGATAATAGAAATAAGTGCTTTTAATCAGCGAAAAAATACATTTTTTAAAAACTGCCTTCACATTTTTCAGAGAAGTATACTAGCGGCATTTCCTGATACTTAAACTGAAAATAAAGTATTTGACTGATGTTATTAATTGTACAAAAATACATTTTTGTTTTTATGAAGTTTTTTATCTTAAAATTAGCTTTGTTTTCAGTATAAACTATTTTTTGTGAGCCAATGAATAAAGCAATCATCAAATGCATGTTTGAATCTTTGAATAATACGTTTAAGATTATGTGTGCAAATGTACTTACAAATCAGAACAAAATTGAAATGCAAGAAATAAATGTCGCACAAAATGCAACTAAGAGAAAATAAAGCTCCAGTTTGGTGCACTCCAGTATGATTAAAATAAATCGCACGGATGACTTTTAACAATAGTGAGTTGGGGAATATGTATGTCCAAAATGATTCAGAGTGTCTATAGAATATTTATATCATATGATTCGTAAACCGTAAATGTCATTCTGATCTAAAGATGTCCTACTGTTTCTAACATGCACCACTGCTTGGTCGAACAACAAAGGCAGAATGCTCCACACACTCCTTTCTGATGTGTACGCGTCGGCTGAGAAGGTTGGTAAAATGTTCCTTGAAGTAGTAGGGCAGGCATATATAGAAGCCACTGTACAACAACATTAGCAAAACATAATTTCTATGAATGATTATATCGATTAACATGAAGTAGATAGAGCAATAAGCGTTAATAAAAATAGTTCTCAAAAGAGTAGAGAAAGTCAAGTGAATTCATCAGATCTGACAAAAATAAATAAATAAATAAACAAATAAATAAATAAATAAGTAAATAAGTAAATAAGTAAATAAGTAAATAAGTAAATAAGTAAATAAGTAAATAAGTAAATGAATGAATGAATGAATGAATAACATGAATGAATGAATGAATAACATGAATGAATGAATAACATGAATGAATGAATGAATAACATGAATGAATGAATGAATGAATAACATGAATGAATGAATGAATAACATGAATGAATGAATGAATAACATGAATGAATGAATGAATAACATGAATGAATGAATGAATAACATGAATGAATGAATGAATGAATAACATGAATGAATGAATGAATAACATGAATGAATGAATGAATAACATGAATGAATGAATGAATAACATGAATGAATGAATGAATAACATGAATGAATGAATGAATAACATGAATGAATGAATAACATGAATGAATGAATAACATGAATGAATGAATGAATGAATAACATGAATGAATGAATGAATAACATGAATGAATGAATAACATGAATGAATGAATAACATGAATGAATGAATGAATGAATAACATGAATGAATGAATGAATAACATGAATGAATGAATAACATGAATGAATGAATAACATGAATGAATGAATGAATAACATGAATGAATGAATGAATAACATGAATGAATGAATGAATAACATGAATGAATGAATGAATAACATGAATGAATGAATGAATAACATGAATGAATAAATGAATAACATGAATGAATAAATGAATAACATGAATGAATAAATGAATAACATGAATGAATAAATGAATAACATGAATGAATAAATGAATAACATGAATGAATAAATGAATAACATGAATGAATAAATAAATAAATAAATGAATGAATAAATAAATAAATAAATGAATGAATAAATAAATAAATAAATGAATGAATAAATAAATAAATAAATAAATGAATGAATAAATAAATAAATAAATGAATAAATAAATAACATGAATGAATAAATAAATAACATGAATGAATAAATAAATAAATAAATAAATAAATAACATGAATGAATAAATAAATAAATAACATGAATGAATGAGTGAACGAACGAATCAATGAGTAAATAATAAATGAGTAAATAAGTAAATTAGTAAATAAGTAAATTAGTAAATGAATAAGTGAGTAAATAAATGAGTAAATGTGTAAATAAATCAATAAGTAAATGAGTAAACAAATGAATGAGTAAATAAATAAATGAGTACATAAATAAGTAAATGAGTAAATAAGTAAATAAATGAATAAATAAGTAAATAAATGAGTAAATGAATGAATCAATAAATAAACAAGTAAACAAAGAAATGGATAAATAAATGAAAGAATGAATAAATCAACAAATAAAGATTTTTTTTTAATGCAAGGAGTCTGAAAACGTGTATTTGTGATGAAATATTTGTGGATTGTAATACTGCTGTGTACGTGGGAGAGAAAGTTGTATTATTTTAGAAGTGATTAAATTTGGTGGATTTGTTTAACGTCCAGTGTGGCGGTGATGTCATCCAAACGTTTGTGTTTGTAGACTTTCGCTTGTGTAAATAGGATACAGACACTTCATTTAAAATGGTAAGGTCTCCAGTGAGAGTGACATATCTCAAGTCCTGTTGTCAGGTTATGAAGTGTATCAGTGCGCTGTCAGAGGCATCCATAATACAAGTGCCACTTCATAAACCCGTCACTCTTCTTCTTGGAATTCCTCTTGCTTGATAGCGATCCTATTTAATTAAAAGAGGTTGGCGTTATTCACATTCAGAACGAAGAAAGGCATCTGCTGATGAACGGTCCAGATATTAGACTTGACACTGAGCTAGGAGAGGAATCTGCAGCCCCTTTTTCTCTCCACGGTGCGCGGTGTCTCTTTGTATTTCTACAACTGCTTGCGTTCTGCGGCAAATTCCTAAAACAAGACGACGCTTAGCGAGCCTTTTAAAAGTAATGAAACTTAGGTCCACGCATGTGCCAGAAGCTTAGCCTTACAGTAACCAATATGTAAAGTGTCACTCGCACACGACTTTCTCAACTTCATATAATCCCTTAACCTAAGAACCTCATAGAGGGATAGATATACAAGTTTAGAAGAGATCCCTACGGCCTAGTTCAGGCGTGTCATTCACTGTCTCCTGCACTACTCAACTGTGTACCTCCCTCCACACCAGTAGGCTACACGTGCAGTTCAAACTAGTAAACAGTATTGGACGGACTAACGTTCACAATGTCTACGCGCGTCCTTCATCAAGAATGAGGAGAACATTATTTTCGTACTTTTTATAAAACAAAAACCATTTTGTTTAATTGGTGACTATTCACTACGCCATGTATCAATCTTCTATTGCTTTTATCCATGTATTGTAGTTTTTCCGCGTATCCGTGATGTTTGAGATATTGTAAGATAGTATAACAAATGCTGTAATACCTGGCTTTTACACGGCACTACTCTTAACCTTTTGAACGTTAAAGCTTGCTTAATAATTGTTATACATTCCTAGTTCTCTCTCTGTGTGTGTGTGTGTGTGTGTGTGTGTGTGTGTGTGTGTGTGTGTGTGTGTGTGTGTGTGTGTGTGTGTGTGTGAAAAGCATTACTTAAAACGAAAACTAGTTTAAATTCCAAACTTAGTTCCTAAGAGGTGGAATTTTTCAGTGCTGATTCCAACCCTTAAACATTGCCCATACACTGCTTCTGTGTTTAAAAACACCAGCAGTAAGTTTGTTGGCATGCATAAATAATTGGTATCTAAGTTCATCGTTTTCCAAAGATACAAGACGAAGATTTCCAACAAAATCCCTCCACCCTAAATTACCCCCCACGTGGCAAAATATTCGAAAATGTTTACTTTCTCCAAATTAGCTCTAACGATTTTTATTCAAACATGATATGTTTAAAATATGTTAGTAATAAATTAAATGTATATCTTGATTTTTCTGCAAATAGTATCTCAAGACCTTTTCATTATCATTATCATTATTCTCATCCTTATCATTATCATTATTATTATTATTATTATTATTATTATTATTATTATTATTATTATTATTATTATTATCATCATCATCATCATCATCATCATCATCATCATCATCATCATCATCATCATCATCATCATCATCATCATCATCATCATCATCATCATCATCATCATCATCATCATCATCATCATCATCATCATCATCATCATCATCATCATCATCATCATCATCATCATCATTATAATTATTATTTTCAAATAGCTTTGAACGGAATTTCAAACCGACAATCTTTTAAAACATTTGACTATCGCTTAATTTTTCATTACTATGAAATTTATTTAATTGGGGTGATCGGAAGATAAACTTGAATCTGCTTTAAATTTACTGTTATGATTTATTTGATTTATCCACATCTTTTACTGAAAGATTTAATTACCAATACAAAACGAAATCTTAAAAATCGATTTCATCCTGCATTATCTACTACAAATCCCCTACTGTCTTCTCTTCCCATTGTATGAACAAGAAAATATATGCTAAATATATACAGATGTTTATCTTGATTATCATGAAGTAAACAAAAAAATTAAGCTTTCTAAGTACAGTTTGTACGAGAGTGGATAGAGACAATCACGTGAATGTAACACATCAGATTTTTTTCCCGCTCATGTTGAAGAGTGATGCTAGTTTGTTTTTCTGCGTCGCAGTTTTGTTCATCATTGTTGTGTGGAATGAATGTATGTGAACAGACTAGCAGAGCCGAAACTGCGCTGTCAGTTTTTAACAAGACCACAAAGTCGTGCCTTGGTGACTATCATTAATAAAAATTCTAGAGCAGTGATTGAAAATCGCTCACTATTCGTGAAACATAATATTGTAACCTATCTGTTTGGAAACGAAGCTGGAAATAAAACATATATGAAATAAAGGAAAAGATAAACTCATTTTGAAATAATTCATTTCATTCTCGAGCAACGGGGAATACGAAAACTGTTTACATGTAAATGCCCATATTTGAGCGTTTTTATTTTCTTCTGTTGCACCGAAGGCTCTGGAAATTGCTTTGTGTTGCCGCTTGATTGTTGTTTGTTACGTGTTCGCTTGTGTGAACGCCTTTGTTACCCGCCGCGCCAGTTAGGTGGGACAGCCCGGCCCCGACTGTCTTGTGTTGTCGCTACCAAGGGCTGACGTCACAATACTTCACAAGTTAGCACATACTTCAAGTACTAAGATTCAGAAATAGTCTAATTCTGTACTTCTTTCATAGTTTCCCGTATGGGCCGCCTCTAGTTAGCTTTTTTAAGAAAATTAAAAAATTAAATGTCTCATCCAATTATTCACTGCCTACTCTAATGGCCTCGCTGTCCCCTCCCACTTGCAGTCCTATTGGTACCTTCTCCTCCAATAGTAAGTCATCACGCTAATAGGGTCTTCTATATTGTGTTGAGTGGTTTGTCGGTGTCACCGTTCAGACTGCTCTTTTTTTTAAATATTTCTATGTAGAACTCAACTATGTAGACTCAACAAGTTCACTCATTCTATGAATTGTATGTTGAAGAGTGAGTAGAGTAGAGTGTGTAACGTAAAAGAAAAGCGAGTAGAGAATGTGATATGTTTCATAGTGAAATGAATAGCATAGAAAGCTTCTCCATGAAAAAATACACATAGCTACGTACCGCATTTTGCGGTGATCGGTCAAGCTGTTTAGGAATGCGGGGAGGAGAAACATTCATCATACACATGTGTGTATATAGACCAGGTGACTTAGCTGATGTTGCATTAATGCTCCCAGTGAAATTAATTAACTTCATTTACTTGATTGTACGTTCACTTAGCTTCTCTCCTTGTTATGATGGTGGTTTTTGTGAATTCAGGGATCACAATACGTTTATTCCCAGTGAACTCTCGGTATAAAAACACATTTTTTCCGGGGATGTGCACATTTTTGTGTAAAAAAAAAAATACCAGATTCGGTTTTATTTTTGTATAAAATACAAATATCACGCTTAGAGATAAAATTTGTGTTAATTTAAAAAAGTAGTTGGCACTTTTTATGACTGCCTGCACGTGGAAGTATAAATACGAATTATTTGTAATGGTTGAGCTGTAAATTGTTGAAATTTGCTAAACATAGGAATGAAAGTTGTGTCCTTCCTCCTTAAAGAGATGCTGCATCCTATAGTGAATCTTCTCCTGTAACATCCTAATTCCTTATTTGCTATTGGTTATACTTTAGGAATTATTATTGATTGGGAACACAGCAAATTGTAGCTTGGTTTTCATCATATTGGTGTCTTTTCCTGTGTAGCACAGCACTTCGATGTTCTTTGAGATTTGGTCCGCAGCTCCTCGTTCGTCTAATTAGGGTTTATAATATAATATTTGTGCGTGTGTTATTAATTAGAACTTACATTCATTTGCTTTCCCTATTATGTTCTGTTGTTGGTATAAAGACGATATTGCGTATTCGTATACCTCTTTGCTGGATTCTGTTCAAATAATTAGCCTATTATATTTTCGGTTTCTTATTACAATAGCTTATTAGTTCTGTTTTGGGCACATATATTACTAATTAAGTTTTTGAATGTGTTGAAGTAATGCACTACGGACAACGCCTTACAAACAAACCTATAGGATCACTGCCAACGTATTGTCAACTTATTATAGATTAACATGCAGGGTGTATCAAAACAACTTCAAGAAATCTCATATGTTGCACTCACATGGCTTTCTCTACTCTTGTACTGTTATTAGAAACTCTTATTCCTGTATCTTCTTCGTGTTAGTCGAGATAAACATTTGTAGAAGTTATCTTGTTACTAATTTTCTTGTAGGTACATGGGGAATAACCAAATCAAGTTGTACTGGATCCAAGGACACACTGATCAGTATGGCAACGAAATGAAAATATAAGTATTATAAGGCTCATACAAACAACAAGGAATATCTCCGAAATGGTTCACTCCAAAAAAAATCATTTGGACACAAATTGTGTTTTAACGAGATCGACATATTTTGAACAGTAGGATTTGGCTTATCTCTTGCGGTTTACCAGTTATACAAGTCATCAAGAGTAAACAGGATTACATAGACTATAGCCAGAAAATTCAAAATATATATTTTGTGTGTCATAAAAGTATCCTAAACATATGTCATTTTAATCAAAATCGTTAGCCATTTTCGATAAAATAAAAATTTTCCAAAAGTTTTCATGTAAAGGATAGTTTAAGCTGGAAGAATTTTCATCAAAATCTTCGCGTCGCATCCTTCAAAGATATTAATACCAACTTTAGTTTTTAAGCGACTTTTCGTTTTTGAGTTGTGCTGTTCAGACACACACATGAACCATTTCTAATAGTGCTTTTTTCGATTCAGGGAACCTCAAAACATTTCCGGTGGAATTTCCACATCGATTTTTTTTGGGGGGTGGAATACAATACTTCCCCTACTTACTTTACGTAGTAGAGAATGTAAAAATTAAGGGACACTGGGAGCGAAATTTGAAAGTCCCACATTTCTTGATAGATTTTTCTGAACTTTTTACTTTGTATTTATATGAGAATAGGAGGTACACCAAATTTCATTAAAATTGGATAATTCGTTTACGATGTATAAATTACTTTATGAATTTAATAGGCACATTTTCAAAATAGAGCTCGCGTCTATTGAGTTTTCAAAATTCATTTATATTGGCAGAACTGGTGCTCTAAAACATGGATAACAATCATATGAAGAGATATTTCAAATACGTTTGCTGATTATGCTGTACATATTTTTTTTAATAGCAAAGAAAATTTAACCTTAAAAATTATTGATTTTTTTCATACAAAAAAAATGTTTTTGGAATTCATGTTAATGATAACATCAATATTGAAGCATAGTTTTGTTTAGCTGCTATTTATGACTAATTTTGGAAATTTTCATTGAATTTGAAGCAAAACTCAGGTGCGACCTTCTTTTGGAATGTGCAGAAATGTAGTTCTGAGAAAAACAGGCTTTTATATAGGAGCATCCTGTGTACGTTAAGGGAAGAACACTGGGCCGTAATGACCACATGGAGTGGGGGATATGAAAAATGTTAGCTGATCCAAATGCACAGGAGTTCCAGGAACATTTTAAGGTAAAAAAACAAATTTCGACTTTTTGACAATTTGACCAAAATTTCACTCACAGTGTCCCTTAAAGTAAGGTTTTCATTATGCTGTTTTTGTGTAATCTGTAAGAATATCCCAAAACATTTATTTACATAAAAAATCAGAAAATGTGCGTTTTTAGGTGCAATAAAATATTTACTCCGGTGTGAATATGGAGAACGTTAAACTCAGTTTCAAGTTTGTATTAGGACGCAAGATTCTAAAGATCCGATCCTTATTTACAATATTAGTATAGATAAATGAAGGAGTAGATTCAGTCCACAGATTAATACTTAGAAGTGAAGCAGTGTTGGTTGACAGCCCGTTTTTAAATGTGAAAGAAACGACCTGTCTGTTGAGTGAAACTGGATTAGCTCTGGGTCGTGACTCCCGTAATGAAGAGCAAATCCGAACGCTCGCTCGCTCGCTCGCTCACTCTATTTTTGTTAGCTGGTGAGATCTCGTTAGGGGGAATTGAGTTTGGCTGTGCAATCCCCTACTCATATTTGTAAGGTCTAGCTAAGCCAACAGAGAGCGGAGCGGAGTTAATTTGTGGGGCTCCAATACAGGAAACGTGTGTTATCGAACTGATAATGCGGGACATACTCCCTCTAGCGGCCGTGACTGAGACCGAATATAAGAAAATTAGTTTACAGTAGACTTTGGTGTAGAACACTACTTCGAGGTCATTAGCTGCCTATACAAAAGTCTAACAAGCTGACCTTGCCTCTGTGATTAGCAAACCCAGAAGTCCCGGGTTTCGTCTCCCGACTAGAGGATGTCAATTATCAAAGCCATCCCCAAGGCTTCGCTCGCTAAAACTGCCTAACTTTGGTGTTTCGAGGCGCAGGGGATTGCGGATTCGAGTCTCGCCTCGGCCATGGCTGTTTGTTTGCCATTAAATGTGACTGTTTGTGTGAAAATAAAAAGAAACCATCCAGGAAAGAAATAAAAATGGAAGGAAATGCTGAAAATATGGGAAACAATGGTGAAATTACTATCCAATCAGTGAAGAAGAGGAAGAAGATAAAGGTCAAATCAAAATAGACCGAGCGCGATGGCTCAGGCGGCAACATCTGTGGCCCGAGACCGACCTTCCTGACCTTGGGTTTTTCCCGGGTCACTCAGGCGAATGTTTGGAACTATATTTACCTAACATCCCAGAGCTTTATTCCATTTCATTCTCTCTATGGTCTTTCTAGGTAGAAGTGTCAGCAGGATCGCCCGTAAGGTGCGCTCTGGAAATACGGTGTTCGGCTGAGGGGAGGCACTGAGGTCGGCTAGTCACCCCCAGGGGGACTGTCTATCCAGCCGGACCTGGATGGTGGCGCCTGGAACTCAGTCGGGCTGAAGAACTGCCTGCATCTGTTAGGCACCTACCGTAGTAGTACCACCTGCAATGCGCTCTGGCTGCCTGTAGGGTACTTTCATATCATCCTGCCTCTCGGGGTCTGATGTAAAATAAGCCATCGACAGACGCGCCGGAATCCCCTACGTAACAAGACAGACAGGCTAATTAGAAAAGCGAAAAAAAAAAAAAAGAAAAAAAGCAATAGTGCGTTCTACTTTGGGAACAGTTTTGGTGTTTATCTCATGGTTCATCCAGCGCCAAAACATACTCGCGTGCGCGTTGAAAGCGAGGAAAAACTAACTGCTGAAATACCAAGAAGTGCAGCTTCAGGATGTTGTCCCTCAGTTGTATATATGGAAGACGTCTGTCCTGGTGCCCAAGTCAATATGTAAGATTGGCAGGTATTATACTTATTGTTATCTTTTCGGATTCGTGATATTTTTCCTCAAGAAATGCTTTTTATGGACACGTAACAGTGCAGAACTGGATTTTGTGCTCCTGAAAGAAACCATATAAAGCGAAAGATCTTTACATATGACCTTCAATCTGATCATTAAATGCGCCCTATTTTAATTCACACAGATGAGGTATGTAGGATCACCAGCATTCATTACCAAACAGGAGTAATAGAAAATAACACTTTCTTTACTACGTATAAGTACAGGAAGTATTGTATTCCACCCAAAAATTCGATGCCAAGATTTCACTGGAAATATATGTTTGGAGACACCTGAATCCAAAAAAAGCATTTTTAGAAAAAGGTTCGTGTGTGTGTGTGTGTCTGTCTGTCTGTCTGTCTGTCTGTCTGTGGACAGCATAATTCCAAAACGACAAGTCGGTTATAAACCAAGGTTGGAATATAAGTTTAATATAATTTAAGGATGTCACACGAAGATTTTGAAGAAAATTCATCCAGCCTAAACTACCCTTTACATGGAAAATTTTTCGAAAACTTTGATTTTCTTGAAAATGGACCTACAGATTAAAATGTCATATGTTTGAGATATTTTTATGACAAATGAGTATCTTGAATCTGGCTATAGTCCATATAGCCCTGTTTACTCTGGCTGATTTATGCATAAATGGTAAACTGTAAGAGAGAGAGAGAGAGAGAGAGAGAGAGAGAGAGAGAGACCGAATCTCAGTATACAAAAAATGTAGAACTTGCTGAAACACAATTTATATCCAAATAATTTGTTGTAGTGTTCTGAAATATTCCTTGTTATTTGTGTGAGTTCTGGAATACAAATGGAACATCGTTATCCATTTGTTATATCTTAGCCCTGCAAAGAGAACGCAATTTCAAAGTTTTATAAGAGTTGGCTATCACTCAAAGCCTACTGTATTCCCATAATCCCCTTGTACCTACAAGGAAATAAGCAATAAGATAAGTTGCACAAATGTTTATCTCAACTAACACGAAGAAGATATAGGAATAAGAGTTTGTAAGAATGGTTAGTACAAGTGTAGAGAAAGTCATGTGAGTGCAACACATCAGAGTTTTAATTTCACATCCGCAAAGCTAGTCCAGAGGGGTTAAATTTCCTGCTATAACCAACTTCATTTTTGCACGGAATATACAGTATTTGTCTTGTCGACCCGGGCTTCTGAAGTTCCAATTGAGACGCAAAACTCGTTATCCCGTGCTGAGTATACTAGTTACACAGTCCCTGCCCGTGAAGATTCACACCATGACACCACTCGAAAACACTGTTAAAACTACCTTTGTTGAACCACTTCCAAACACAGCGAATTACATTACTCGACAACATACATTCCGTGGCAACTCCTATCTCATCGATTTGAGTGCGCACACCAGCATGGTTGTATAATGACTGAGCTATCAGAAAACCAAAATAATTTTCCAAAAATATGCACTAACATGACTAGCTCTAGTCACTCTTGTACAAACTACAGTGTGTCCAAATTTTGAAACGTTATTTCTCAGCAACAATGAGATAGAAATAACATTGTTGTGTATGATCTTGAAGTCACTAAAACAGAAATCACCTTAAACCTGCACGAACAAAATCGCCTCAAAAGGGCCACTGCACTTAAGCGCGTACTTGCCTCACTCCACCAGCCAACCCTCCCCTTCACTACTGTTCAACTCTATTTGTGCTTTCGACACGTTTAATTCAGTGACGTCTGTTTCATGAAGAGTGGCAAAGAGCAAGTTACAAAAAACAGGAAAGTTTGCTGTTTAATATGCGGATTTCGATTTGCAAATATGAAGTAGGTATTACAATATCAAACGCTACTTTGATCAGAAGCATAAATCAAACTTTGGTGATCTTACAGGTGTTTATTTACAATTTCAAAAAGTACTTTCTGAATAATCGTATTTATAAACCTATATAAGTGACAATATAATTCCACTTTTTAGTGGTTTGGTTTCTAATTAGTTTATTCATTATAAGCTGCTGTATTTCGTGTTTCAAAGTTTGAGCATAATATCAAGTTTAAAACTAAAGAATTTATTATGTTGATGAAATAGTTTTAAAATATTTTAAAGGCTAAATAGCAATGGAAATTTACTGCTTTATTTATTATGAAAGAGAAACAATTTAGTATGTTAATAAGGCAGTGTAAGGATATTACGTGCATAAGATAAAGGAAGGTTATAAACTTCAAGATTATGTAATTTGCCTAACCACAGTAGGTGGCTGTAATTATTGTATGTAAAATATGTTTAATATAAACAAAATAGTTAATAACAGCGTAGAAATAATTACTACCGCGCAGGTGGAACAAAGTCACCACTTGTATCAAAACAACCTTCAAGAGAATGTGGGGTGGGTAAGACAAGTTCAATCACTACCTCTTCTCTCGTGCCCATGCCTGCCTTAAGCTGTAAACTTGTGATACATCAGACGATAGAGGTTTCATACTTTAGGTGATAGTTACACTTTCTAGGGCTATGTTTCAGAAACAGTTAATTCTACAGCCTTAGCAGGCGGTAACTGGCTTCAAATAGTTCATTTATACGTCACTATTAAATTTATCAGTCAAATTAACTGGTATGGTCTATTCCCACGTGCGCGCGCCGCATGCCCTGGGTAAAAGGTAAAGGGTACAGACATAGAGGGGACACCTCGCTCACTTCGACCTACACAGAAGGCAGGGATGAAATGAGGGAACCGAAGGTCGCCGCTAGACAGGCCACAGAGACGCGCGGAAGTCCCTAACAAGTGCTGAGATCTCTTCATCCCGGCGCCAGGCCCCGCCAAGTAGCCATCACATAGGAAAACTCCTCATAGTTCACCACTGGAGCAACTGACAGCAGGTTCAACCAAGAGTTAGATTGTAGAGGGCATCAAAATGTGACGTCATCCAGAGATTTGACACTAATATAGATGTTTAAACCGCGTGGGTTCGTTACTCAGCAACAATTACTGACAATATGCGCACAATTGTTTTATTTTCCACACTGTGCATGCACAAATTATCTTGTGCTGCATGAATGACAATAGCCAATCGGTACACTCGTGCTCACTGTGGTATGTTTAGAAACTGAAAGAACATAGAAGCTAAATATATTGAAAGTTTCTCTGGAAAGAGAGAAACTAACCAAAGCCTGATGGGCATGTAATAATACAGGCGCCCAACTGGGAAGTGATGTTCATTCATTTGGAATAACGCCTGGCGGTCGTTGTTCCATGGTTCAATGGAAAATAATAAACTAGACGAAGCACAGTGGCTTCTAGTTCAAAAATAAAAATATCGCCGTAAAAATGACTGGGCACAGTTAATGGAGGAAGAATTTACGTAATAAAAACAGAACTGTGCTTAGAATAACAAAGTTATCATCAAAACCACGGAATTACTGCTGCTCTTTTTGCGTTATTCTTACGTCCCTTTTAATCTTCCATTAAAGTTAAATAAAGCAGTCTGTTACATGCACTCACATAACCTTCTCTACTCACCCTCATGTTAGTCGAGATAAATATTTGCAGAAATCCTCTTATTGCATACTTCCTTGTAGGTACAAAGAGAACAGCAGAATGCACTAAAATTACGTCACATCTGTTAACAACTAGCCGCTATGTCATAACTTTAAAATTCCATTCTCTTTACATAAACAAGAAAACCAATAACGATCTCCCAGTTGAGAAAAGTACAGTCATTTCAAAACTCAAACAAATAACAAGGAAGGTCTCAAAATGGTGAACTTTACAAAAAAATCTGATGTGTTGCACTCACATGACTTTCTCTACTCTTGTACTAACCATTCTTACAAACTCTTATTCCGATATGTTCTTCGTGTTAGTTGAGAAATTACCTTCTTGTTTATTTTCTTGTAGGTACAAGGGGAATATGGGAATAAAGTAGGCTTTCAGCGATAGTCAAATCTTTAAAGCTGGTTGCTATATGAGACTGAATTTCCGTTCCCTTTGCCCGGCCAAAAGATAAAAAAGTGAATAACGACCTTCCATTTAAGAAAAGTTTAAGTACTGCAAAACTCACACAGTTAACAAGGAATATCTCCGAAATGGTTCACTCCACACAAAAAAAAAAAAAAAAAAAAAAAAAATGCATTCGGATATAAATTGTGTTTTAACCAGATGCGCATTTTTGTTTAGTAAGATTTGGCCTATCTCTTACTGTTTACCAGTTATTCAAAAGTGATCAAAAGCAAATACGACTACATCGGCTATAGCCAGAAAATTCAAAATATACATTTCAGTTGTTATGAAACTATCTCAAACACATGTCATTTCAATCAAAATGGTTAGAACTATTCAAATCAAAATTGTCCATGTAAATGCTACTTTGGGGTGTAGGAGTTTTCTTCAAAGTCTTCATGTCGCATCCTTGAAAGATATTTAACTTAAATAGCAACTTTCCTTTTCCTTTTTTCGTCATGCTGTTCAGACAAGACACTCAGACACACACGCACGCACGCAGACACACAGACACGGACATTTTTCGAAAAATGTTTTTGTTTTTTTTTTTTTTGATTCAGGGGACCTCGAAACAAATACTGAAGAGTATGCAAAAGTTACTCAAAATGAAAAGAACTTCAGAGGCTGTTGCCAAAAAATTAAAGATAATTTCTTATCAAAATATATTAAACATACGATATATTAATCAAAACCGTTACAGCCGTTTTTGAGAAAGTAACAATTTTCGAAAAGTTTCCCATGTAAACGCTAACTTAGGATGGGGATATTCTGTTGAAAACCTTCATGTCACATTCTTTGAAGTTTCTGAACTTAACCAACCGTTACTCGCGCGAAAAAATATGAGTCAACACATATTTGGTAGTGTAAGCTAAATTAACAATTTTTTTATCAATTTCCATGGCAACAAGGCTCCAACTGGTCCTTAATACTTACGGTACCAGTAGGAAATGACGTCACACCCAACAGCATAGCAACCTAAAATTAAGTTGTTAATGAATCCTTACAAAAATATACGAAAGTATGAATTATATATTTACTGAAACATTAAATGTGCAATTGGGCAAGTTTTTAACATTAAGAAGCGATTCAATGATTTCTATTTCTTCAAGTAATTGACTAACCACGAACAGTAAGTTACTTATCAGATCTCCAATGGTTGTTAAACTCGACCTTGTGGACCTCGCATTCCCAAAATGCATTCTCGACCTGATAAGTATCTCTTACAGTTCTCAATACGCAATGTATTCTAAAGGATACCCATCTGAAATTTTGAAAATCTACAGTTTTTGTTGCATTGATTTGGAATTCTAACACAACAACCACCGTATAGTGAAGATTAAATGTGCCAAATTTCATAGACTCAGCCAAATTAATTACTAAGATATTAATATTCTATTGTAATGTTTAATATTTTTATAAATGGTTCCCCATGACGTAATTTTGGTTTGAAAAACTTCACAATTTTTAGTTATGTTCTGTAATAGAATTTTAGCAAATAGATGAGATAATTTCTTGATTTTGTTATTAGTTTCAATAAAAATAAATTTTAAAGTTTAAATTCATTATTTTTTTCATTCGAATTTCGAAATGTAAGCTTTAATGTTTAATTACTCGAAAGTTATTCATCTTATGAAAAAAATTACTTATAATTTCCTTCTAATGTTATTTCTAAGCAAGTACGCCAAGTTTCATGCATATGTACTGAAAAGTGCATCGGGTGGAGCGTTGTAAAGAGCAAGCATAAAAGTGCTAAACATAAAAACATGAGAAAACTAAGTTTGAAATGGTTGCAGGGATAATGCAACTGTATTGATTTAAATGGACAAGACCACTAACAGTACAGGCAGTCGGATAAACGGCCACGGGATATAGTTGAAAAGTCCCTAAGCCTATAAAAATCATACCAAAATAAAGCAAAAGCTTTATACTATTTGATAAAACAAATATCCAACTTTGTCACTTTTTGAAATGTTTAGCCTTTTTACACAGATGCGTATCCTTAAGCAGGACATCCTAATTAATTGTACACATTGTATAATTGTCAGGTACGGGATTCGTAAAATTATTACTTGGTCACAATATAATTCAGTGTATTAGGAGGACGTCGTGTACAGCGCGGTTTACACAAGTCGATATTTCAAACATGCAGATGATTTTAATGATAGTCTCTGTTCTATATGTTGGACACTCAATCATTTTCTCCATGTCAGTACAAAAGTTTGGTAGGAACTGCAAGTGTGCTCTATAACGTGGAACTTTGTGTTGTTGCAGTGACGAAGCTTGGTCCAGGAAGACAAACTGCTGCTCCAGAAATCGTAGCCACGCCCACAGAGGACAAACCCTCACCCACTTCCATACCAAAGCCACAGTGAGTATTAATCTTACATTCACACATAGCTAATGTTTACAAAACCTATTACATCCTCTGCTGCGAATACTAAGCAGAGGAAGTGCCTTCTACCCAAACATTTAATATCGAGATTTCAGTGGAAATACATGTTTTGAGGTCCCTGAATCAAGAAAAAAATATTTTTAGAAAAAGGTCTGTATGTGTTAGCCTACGTGCGTTTGTGAGCAGCATATCCAACAAATACGACGTGTTGCACTCACATGGCTTTCTCTACTCTTACACTAACCATTCTCACAAACTCTTATCCCTATATCTCCTTCATGTTAGTTGAAATAAACATTTGCAGAAATTATCTTATTCCTTATTTCCTTGTAGACTTTGAAAGATAGCCAGATCTTTTAAAGCTTTGAGATTCCGTTCACTTTGCACGTCTAACGTATAAAAATGAATAACGATGTTCCATTTGACAGAAGTATAAGTTTCCAAAACTCACACAGATAACAAAAAATATCTTGGAAAATGTTCACTCTACGAAAACATTTAGTCGGACATAAATTGTGTGTTTTAGCAAGATCTACATTTTTGTAGAGTAAGATTTGGTCTTTCTCTTACGGCTTACGAGTTATTCAAAAGTCAGCCAGAGTTAACAGGACTTTATGGGCTATAACCAGAAAATTCAAAATATACAATTCATTTGTCACAAAAATATCTTAAACATATCGCATTTTCATTAAAGTTGAAATTTTCGAAAAATGTTCCATGTAAATGGTAGTTTTGGGTGGAGGAATTTTCTTAAAAATATTTGTGTGACATCCCTAAAAGATGTTAAACTTAAATACCAACTTTGGTTTTTAACCGACTTTTTGTTTTTGGGTTACAGACTGACAGTTACAGTTTTGCCTACAGACTGACAGACACAAACACAAACACAAACACACACACACACACACACACACACACAGAGGGAGAGAGAAAGAGAGGCAGACAAACAGACAGACAGACACACACACGACACACACACACACCAGACCTTTTGCTAAAAATACCTTTTTTTGGATTTAGGGGTCCTCAAAACATATATTTCGGATGAAATCTTAAAATCGAATTTTTGGGTGCAATACAATACTTCCTCCACTTCTATACGTAGTAGAGATAGTAAAAATGCTTATTCTTCTATCTACTTCATGTTCTTCCAAATAAACCTTTGTAGAAATACTTTTATTGCACATTTCCTTGTAGGTACAATGGGGATGAAATACAGTAGGTTTAAGGGAAGCGGGAAATGTGACGCTTAGT
Organism: Tenodera sinensis; assembly: GCA_030765045.1. NCBI lineage: Eukaryota > Metazoa > Arthropoda > Insecta > Mantodea > Mantidae > Tenodera > Tenodera sinensis. Next base: position 303,062,699 of record CM060962.1, read on the forward strand.
CAGGTGAGCCTTGTAGATCATTTTAAAGTCAGGAAGACATGCCAGGGTATGAGAAATATCTATGGCAAATGTCATTATCCTAACCCTAATACTTTCTCTTTCAGAAATTTCCTTAGTAAGTGAAGAAAATAACATATGTTGTGTATAATAGGGTATATTGCTGCCACGAAATTAGAATGACTATAAAAAGCGCATTACTGAATTATTTTAGAATTGAACCTCACATATCTAATATTATATTGACCTAGAATTACATAAGTATATGTAATGGTTTTGCTAAAATAAATTTTTCAATACGAAGAAAAATGAATATGTAAAATTTACACATTCTTTTTTTTAAAAATTGGGTGCCATATTCGAAAGGTCGGTTATATCAATATAATTCTAGGGCATAGTGTGTACTTCTATATCCAAAAGACGTATGCAAAGAAACATTGTATAAAAAACATACTTGCATGGACCTGATCTATGGGTTTCTTCTATAGAAGTTAGAGCTGATGGTTTGTTGAGCCAGTAATAATAAGGTTTCAAAGCGAAGTGGAAGGTTATTGTAACAATAACTTTCCTCATTGACTTGGCCCATTCTGTTGCAAAATTATAAATTCAACGACGTGTAACATGTTGTCTTGGCCGGATTTGATGTATATTAATTTATCAACAGAAGGATTACTTTCAGTTTATAATAGAAACTTAACTTTCAAAATGTTGTGACTTGGCCAGTTTTGATACTAGAAGACTGAAAAAAATCTCATGTGTTGCACTCACATGAATTTCTCTACTCTTGTACTAACCATTCCAACAAACTCTTATTCCTATATCTCCATGTTAGTTAAGCTAAACATTCATACAAATAATCTTATTGCTTATGTCCTTGTAGGTGCAAGGGAGATATTAGAATACAGAAGGCTTTGTACGACAGTCAAATCTTTTTTACCTTTGAGATTTTGTTCTCTTTGCACGATTAAAATATAAAAAAATGAACAATGTTGCATTTCGCTAAAGTACTAAGTTTTCCGAAGCTCACACACATAAAAAGGAATATCTCCGAAATGGTTCACCCTACAAGAAAATTTATTGAGACATAAATTGTGTATTTTAGCAAGATCTACATTTTTTGTAAAGTATGATTTGGTCTATCTGTAACGGTTTACCAGTTATGCAAAAGTCGTCCATTGTAGATACGACTACAGGGGCTATAGCCAGAAAATTCAAGATATACATTTCATTTGTCATAAAAATATGTCAAACATATGGCATTTTAATCAAAATCGTTAGAGCCATTTTCAAGAAAATTAAAATTTTCGAAAAATTTACCATGTAAAGGGTAGTTTACGGTGGGGCTATTTTCTTCAAAATCTTCGTATCGCGTCCTTGAAAGCCATTAAACTTAAATACCAACTTTGGTTTTCAACCGACTTTTCGTTTTTGAGTTATGCTGTCCACAGTGTGACAGACTGACACACAGACACACACACACACACGCGGACCTTTTTCTAAAAATGTTTTTTTTTATTCAGGAGGCCTCAATACATGTATTTCCGGTGAAATCTCGACTTCGAATTTTTGGGTGGAATACAATACTTCCCCTACTTACCAGTAGAGAAAGTAATAAAAAAGAAAGTCAAATTGCTCTAACTGGCACGTGTAAACGGCAGAGAATTAACACTAAGTTGCTATAGATAGGTGTAAAACGCAATTCCGTTTCGCGGATATGAGGAACTAGTGCAGATGATAACCCCACCGAGAGAGCGAAGGAGTGTGCGAATTATTGCCTTCTGGAGCCTTCACAGGAGAGAGTAATGTTAAAATGTGCGTCCGTCTCAACTCAGAGCGACACTTCCAGCTGCAAAGGCTTCACTTTCTGCCAAAAGGAAATGTGTTACTCGTTTAATATCATCACTCCCTCTCTCCTTTCCTAAATTGTTAAATATTCATCTTACAAGCTCTAAATATATATAAAAGTTAAACACCTACCTAGAACATTACATTCACGTGGTTTTCCATAACCCATTCGCTTTCTTTCTCTTCTATGTATTGCATTCCACCCAAAAATTCGATATATGTTTTGAGGTCACCTGAATCCAAAACAAGACATTTTTAGAAAAAGGTCCGTGTATGTGTTTCAGCCTCTGGACAGTATAACTCAAAAACGAAAAATCAGTTAAAAACCAAAATTGGTATTGAAATTTAATATCTTTCAAGGATGCGACGCGAAGATTTTGAACAAAATTCCACCCATTAAACGATCCTTTACATGGAAAATTGTTCAAAAATATAATTTGCTCAAATATGGCTCTGATGGTTTTGATTAAAGCGCCTTATTTTTAAGATAATTATTTTTATAGGAAAAGAATGGTTTGAATTATCTGGCTATAGCCTTTGTAGTTCTGGTTGCTCTTAATGATAAGGGATATACCAAATCGTACTGTACAAAAATTTACGACTCGTTAAAACACACACCAAATGTGCAAATGAATTTTTTGTGGAGTGGGCCATTTCGTTGATATTCCTTGTTATTTATATGCTTTGCAATACTTTTTCACAAATGGCTGTGCAAAAGTTTTGACCATCCCTAAAAGCCTACTGTATTCTCATACTTCCCTTGCACCTAATACAGAATTAGCAATAAGATAATTTCTACAAAAGCTTATCTTGACTAACATGAAGAAGATATAGGAAAAGAGTTTGTAAGAATGGTTAGTACAAGAGTAGAGAAAGTCATGTGAGTGCAGGAGATGAGAATCATGAAGAAGATAGAGGAAAAGAGTTTGTAAGAATGGTTAGTACAAGTGTAGAGAAAGTCATGTGAGTGCAGGAGATCAGAAGCATGAAGAAGATAGAGGAAAAGAGTTTGTAAGAATGGTTAGTACAAGAGTAGAGAAAGTCATGTGAGTGCAGGAGATCAGAATCACGAAGAAGATATAGGAAAAGAGTTTGTAAGAATGGTTAGTACAAGAGTAGAGAAAGTAATGTGAGTGCAGGAGATCAGAAACATGAAGAAGATAGAGGAAAAGAGTTTGTAAGAATGGTTAGTACAAGAGTAGAGAAAGTCATGTGAGTGCAGGAGATCAGAATCACGAAGAAGATATAGGAAACCAGTTTGTAAGAATGGTTAGTACAAGAGTAGAGAAAGTAATGTGAGTGCAGGAGATCAGAATCATGAATAAGATAGAGGAAAAGAGTTTGTAAGAATGGTTAGTACAAGAGTAGAGAAAGTCAAGTGAGTGCAGGAGATCAGAAACATGAAGAAGATAGAGGAAAAGAGTTTGTAAGAATGGTTAGTACAAGAGTAGAGAAAGTCATGTGAGTGCAGGAGATCAGAAACATGAAGAAGATAGAGGAAAAGAGTTTGTAAGAATGGTTAGTACAAGACTAGAGAAAGTCAAGTGAGTGCAAGAGATCAGAATCATGAAGAAGATAGAGGAAAAGAGTTTGTAAGAATGGTTAGTACAAGAGTAGAGAAAGTCATGTGAGTGCAGGAGATCAGAAACATGAAGAAGATAGAGGAAAAGAGTTTGTAAGAATGGTTAGTATAAGAGTAGAGAAAGTAATGTGAGTGCAGGAGATCAGAAGCATGAAGAAGATATAGGAAAAGAGTTTGTAAGAATGGTTAGTACAAGAGTAGAGAAAGTAATGTGAGTGCAGGAGATCAGAAACATGAAGAAGATAGAGGAAAAGAGTTTGTAAGAATGGTTAGTACAAGAGTAGAGAAAGTCATGTGAGTGTAACACATGCAGACTATTCGTATAAAGATATATTACGACTACTTTCTCTAGCACGTACTCTACAGTAGGTAGAGTAAGTGTTTTATCTAAAAATTAAATACCATAGCTTCATCGGAAGTGCACATTTTGAAAGTTTCTGAATCCCCTCCGAAAAATATACATTTACGAAAAAAGGTCTGTGTGTGAGTTTGTGTGCGCGTGTCTCTCAACAGCATAATTCAGAAACAAAAAGTTGGTTAAACAACAACTGGCTGTAACAATTTTGATTAAAATAACATATGATTAAGATAATTTTGTGATAAATGAAATGTATAATTTGAATTTTCTGTGAAGAGCTTCTCAAATGCTCTTCATTCCGACTGACCTTTGCGTAACTAGCGATATTCGCAACAATGTGCATATGCATAAAGCACACAGTTAATACCAGATACATCTTTTTGTGGGGTTAACTCTTTCCGAGATATTCGTCGTTATAGGTTTAGATTTTTCAGTACTTATACTTCTTTCTCAAATCGGAAGTCTTCATTTGCTTTAAACTCTCTCTAGAATGTGTTTTAAGGCCCTCTGACTTAAAAAAGAGCAGTTCTAGAAAACTGCGACTTCTGTTACCCAATTAGCTGCTTGCTTCTCTTTTAAAGCAATTGTGAAAGACTTTTTGGGTAGCATAAAAGACAAAAACTATGTTACCATTATGAATGATTTGTTGGATACCTATAAGCACATGGGGTGTAGAATGATTTAGATTCCCAGCCTCAAGTTCTTCCCGGAATATTTGGGAGCTGTAAGCGAGGAGCAGGTAACTTCTTATAATGGAACACCGTTACCCAGGTCACTGGAACCCTTCCATAATGAGGGACTACTGCTGGGGTCCTTAGGGAGAGTGCTGAAACCGCACTTTTCGAGATAATCCTTGCTATTGCGTTGAATTTTCAAAGAAGTCTTACTCTTATCTCAGCTACGTTATAGTAGGTCGAGATTTCACTGGACATATAAGGCTTAAAGAGTCCTGTATCAGGGGAGAACATTTTTGGGACATGTGTGTGGCGTGGTGGGAGTGGGGCTGGGCTGGCAAGGTGTGTGCAGTGGGTGTGGATGTGTGGGTATGGGGAGTGGGGCTGTGCTGGCAAGGTGTGTGCAGTGGGTATGGATGTGTGGGAATGGGGAGTGTGGCTGGGCTGGCAAGGTGTGTGCAGTGGGTGTGGATGCGTGGGAATGGGGAGTGTGGCTGGGCTGGCAAGGTGTGTGCAGTGGGTGTGGATGTGTGGGTATGGGGAGTGGGGCTGTGCTGGCAAGGTGGGAGTGTGAGTGTGGCAGTGGGTGCACGTGTGTGTGAGAGTGGTGGTTACATGTGGGTGGTTTTGGGATGTGAGTGTGGGAGTGGTGGTTATGTGTGGGTGGGGGTGGGAGTGTGAGTGTGGGAGTGGGAGTGGGTGTACGTGTGTGAGAGAGTGGTGGTTATGTGTGGGTGGTGGTGGGAGTGTGAGTGTGGCAGTGGGTGCACGTGTGTGTGAGAGTGGTGGTTATGTGTGGGTGGGGGTGGGAGTGTGAGTGTGGGAGTGGGAGTGGGTGTACGTGTGTGAGAGAGTGGTGGTTATGTGTGGGTGGTGGTGGGAGTGTGAGTGTGGGAGTGGGAGTGGGTGTACGTGTGTGAGAGAGTGGTGGTTATGTGTGGGTGGCGGTGGGAGTGTGAGTGTGGGAGTGGGAGTGGGTGTACGTGTGTGAGAGAGTGGTGGTTATGTGTGGGTGGTGGTGGGAGTGTGAGTGTGGCAGTGGGTGCACGTGTGTGTGAGAGTGGTGGTTATGTGTGGGTGGGGGTGGGAATGTGAGTGTGGGAGTGGGTGCAAGTGTGTGTGAGAGTGGTGGTTATGTGAGGGTGAGGTTGGGAGTGTGAGTGTGGGAGTGGGTGTACGTGTATGTGAGAGTGGTGGTTATGTGTGGGTGGCAGTGGGAGTGTGAGTGGGTGCACGTGTGTGTGAGAGTTGTGGTTATGTGTGGGTGGCGCTGGGAGTGTGAGTGTGGGAGTGGGTGTACGTGTGTGTGGGAGTGGTGGTTATGTGTGGGTGGAGGTGGGAGTGTGAGTGTGGGAGTGGGTGTACGTGTGTGTGGGAGTGGTGGTTATGTGTGGGTGGGGGTGGGAGTGTGTGTGTGGGAGTGGGTGTACGTGTGTGTGGGAGTGGTGGTTATGTGTGGTTGGGGGTGGGAGTATGAGTGTGGGAGTAGGTGTACGTGTGTGTGAGAGACGTGGTTATGTGTGGGTGGCGGTGGGAGTGTGAGTGTGGGAGTGGGTGTACGTGTGTGTGAAAGTGGTGGTTATGTGTGGGTGGGGTGGGGGTGTGAGTGTGGGAGTGGCTGTACGTGTGTGTGGAAGTGGTAGTTATTTGTGGGTGGCGGTGGGAGTGTGCCTGTGGGAATGGGTGTACGTGTGTGTGGGAGTGGTGGTTATTTGTGGGTGGGGGTGGGGGTGTGAGTGTTGGAGTGGGTGTACGTGTGTGTGGGAGTGGTGGTTAAGTGTGGGTGGGGGTGGGAGTGTGAGTGTGGGAGTGGGTGTACGTGTGTGTGAGAGTGGTGGTTATGTGTGGGTGGCGGTGGGAGTGTGAGTGTGGGAGTGGGTGCACGTGTGTGTGAGAGTGGTGGTTATGTGTGGGTGGGGGGGGAGTGTGAGTGTGGGAGTGTGTGTACGTGTATGTGAGAGTGGTGGTTATGTGTGGGTGGGGGTGGGAGTGTGAGTGTGGGAGTGGGTGTACGTGCGTGTGAGAGTGGTGGTTATGTGTGGGTGAGGGTGGGAGTGTGAGTGTGGGAGTGAGTGTACGTGTGTGTGAGAGTGGTGGTTATGTGTGGGTGGGGGTGGGAGTGTGAGTGTGGGAGTGGGTGTACGTGTGTGTGAGAGTGGTGGTTATGTGTGGGTGGCAGTGGGAGTGTGAGTGTGGGAGTGGCTGTACGTGTGTGTGAGAGTGGTGGTTATGTGTGGGTGGGGGTGGGAGTGTGAGTGTGGGAGTGGGTGTACGTGCGTGTGAGAGTGGTGGTTATGTGTGAGTGAGGGTGGGAGTGTGAGTGTGGGAGTGAGTGTACGTGTGTGTGAGAGTGGTGGTTATGTGTGGGTGGGGGTGGAATGTGAGTGTGGGAGTGGGTGTACGTGTGTGTGAGAGTGGTGGTTATGTGTGGGTGGCAGTGGGATTGTGAGTGTGGGAGTAGGTGTACGTGTGTGAGAGTGGTGGTTATGTGTGGGTGGGGGTGGGAGTGTGAGTGTGGGAGTGGCTGTACGTGTGTGTGAGAGTGGTGGTTATGTGTGGGTGGTGGTGGGAGTGTGAGTGTGGGAGTGGGTGTACGTGTGTGTGAAAGTGGTCTTTATGTTTGGGTGGGGGTGGGGGTGTGAGTGTGGGAGTGCGTGCACGTGTGTGTGAGAGTGGTGGTTATGTGTGGGTGGCGGTAGGAGTGTGAATGTGGGAGTGGGTGTACGTGTGTGTGAGAGTGGTGGTTATGTGTGGGTGGGGGTGGGAGTGTGAGTGTGGGAGTGGGAGTGGGTGTACGTGTGTGTGAGAGTGGTGGTTATGTGTGGGTGGCGGTGGGTGTGTGAGTGTGGGAGTGGGTGTACGTGTGTGTGAGAGTGGTGGTTATGTGTGGGTTGCGGTGGGAGTGTGAGTGTGGGAGTGGGTGTACGTGTGTGTGAGAGTGGTGGTTATGTGTGGGTGGCGGTGGGAGTGTGAGTGTGGGAGTGGGTGTACGCGTGTGTGAGAGTGGTGGTTATGTGTGGGTGGCGGTGGGAGTGTGAGTGTGGGAGTGGGTGCACGTGTGTGTGAGAGTGGTGGTAATGTGTGGGTGGGGGTGGGAGAGTGAGTGTGGGAGTGGGTGTACGTGTGTGTGAGAGTGGTGGTTATGTGTGGAGTAGGGGTGGGGGTGTGAGTCTGGGAGTGGGTGTACGTGTGTGTGTGAGAGTGGTGGTTATGTGTGGAGTTGGGGTGGGGGTGTGAGTGTGGGAGTGGGTGTACGTGTGTGTGGGAGTGGTGGTTATGTGTGGGTGGAGGTGGGAGTGTGAGTGTGGGAGTGGTTGTACGTGTGTGTGTGAGAGTGGTGGTTATGTGTGGGTGGGGGTGGGAGTGTGAGAATGGGAGTGGGTGTACGTGTGTGTGTGAGAATGGTGGTTATGTGTGGGTGAGGGTGGGAGTGTGAGTGTGGGAGTGGGTGACCGTGTGTGTGTGTGAGAATGGTGGTTATTTGTGGGTGGGGGTGTGGGTGTTTGGGAGTGCGTGCATGTGTGTGTGAGAGTGGTGGTTATGTGTGGGTGGCGGTAGGAGTGTGGGTGTGAGAGTGGGTGTACGTGTGTGTGGGAGTGATGGTTATGTGTGGGTGGCGGTGGGAGTGTGAGTGTGGAAGTGGGTGTACGTGTGTGAGTATGGTGGTTATGTGTGGGTGGTGTTGGGAGTTAGAGTGTGGGAGTGGGTGCACGTGCGTGTGAGAGTGGTGGTTATGTGTGGGTGAGGGTGGGAGTGTGAGTGTGGGAGTGGGTGTACGTGTGTGTGAGAGTGGTGGTTATGTGTGGGTGGGGGTGGGAGTGTGAGTGTGGGAGTGGGTGTACGTGTGTGTGAGAGTGGTGGTTATGTGTGGGTGGGGGTGGGAGTGTGAGTGTCGGAGTGGGTGTACGTGTGTGTGTGTGTGAGAATGGTGGTTATGTGTGGGTGGGGGTGGGAGTGTGAGTGTGGGAGTGGGTGTACGTGTGTGTGTGAGAATGGAGGTTATGTGTGGGTGGGGGTGGGAGTGTGAGTGTGAGTGTGGGTGTGGGAGTGGGCGTACGTGTGTGTGTGTGAGTATGGTGGTTATGTGTGGGTGGTGTTGGGAGTTAGAGTGTGGGAGTGGGTGCACGTGCGTGTGAGAGTGGTGGTTATGTGTGGGTGAGGGTGGGAGTGTGAGTGTGGGAGTGGGTGTACGTGTGTGTGAGAGTGGTGGTTATGTGTGGGTGGCGGTGGGAGTGTGAGTGTGGGAGTGGGTGCACGTGTGTGTGAGAGTGGTGGTTATGTGTGGGAGGGGGTGGGAGTGTGAGTGTGGGAGTGTGTGTACCTGTGTGTGAGAGTGGTGGTTATGTGTGGGTGGGGGTGGGAGTGAGGGTGTGGGAGTGGGTGTACGTGTGTGTGGGAGTGGTGGTTATGTGTGGGTGGCGGTGGGAGTGTGAGTGTGGGAGTGGGTGTACGTGTGTGTGAGAGTGGTGGTTATGTGTGGAGTTGGGGTGGGGGTGTGAGTCTGGGAGTGGGTGTACGTGTGTGTGTGTGAGAGTGGTGGTTATGTGTGGAGTTGGGGTGGGGGTGTGAGTGTGGGAGTGGGTGTACGTGTGTGAGTGTGAGAGTGGTGGTTATGTGTGGGTGGGGGTGGGAGTGAGAGTGTGGGAGTGGGTGTACGTGTGTGTGAGAGTGGTGGTTATGTGTGGGTGGGGGTGGGATTGTGAGTGTGGGAGTGGGTGTACGTGTGTGTGGGAGTGGTGGTTATGTGTGGGTGGAGGTGGGAGTGTGAGTGTGGGAGTGGGTGTACGTGTGTGTGAGAGTGGTGGTTATGTGTGGGTGGGGGTGGGATAGTGAGAATGGGGGTGGGTGTACGTGTGTGTGTGAGAAAGGTGGTTATGTGTGGGTTAGGGCGGGAGTGTGAGTGTGGGAGTGGGTGTACGTGTGTGTGTGTGTGAGAATGGTGGTTATTTGTGGGTGGGGGTGGGGGTGTGGGTGTTTGGGAGTGCGTGCACGTGTGTGTGAGAGTGGTGGTTATGTGTGGGTGGCGGTGGGAGTGTGAGTGTGGGAGTGGGCGCACATGTGTGTGAGAGTGGTGGTTATGTGTGGGTGGGGGTCGGAGTGTGAGTGTGAGAGTGGGTGTACATGTGTGTCTGTGTGAGAGTGGTGGTTATGTGTGGGTGGGTGTGAGAGTGGGAGTGGGTGTACGTGTGTGTGGGAGTGATGGCTATGTGCGGGTGGGTGTGGGAGGGTGGGTGTGGGAGTAGGTGTACGTGTGTGTGGGAGTGGTGGTAATGTGCGGGTGGGGGTGGGAGTGTGTGTGTGAGAGTGGTGGTTATGTGTGGGTGGGGGTGGGAGTGTGAGTGTGGGAGTGGGTGTGCGTGTGTGAGTGTGATAGTGGTGGTTATGTGTGGGTGGGTGGGGGTGGGAGTGAGAGTGTGGGAGTGGGTGTACGTGTGTGTGAGTTTGAGAGTGGTGGTTATGTGTGGGTGGGGGTGGGAGTGTGAGTGTGGGAGTGGGTGTACGTGTGTGTGTGAGAATGGTGGTTATGTGTGGGTGGGGGTGGGAGTGAGAGTGTGGGAGTGTGAATGTGGGAGTGGGTGTACGTGTGTGTGGGAGTGGTGGTAATGTTGGGTGGCGGTGGGAGTGTGAGTGTGGGAGTGGGTGCACGTGTGTGTGTGTGAGAGTGGTGGTTATGTGAGGGTGGGTGTGAGTGTGGGAGTGGGTGAACGTGTGTGTGCGAGTGATGGTTATGTGCGGGTGGGTGTGGGAGTGTGGGAGTGGGTGTACGTGTGTGTGTGTCAGAATGGTGGTTATGTGTGGGTGGGGGTGGGAGTATGAGTGTCGGAGTGGGAGTACGTGTGTGTGTGTGAGAATGGTGGTTATGTGTGGGTGGGGTGGGAGTGTGAGTGCGGGAGTGGGTGTACGTGTGTGTGAGAGTGGTGGTTATGTGTGGGTGGGGGTGGGAGTGGGAGTGTGAGGGTGAGGGTGGGTGTGCGTGTGTGTGTGTGAGAATGGTGGTTATGTGTGGGTGGGGGTGGGAGTATGAGTGTCGGAGTGGGAGTACGTGTGTGTGTGAGAATGGTGGTTATGTGTGGGTGGGGTGGGAGTGTGAGTGCGGGAGTGGGTGTACGTGTGTGTGAGAGTGGTGGTTATGTGTGGGTGGGGGTGGGAGTGGGAGTGTGAGTGTGAGGGTGGGTGTACCTGTGTGTGTGAGAATGGTAGTTATGTGTGGGTGGGGGTGGGAGTGAGAGTGTGGGCGTGTGAATGTGGGAGTGGGTGTACGTGTGTGTGGGAGTGGTGGTAATGTTGGGTGGCGGTGGGAGTGTGAGTGTGGGAGTGGGTGCACGTGTGTGTGTGTGAGAGTGGTGGTTATGTGAGGGTGGGTGTGAGATGGGAGTGGGTGTACGTGTGTGTGCGAGTAATGGTTATGTGCGGGTGGGTGTGGGAGTGAGAGTGTGGGAGTGGGTGTACGTGTGTGTGGGAGTGGTGGTTATGTGCGGGCGGGGGTGGGAGTGTGTGTGTGAGAGTGGTGGTTATGTGAGGGTGGGGGTGGGAGTGTGAGTGTGGGAGTGGGTGTACGTGTGTTTGAGTGTGAGAGTGGTGGTTATGTGTGGGTGGGGGTGGCAGTCTGAGTGTGGGAGTGGGTGTACGTGTGTGAGTGTGAGAGTGGTGGTTATGCGTGGGTGGGGTGTGGGAGTGAGAGTGTGGGAGTGGGTGTACGTGTGTGTGAGAGTGGTGGTTATGTGTGGGTGGGGGTGGGAGTGTGAGTGTGGGAGTGGGTGTACGTGTGTGTGGGAGTGTGATAATGTGTGGGTGGCGGTGGGAGTGTGAGTGTGGGAGTGGGTGCACGTGTGTGTGAGAGTGGTGGTTATGTGAGGGTGGGTGTGAGTGTGGGAGTGGGTGTACGTGTGAGTGAGTGTGGTGGTCATGTGTGGGTGGCGGTGGGAGTGTGAGTGTGGGAGTGGGTGTACGTGTGTGTGGGAGTGGTGGTTATGTGTGGGTGGGGGTGGTAGTGAGAGTGTGGGAGTGGGTGTACGTGTGTGTGGGAGTGGTGGTTATGTGTGGGTGGGGGTGGGAGTGAGAGTGTGGGCGTGTGAATGTGGGAGTGGGTGTACGTGTGTGTGGGAGTGGTGGTAATGTTGGGTGGCGGTGGGAGTGTGAGTGTGGGAGTGGGTGCACGTGTGTGTGTGTGAGAGTGGTGGTTATGTGAGGGTGGGTGTGAGAGTGGGAGTGGGTGTACGTGTGTGTGCCAGTGATGGTTATGTGCGGGTGGGTGTGGGAGTGGGTGTACGTGTGTGTGGGAGTGGTGGTTATGTGCGGGCGGGGGTGGGAGTCTGTGTGTGAGAGTGGTGGTTATGTGTGGGTGGGGGTGGGAGTGTGAGTGTGAGAGTGGTGGTTATGTGTGGGTGGGGGTGGGAGTGTGAGTGTGGGAGTGGGTGTACGTGTGTGAGTGTGAGAGTGGTGGTTATGCGTGGGTGGGGTGTGGGAGTGAGAGTGTGGGAGTGGGTGTACGTGTGTGTGAGAGTGGTGGTTATGTGTGGGTGGGGGTGGGAGTGTGAGTGTGGGAGTGGGTGTACGTGTGTGTGGGACTGTGATAATGTGTGGGTGGCGGTGGGAGTGTGAGTGTGGGAGTGGGTGCACGTGTGTGTGTGTGAAAGTGGTGGTTATGTGAGGGTGGGTGTGAGTGTGGGAGTGGGTGTACGTGTGAGTGAGTGTGGTGGTTATGTGTGGGTGGCGGTGGGAGTGTGAGTGTGGGAGTGGGTGTACGTGTGTGTGTGGGAGTGGTGGTTATGTGTGGGTGGGGGTGGTAGTGAGAGTGTGGGAGTGGGTGTACGTGTGTGTGTGGGAGTGGTGGTTATGTGTGGGTGGGGGTGGTAGTGAGAGTGTGGCAGTGGGTGTACGTTGTTTGGGAGTGGTGGATATGTGTGGGTGGGGGTGGGGTTGGGAGTCTGAGTGTGAGAGTGGGTGTACGTGTGTGTGAGAGTGGTGGTTATGTGTGGGTGGGGGTGGGAGTGGGTGTGTGAGTGTGAGGGTGGGTGTACGTGTGTGTGTGAGAATGGTGGTTATGTGTGGGTGGGGGTGGGAGTGAGAGTGTGGGAGTGTGAATGTGGGAGTGGGTGTACGTGTGTGTGGGAGTGGTGGTAATGTTGGGCGGCGGTGCGAGTGTGAGTGTGGGAGTGGGTGCACGTGTGTGTGTGTGAGAGTGGTGGTTATGTGAGCGTGGGTGTGAGAGTGGGAGTGGGTGTACGTGTGTGTGCGAGTGATGGTTATGTGCGGGTGGGTGTGGGAGTGAGAGTGTGGGAGTGGGTGTACGTGTGTGTGGGAGTGGTGGTTATGTGCCGGTGGGTGTGGGAGTGAGAGTGTGGGAGTGGGTGTACGTGTGTGTGGGAGTGGTGGTTATGTGCGGGCGGGGGTGGGAGTGTGTGTGTGAGAGTGGTGGTTATGTGTGGGTGGGGGTGGGAGTGTGAGTGTCGGAGTGGGTCTACGTGTGTGTGAGTGTGAGAGTGGTGGTTATATATGGGTGGGGGTGGCAGTCTGAGTGTGGGAGTGGGTGTACGTGTGTGAGTGTGAGAGTGGTGGTTATGCGTGGGTGGGGTGTGGGAGTGAGAGTGTGGGAGTGGGTGTACGTGTGTGTGAGAGTGGTGGTTATGTGTGGGTGGGGGTGGGAGTGTGAGTGTGGGAGTGGGTGTACGTGTGTGTGGGAGTGTGATAATGTGTGGGTGGCGGTGGGAGTGTGAGTGTGGGAGTGGGTGCACGTGTGTGTGTGAGAGTGGTGGTTATGTGAAGGTGGGTGTGAGTGTGGGAGTGGGTGTACGTGTAAGTGAGTGTGGTGGTTATGTGTGGGTGGCGGTGGGAGTGTGAGTGTGGGAGTGGGTGTACGTGTGTGTGTGGGAGTGGTGGTTATGTGTGGGTGGGGGTGGTAGTGAGAGTGTGGGAGTGGGTGTACGTGTGTGTGGGAGTGGTGGATATGTGTGGGTGGGGGTGGGGTTGGGAGTTTGAGTGTGAGAGTGGGTGTGTGTGTGTGTGAAAGTGGTGGTTATGTGTGGGTGGGGGTGGGAGTGAGAGTGTGGGAGTGGGTGCACGTGTGTTTGAGAGTGGTGGTTATGTGTGGGTGGGGGTGGGTTTGTGAATATGGGAGTGGGTGTACGTGTGTGTGTGAGAGAGAGTGGTGGTTATGTGTGGGTGGGGGTGGGAGTGTGAGTGTGAATATGGGAGTGGGTGTACGTGTGTGTGAGAGAGTGGTGGTTATGTGTGGGTGGGGGTGGGAGTGTGAGTATGGGAGTGGGTGTACGTGTGTGTGTGAGAGTGGTGGTTATGTGTGGGTGGGAGTGTGAGAGTGGGTGTACGTGTGTGTGTGAGAGTGGTGGTTATGTGTGGGTGGGCGTGGGAGTGTGAGTGTGGGAGTGGGTGTACGTGTGTGTGTGAGAGTGGTGGTTATGTGTGGGTGGGGGTGGGAATGTGAGTGTGAGAGTGGGTGTACGTGTGTGTGTATGAGAGTGGGGGTTATGTGTGGTTGGGGGTGGGAGTGTGAGTGTGTGAGTGATTGCACGTGTGTGTGAGAGTGGTGGTTATGTGTGGGTGGGGGTGGGAGTGTGAGTGTGAAAGAGGGTGTACGTGTGTGTGTGAGAGTGGTGGTTATGTGTGGGTGGGGGTAGGAGTGTGAGTGTGAGAGTGGGTATACGTGTGTGTGGGAGTGGTGGTTATGTGTCGGTGGGGGTGGGAGTGTGAGTGTGGGAGTGGGTGCACGTGTGTGTGAGAGTGGTGGTGATGTGTGGGTGGGGGTGGGAGTGTGAGTGTGAGAGTGGGTGCACGTGTGTGAGTGTGAGAGTAGTGGTTATGTGTGGGTGGGGTTGGAAGTGTGAGTGTGAGGGTGGGTATACGTGTGTGTGGGAGTGGTGGTTATGTGTGGGTGGGGTGGGAGTGTGAGTGTGAGAGTGGGTATACGTGTGTGTGGGAGTAGTGGTTATGTGTGGGTGGGGGTGGGAGTGTGAGTGTGAGAGTGGGTGCACGTGTGTGAGTGTGAGAGTGGTGGTTATGTGTAGGTGGGGGTGGGAGTGTGAGTGTGAGAGTGGGTGCACGTGTGTGAGTGTGAGAGTTGTGGTTATGTGTGGGTGGGGGTGGGAGTGTGAGTGTGAGAGTGGGTATACTTGTGTGTGGGAGTGGTGGTTATGTGTGCGTGGGGGTGGGAGTGTGAGAGTGAGTGCACGTGTGTGTGGAAGTGGTGGTTATGTGTGGGTGGGGGTGGGAGTGTGAGTGTGAGAGTGGGTATACGTGTGTGTGGGAGTGGTGGTTATGTGTGGGTGGGGGTGGGAGTGTGAGTGTGAGAGTGGGTATACGTGTGTGTGGGAGTGGTGGTTATGTGTGGGTGGGGGTGGGAGTGTGAGTGTGAGAGTGGGTGCACGTGTGTGAGTGTGAGAGTGGTGGTTATGTGTGGGTGGGAGTGGGAGTGTGAGTGTGAGAGTGGGTGTACATGTGTGTGGGAGTGGTGGTTATGTGTGTGTGGGGGTGGGAGTGTGAGTGTGAGAGTGGGTATACGTGTGTGTGGGAGTGGTGGTTATGTGTGGGTGGGGGTGGGAGTGTGAGTGTGAGAGTGGGTGTACGTGTGTTTGGGAGTGGTGGTTATGTGTGGGTGGGGGTGGGAGTGTGAGTGTGAGAGTGGGTATGCGTGTGTGTGGGAGTGGTGGTTATGTGTGGGTGGGGGTGGGAGTGTGAGTGTGAGAGTGGGTGCACGTTTGTGAGTGTGAGAGTGGTGGTTATGTGTGGGTGGGGTTGGGAGTGTGAGTGTGAGAGTGGGTATACGTGTGTGTGGGAGTGGTGGTTATGTGTGGGTGGGGGTGGGAGTGTGAATGTGAGAGTGGGTATACGTGTGTGTGTGAGAGTGGTGGTTATGTGTGGGTGGGGGTGGGAGTGTGAATGTGAGAGTGGGTATACGTGTGTGTGGGAGTGGTGGTTATGTGTGGGTGGGGGTGGGAGTGTGAGTGTGAGAGTGGGTATACGTGTGTGAGTGTGAGAGTGGTGGTTATGTGTGGGTTGGGGTGTGAGTGTGAGTGTGAGAGTGGGTATACGTGTGTGAGTGTGAGAGTGGTGGTTATGCGTGGGTGGGGGTGGGAGTGTGAGTGTGAGAGTGGGTGCACGTGTGTGAGTGTGAGAGTGGTGGTTATGTGTGGGTGTGGGTGGGAGTGGGAGTGATAGAGTGGGTGCACGTGTGTGTGTGTGGGAGTGGTGGTTATGTGTGGGTGGGGGTGGGAGTGTGAGTGATAGAGTGGGTGCACGTGTGTGTGTGTGTGGGAGTGGTGGTTATGTGTGGGTGTGGGTGGGAGTGGGAGTGATAGAGTGGGTGCACGTGTGTGTGTGTGGGAGTGGTGGTTATGTGTGGGTGGGGGTGGGAGTGTGAGTGATAGAGTGGGTGCACGTGTGTGTGTGTGTGTGGGAGTGGTGGTTATGTGTGGGTGGCGGTGGGAGTGTGAGTGTGGGAGTGGGTGTACGTGTGTTAGAGTGGTGGTTATGTGTGGGTGGGGGTGGGAGTGTGAGTGTGAGAGTGGGTGCACGTGTGTGAGTGTGAGAGTGGTGGTTATGTGTGGGTGGGGGTGGGAGTGTGAGTGTGAGAGTGGGTGTACGTGTGTGTGTGAGAGTGGTGGTTATGTGTGGGTGGGGGTGGGAGTGTGAGTGTGAGAGTGGGTGCACGTGTGTGTGTGAGAGTGGTGGTTATGTGGGGGTGGGGGTGGGAGTGTGAGTGTGAGAGTGGGTGCACGTGTGTGTGTGTGTGAGAGTGGGGGTTATGTGTGGGTGGGGGTGGGAGTGTGAGTGTGAGAGTGGGTGTACGTGTGTGTGTTTGAGAGTGGTGGTTATGTGTGGGTGGGGGTGGGAGTGTGAGTGTGAGAGTAGATGCACGTGTGTGTGTGTGGGAGTGGTGGTTATGTGTGGGTGGGGGTGGGAGTGTGAGTGTGAGAGTAGGTGCACGTGTGTGTGTGTGTGGGAGTGGTGGTTATGTGTGGGTGGGGGTGGGAGTGTGAGTGTGAGAGTGGGTGCACGTGTGTGTGAGTGTGGTGGTTATGTGTGGGTTGGGGTGGGAGTGTGTGTGTGTGTGTGAGAGTGGTGGTTATGTGTGGGTGGGGGTGGGAGTGTGAGTGTGAGAGTGGGTGTACGTGTGTGTGTGTGAGAGTGGTGGTTATGTGTGGCTGGGGGTGGGAGTGTGAGTGTGAGAGTAGGTGCACGTGTGTGTGTGTGGGAGTGGTGGTTATGTGTGGGTGGGGGTGGGAGTGTGAGTGTGAGAGTGGGTGCACGTGTGTGTGAGTGTGGTGGTTATGTGTGGGTTGGGGTGGGAGTGTGTGTGTGTGTGAGAGTGGTGGTTATGTGTGGGTGGGGGTGCGAGTGTGAGTGTGAGAGTTGGTGTACGTGTGTGAGTGTGTATGAGCAACATAACCCAAAATCAAAATGTTGCTTCATTACCAAAATGGCATTTAAATCAGCATTTTCCAAGAATGCGACACAAAGGTGTTCACCGCACATTGCCCTTTTATGGAATATTTTTGAAATTTTTATTTCCTCTTAAATAACTAGCCATTTTAATTAAAACACCATATATTTATGATATTTCGTGCCAAATAGATTGCATATGTTGCGTTTTGTGGAAATGTCTGCAGAATGTTTGACAAACTGTAGGAGACACACGCAATTTTACTACACAGTAAATGTAGAATACCTGATTCCATTTGAACTACGTGACCACATCGCAAGGGCATGTTTGACGTCATAGTACGATACGTGCTGGGCAGATGGCCGTCTAGTCTACCTGCTTGCATTATCTGCTGAGAGATGGCGTAGCATTCGTAATTACTAGGAATTTTCAGTTTTATTGTAGTTTTAGACCTAAGGTGGAACTTTATGTACTAGAAATTACATTGGAAATTAAGGAAAAGCATAGAAAAGAATCCCAGTTGGATTGTTGGGTCCACGGAATTGAAACACGGGAGATTTGGAATAGGAGGTAAAAATTTCCAAGCCTGAGTTACTCCGATTACTGCAAGAAGCCTGCTCTTCAGGTAAACCTCTTCGTCTTGACATCGAATTTGTTATTTCTATTACAGTAGTATACTACTTTGCAGTAGACAAAGTAATAAAAAAGAAAGTCAAATTGCTCTAACTGGCACGTGTAAGCGGCAGAGAATTAACACTAAGTTGCTATAGATAGGTGTAAAACGCAATTCCGTTTCGCGGATATGAGGAACTAGTGCAGATGATAACCCCACCGAGAGAGCGAAGGAGTGTGCGAATTATTGCCTTCTGGAGCCTTCACAAGAAAGAGGAATATTAAAATGTGCGTCCGTCTCAACTCAGAGCGACACTTCCAGCTGCAAAGGTTTCACTTTCTGCCAAAAGGAAATGTGTTACTCGTTTAATATCATCACTCCCTCTCTCCTTTCCTAAATTGTTAAATATTCATCTTACAAGCTCTAAATATATATAAAAGTTAAACACCTACCTAGAACATTACATTCACGTGGTTTTCCATAACCCTTTCGCTTTCTTTCTCTTCTATGTATTGCATTCCACCCAAAAATTCGATATATGTTTTGAGGTCCACTGAATCCAAAACAAGACATTTTTAGAATAAGGTCCGTGTATGTGTGTCAGCCTCTGGACAGTATAACCCAAAAACGAAAAATCAGTTAAAAACAAAAATTGGTATTGAAATTTAATATCTTTCAAGGATCGACACGAAGATTTTGAACAAAATTCCTCCCACTAAACGATCCTTTACATGGAAAATTGTTCAAAAATATAATTTTCTCTAATATGGCTCTGACGGTTGTGATTAAAGCGCCTTATTTTTAACATAATTATTTTTATAGGAAAAGAATGGTTTGAATTATCTGGCTATAGCCTTTGTAGTTCTGGTTGCTCTTAATGATAAGAGATATACCAAATCGTACTGTACAAAAATTTACAACTCGTTAAAGCACACACTTAATGTGCAAATGAATTTTTTGTGGAGTGGGCCATTTCGTTGATATTCCTTGTTATTTATATGCTTGGAATACTTTTTCACAAATGGCTGTGCAAAAGTTTTGCGCATTCCTAAAAGCCTACTGTATTCTCATACTTCCCTTGCACCTAATAGAGAATTAGCAATAAGATAATTTCTACAAAAGTTATCTTGACTAACATGAAGAAGATATAGGAAAAGAGTTTGTAAGAATGGTTAGTACAAGAGTAGAGAAAGTCATGTGAGTGCAGGAGATCAGAAACATGAAGAAGATATAGGAATAAGAGTTTGTAAGAATGGTTAGTACAAGAGTAGAGAAAGTCATGTGAGTGCAGGAGATCAGAAACATGAAGAAGATATAGGAATAAGAGTTTGTAAGAATGGTTAGTACAAGAGTAGAGAAAGTCGTGTGAGTGCAGGAGATCAGAAACATGAAGAAGATATAGGAATAAGAGTTTGTAAGAATGGTTAGTACAAGAGTAGAGAAAGTCGTGTGAGTGCAGGAGATCAGAATAATGAAGAAGATATAGGAATAAGAGTTTGTAAGAATGGTTAGTACAAGTGTAGAGAAAGTCGTGTGAGTGCAGGAGATCAGAAACATGAAGAAGATATAGGAATAAGAGTTTGTAAGAATGGTTAGTACAAGAGTAGAGAAAGTCATGTGAGTGCAGGAGATCAGAAACATGAAGAAGATATAGGAATAAGAGTTTGTAAGAATGGTTAGTACAAGTGTAGAGAAAGTCGTGTGAGTGCAGGAGATCAGAATAATGAAGAAGATATAGGAATAAGAGTTTGTAAGAATGGTTAGTACAAGTGTAGAGAAAGTCGTGTGAGTGCAGGAGATCAGAAACATGAAGAAGATATAGGAATAAGAGTTTGTAAGAATGGTTAGTACAAGAGTAGAGAAAGTCATGTGAGTGCAGGAGATCAGAATCATGAAGAAGATATAGGAATAAGAGTTTGTAAGAATGGTTAGTACAAGAGTAGAGAAAGTCATGTGAGTGTAACACATGCAGACTATTCGTATAAAGATATATTACGACTACTTTCCCTAGCACGTACTCTACAGTAGGTAGAGTAAGTGTTTTATCTAAAAATTAAATACCATAGCTTCATCGGAAGTGCACATTTTGAAAGTTTCTGAATCCCCTCCGAAAAATATACATTTACGAAAAAAGGTCTGTGTGTGAGTTTGTGTGCGCGTGTCTCTCAACAGCATAATTCAGAAACAAAAAGTTGGTTAAACAACAACTGGCTGTAACAATTTTGATTAAAGTAACATATGATTAAGATAATTTTGTGATAAATGAAATGTATAATTTGAATTTTCTGTGAAGAGCTTCTCAAATGCTCTTCATTCCGACTGACCTTTGCGTAACTAGGGATATTCGCAACAATGTGCATATGCATAAAGCACACAGTTTATACCAGATACATCTTTTTGTGGGGTTAACTCTTTCCGAGATATTCGTCGTTATAGGTTTAGATTTTTCAGTACTTATACTTCTTTCTCAAATGGGAAGTCTTCATTTGCTTTAAACTCTCTCTAGAATGTGTTTTAAGGCCCTCTGACTTAAAAAAGAGCAGTTCTAGAAAACTGCGACTTCTGTTACCCAATTAGCTGCTTGGTTCTCTTTTAAAGCAATTGTGAAAGACTTTTTGGGTAGCATAAAAGACAAAAACTATGTTACCATTATGAATGATTTGTTGGATACCTATAAGCACATAGGGTGTAGAATGATTTAGATTCCCAGCCTCAAGTTCTTCCCGGAATATTTGGGAGCTGTAAGCGAGGAGCAGGTAACTTCTTATAATGGAACACCGTTACCCAGGTCACTGGAACCCTTCCATAATGAGGGACTACTGCTGGGGTCCTTAGGGAGAGTGCTGAAACCGCACTTTTCGAGATAATCCTTGCTATTGCGTTGAATTTTCAAAGAAGTCTTACTCTTATCTCAGCTACGTTATAGTAGGTCCAGATTTCACTGGAAATATAAGGCTTAAAGAGTCCTGTATCAGGGGAGAACATTTTTGGGACATGTGTGTCGCGTGGTGGGAGTGGGACTGGGCTGGCAAGGTGTGTGCAGTGGGTGTGGATGTGTGGGTATGGGGAGTGGGGCTGTGCTGGCAAGGTGTGTGCAGTGGGTATGGATGTGTGGGAACGGGGAGTGTGGCTGGGCTGGCAAGGGGTGTGCAGTGGGTGTGGATGTGTGGGTATGGGGAGTGGGGCTGTGCTGGCAAGGTGTGTGCAGTGGGTATGGATGTGTGGGAATGGGGAGTGTGGCTGGGCTGGCAAGGTGTGTGCAGTGGGTGTGGATGTATGGGTATGGGGAGTGGGGCTGTGCTGGCAAGGTGGGAGTGTGAGTGTGGCAGTGGGTGCACGTGTGTGTGAGAGTGGTGGTTACATGTGGGTGGTTTTGGGATCTGAGTGTGGGAGTGGGTGTACGTGTGTGTGAAAGAGGTGGTTATGTGTGGGTGGGGGTGGGAGTGTGAGTGTGGGAGTGGGAGTGGGTGTACGTGTGTGAGAGAGTGGTGGTTATGTGTGGGTGGTGGTGGGAGTGTGAGTGTGGCAGTGGGCGCACGTGTGTGTGAGAGTGGTGGTTATGTGTGGGTGGGGGTGGGAGTGTGAGTGTGGGAGTGGGTGTACGTGTGTGTGGGAGTGGTGGTTATATGTGGGTGGTGGTGGGAGTGTGAGTGTGGCAGTGGGTGCACGTGTGTGTGAGAGTGGTGGTTACATGTGGGTGGTTTTGGGATCTGAGTGTGGGAGTGGGTGTACGTGTGTGTGAAAGTGGTGGTTATGTGTGGGTGGGGGTGGGAGTGTGAGTGTGGGAGTGGGAGTGGGTGTACGTGTGTGAGAGAGTGGTGGTTATGTGTGGGTGGTGGTGGGAGTGTGAGTGTGGCAGTGGGCGCACGTGTGTGTGAGAGTGGTGGTTATGTGTGGGTGGGGGTGGGAGTGTGAGTGTGGGAGTGGGTGTACGTGTGTGTGGGAGTGGTGGTTATATGTGGGTGGTGGTGGGAGTGTGAGTGTGGCAGTGGGTGCACGTGTGTGTGAGAGTGGTGGTTACGTGTAGGTGGTGGTGGGAGTGTGAGTGTGGGAGTGGGTGTACGTGTGTGTGAGAGTGGTGGTTATGTGTCGGTGGGGGAGCGGTGTGAGTGTGGGAGTGGGTGTACGTGTGTGTGGGAGTAGTGGTTATGTGTGGGTGGCGGTGGGAGTGTGAGTGTGGGAGTGGCTGCACGTGCGTGTGAGAGTGGTTGTTATGTGTGGGTGGCGGTGGGAGTGTGAGTGTGGGAGTGGGTGTACGTCTGTGTGAGAGGTGGTGGTTATGTGTGGGGGGTGGAAGTGTGAGTGTGGGAGTGGGTGTACGTGTGTGTGAGAGTGGTGGTTATGTGTGGGTGGCGGTGGGAGTGTGAGTGTGGGAGTGGGCGTACGTGTGTGTGAGAGTGGTGGTTATGTGTGGGAGGGGGTGGGAGTGTGAGTGTGGGAGTGGGTGAACGTGTGTGTGAGAGTGGTGGTTATGTGTGGGTGGGGGTGGGGGTGTGTGTGGGAGTGGGTGTACGTGTGTGTGGGAGTGGTGGTTATGTGTGGCTGGAGGTGGGAGTGTGAGTGTGGGAGTGGGTGTACGTGTGTATGGGAGTGGTGGTTATGTGTGGGTGGGGGTGGGAGTGGGAGTGTGGGAGTGGGAGTGTGGGAGTGGGTGTACGTGTGTGTGAGAGTGGTGGTTATGTGTGGGTGGAGGTGGGAGTATGAGTGTGGGAGTGGGTGTACGTGTGTATGAGTGGTGGTTATGTGTGGGTGGCGGTGGGAGTGTGAGTGTGGGAGTGGGTGCACGTGTGTGTGGGAGTGGTGGTTATGTGTGGCTGGAGGTGGCAATGTGAGTGTGGGAGTGGGTGTACGTGTGTGTGGGAGTGGTGGTTATGTGCGGGTGGGTGTGGGAGTGAGAGTGTGGGAGTGGGTGTACCTGTCTGTGGGAGTGGTGGTTTTGTGCGGGTGGGGGTGGGAGTGTGTGTGAGAGAGTGGTGGTTATGTGTGGGTGGCGGTGGCAGTGTGAGTGTGGGAGTGGGTGTACGTGTGTGTGAGAGTGGTGGTTATGTGTGGGTGGCGGTGGGAGTGTGAGTGTGGGAGTGGGTGTACGTGTGTGTGAGAGTGGTGGTTATGTGTGGGTGGCGGTGGGAGTGTGAGTGTGGGAGTGGGTGTACGTGTGTGTGTCTGAGAGTGGTGGTTATGTGTGGGTGGCGGTGGGAGTGTGAGTGTGGGAGTGGGTGTACGTGTGTGTGAGAGTGGTGGTTATGTGTGGGTGGCGGTGGGAGTGTGAGTGTGGGAGTGGGTGCACGTGTGTGTGGGAGTGTTGGTTATGTGTGGGTGGCGGTGGGAGTGTGAGTGTGGGAGTGGGTGTACGTGTGTGTGTGAGAGTGGTGGTTATGTGTGGAGTTGGGGTGGGGGTGTGAGTTTGGGAGTGGGTGTACGTGTGTGTGTGAGAATGGTGTTTATGTGTGGGTGGGGGTGGGAGTGTGAGTGTGGGAGTGGGTGTACGTGTGTGTGAGAGTGTTGGTTATGTGTGGGTGGCGCTGGGAGTGTGAGTGTGGGAGTGGGTGTACGTGTGTGTGAGAGTGGTGGTTATGTGTGGGTGGCGGTGGGAGTGTGAGTGTGGGAGTTGGTGCACGTGTGTGTGAGAGTGGTGGTTATGTGTGGGTGGGGGTGGGAGTGTGAGTGTGGGAGTGTGTGTACGTGTGTGTGAGAGTGTTGGTTATGTGTGGGTGGCGGTGGGAGTGTGAGTGTGGGAGTGGGTGTACGTGTGTGTGAGAGTGGTGGTTATGTGTGGGTGGCGGTGGGAGTGTGAGTGTGGGAGTGGGTGTACGTGTGTGTGAGTTTGAGAGTGGTGGTTATGTGTGGGTGGGGTTGGCAGTGTGAGTGTGAGAGTGGGTGTACATGTGTGTGTGTGAGAATGGTGGTTATGTGTGGGTGGCGGTGGGAGTGTGTGTACCTGTGTGAGTGTGAGAGTGGTGAATATGTGTGGGTGGGGGTGGGAGTGAGAGTGAGGGAGTGGGTGTACGTGTGTGTGTGTGAGAATGGTGATTATGTGTGGGTGGGGGTGGGAGTGTGACTGTGGGAGTGGGAGTACGTATGTGTTTGTGAGAATGGTGGTTATGTGTGGGTGGGGGTGGGAGTGTGAGTGTCGGAGTGGGTGTACGTGTGTGTGTGAGAATGGTGGTTATGTGTGGGTGGGGGTGGGAGTGTGAGTGTGGGAGTGGGTGTACGTTGTGTGTGGGAATGGTGGTTATGTGTGGGTGGGGGTGGGAGTGTGAGTGTGGGAGTGGGCGTACGTGTGTGTGTGTGAGAATGGTGGTTATGTGTGGGTGGGGTGGGAGAGTGAGTGCGGGAGTGGGTGTACGTGTTTGTGAGAGTGGTGGTTATGTGTGTGTGGGGGTGGGAATGTGAGTGTGAGAGTGGGTGTACGTGTGTGTGAGAATGGTGGTTATGTGTGGGTGGGGGTGGGAGTGAGAGTGTGGGGGTGTGAATGTGGGAGTGGGTGTACGTGTGTGTGGGAGTGCTGGTGATGTGTGGGTGGCGGTTGGAGTGTGAGTGTGGGAGTGGGTGCACGTGTGTGTGTGAGTGGTGGTTATGTGCGGATGGGGTGGGAGTGAGAGTGTGAGAGTGGGTGTACGTGTGTGTGGGAGTGGTGGTTATGTGTGGGTGGTGGTGGGAGTGTGAGTGTGGGAGTTGGCGCACGTGTGTGTGTGAGAGTGGTGGTTATGTGTGGGTGGGTGTGAGAGTGGGAGTGGATGTACGTGTGCGTGGGAGTATTGGTTATGTGCGGGTGGGTGTGGGAGTGTGAGTGTGGGAGTGGGTGTACGTGTGTGTGGGAGTGGTGGTTATGTGCGGGTGGGTGTGGGAGTGAGAGTGTGGGAGTGGTGTTTATGTGTGGGTGGGGGTGGGAGTGTGAGTGTGGGAGTGGGTGTACGTTCTGTGTGAGTGTGAGAGTGGTGGTTATGTGTGGGTGGTGGTGGCAGTGTGAGTGTGGGAGTGGGTGTACGTGTGTGAGTGTGAGAGTGGTGGTTATGTGTGGGTGGGGGTGGGAGTGAGAGTGTGGGAGTGGGTGTACGTGTGTGTGAGAGTGGTGGTTATGTGTGGGTGGGGTTGGGAGTGTGAGTGTGGGAGTGGGTGTACGTGTGTGTGGAAGTGGTGGTTATGTGTGGGTGGAGGTGGTAGTGTGATTGTGGGAGTGGGTGTACGTGTGTGTGAGAGTGGTGGTTATGTGTGGATGGGGGTGGGAGTGTGAGTGTGGGAGTGGGTGTACGTGTGAGTGAACGTGGTGTTTATGTGTGGGTCTGAGTTTGGGAGTGGGTGTACGTGTGTGTGTGAGAGTGGTGGTTATGTGTGGGTGGGGGTGGTAGTGAGAGTGTGGGAGTGGGTGTACGTGTGGGTGGGAGTGGTGGTTATGTGTGGGTGGTGGTGGGGGTGGGAGTCTGAGTGTGAGAGTGAGTGTACCTGTGTGTGAGAGTGGTGGTTATGTGTGGGTGTGGGTGGGAGTGTGAGTATGGGAGTGGGTGTACGTGTGTGTGTGAGAGAGTTGTGCTTATGTGTGGGTGGGGGTGGGAGTGTGAGTATGGGAGTGGGTGTACGTGTGTGTGTGAGAGAGTGGTGGTTATGTGTGGGTGGGGGTGGGAGTGTGAGTATGGGAGTGGGTGTACGTGTGTGTCTGAGAGTGGTGGTTATGTGTGGGTGGCGGTGGGAGTGTGAGTCTGGGAGTGGGTGTACGTGTGTGTGAGAGTGGTGGTTATGTGTGGGTGGCGGTGAGAGTGTGAGTGTGGGAGTGGGTGCACGTGTGTGTGGGAGTGGTGGTTATGTGTGGGTGGCGGTGGGAGTGTGAGTGTGGGAGTGGGTGTACGTGTGTGTGTGAGAGTGGTGGTTATGTGTGGAGTTGGGGTGGGGGTGTGAGTTTGGGAGTGGGTGTACGTGTGTGTGTGAGAATGGTGTTTATGGGTGGGTGGGGGTGGGAGTGTGAGTGTGGGAGTGGGTGTACGTGTGTGTGAGAGTGTTGGTTATGTGTGGGTGGCGGTGGGAGTGTGAGTGTGGGAGTGGGTGTACGTGTCTGTGAGAGTGGTGGTTATGTGTGGGTGGCGGTGGCAGTGTGAGTGTGGGAGTGGGTGGACGTGTGTGTGAGAGTGGTGGTTATGTGTGGGTGGGGGTGGGAGTGTGTGTACGTGTGTGTGAGAGTGTTGGTTATGTGTGGGTGGCGGTGGGAGTGTGTGTGTGGGAGTGGGTGTACGTGTGTGTGAGAGAGGTGGTTATGTGTGGGTGGCGGTGGGAGTGTGAGTGTGGGAGTGGGTGAACGTGTGTGTGAGTTTGAGAGTGGTGGTTATGTGTGGGTGGGGTTGGCAGTGTGAGTGTGAGAGTGGGTGTACATGTGTGTGTGAGAATGGTGGTTATGTGTGGGTGGCGGTGGGAGTGTGAGTGTGGGAGTGGGTGTACGTGTGTGAGTGTGAGAGTTGTGAATATGTGTGGGTGGGGGTGGGAGTGAGAGTGTGGGAGTGGGTGTACGTGTGTGTGTGTGAGAATGGTGGTTATGTGTGGGTGGGGGTGGGAGTGTGACTGTGGGAGTGGGTGTACGTATGTGTTTGTGAGAAAGGTGGTTATGTGTGGGTGCGGGTGGGAGTGTGAGTGTCGGAATTGGTGTACGTGTGTGTGTGAGAATGGTGGTTATGTGTGGGTGGGGGTGGGAGTGTGAGTGTGGGAGTGGGTGTACGTTGTGTGTGGGAATGGTGGTTATGTGTGGGTGGGGGTGGGAGTGTGAGTGTGGGAGTGGGCGTACGTGTGTGTGTGTGAGAATGGTGGTTATGTGTGGGTGGGGTGGGAGAGTGAGTGCGGGAGTGGGTGTACGTGTTTGTGAGAGTGGTGGTTATGTGTGTGTGGGGGTGGGAATGTGAGTGTGAGAGTGGGTGTACGTGTGTGTGAGAATGGTGGTTATGTGTGGGTGGGGGTGGGAGTGAGAGTGTGGGGGTGTGAATGTGGGAGTGGGTGTACGTGTGTGTGGGAGTGGTGGTGATGTGTGGGTGGCGGTTGGAGTGTGAGTGTGGGAGTGGGTGCACGTGTTTGTGTGAGTGGTGGTTATTTGCGGATGGGGTGGGAGTGAGAGTGTGAGAGTGGGTGTACGTGTGTGTGGGAGTGGTGTTTATGTGTGGGATGTGTTGGGAGTGTGAGTGTGGGAGTGGGCGCACGTGTGTGTGTGAGAGTGGTGGTTATGTGTGGGTGGGTGTGAGAGTGGGAGTGGGTGTACGTGTGCGTGGGAGTATTGCTTATGTGCGGGTGGGTGTGGGAGTGTGAGTGTGGGAGTGGGCGTACGTGTGTGTGGGAGTGGTGGTTATGTGCGGGTGGGTGTGGGAGTGAGAGTGTGGGAGTGGGTGTACGTGTGAGTGAGAGTGGTGGTTATGTGCGGGTGGGGGTGGGAGTGTGTGTGTGAGAGTGGTGTTTATGTGTGGGTGGGGGTGGGAGTGTGAGTGTGGGAGTGGGTGTACGTTCTGTGTGAGTGTGAGAGTGGTGGTTATGTGTGGGTGGGGGTGGCAGTGTGAGTGTGGGAGTGGGTGTACGTGTGTGAGTGTGAGAGTGGTGGTTATGTGTGGGTGGGGGTGGGAGTGAGAGTGTGGGAGTGGGTGTACGTGTGTGTGAGAGTGGTGGTTATGTGTGGGTGGGGTTGGGAGTGTGAGTGTGGGAGTGGGTGTACGTGTGTGTGGAAGTGGTGGTTATGTGTGGGTGGAGGTGGTAGTGTGAGTGTGGGAGTGGGTGTACGTGTGTGTGAGAGTGGTGGTTATGTGTGGATGGGGGTGGAAGTGTGAGTGTGGGAGTGGGTGTACGTGTGTGTGAGAGTGGTGGTTACATGTGGGTGGTTTTGGGATCTGAGTGTGGGAGTGGGTGTACGTGTGTGTGAAAGAGGTGGTTATGTGTGGGTGGGGGTGGGAGTGTGAGTGTGGGAGTGGGAGTGGGTGTACGTGTGTGAGAGAGTGGTGGTTATGTGTGGGTGGTGGTGGGAGTGTGAGTGTGGCAGTGGGCGCACGTGTGTGTGAGAGTGGTGGTTATGTGTGGGTGGGGGTGGGAGTGTGAGTGTGGGAGTGGGTGTACGTGTGTGTGGGAGTGGTGGTTATATGTGGGTGGTGGTGGGAGTGTGAGTGTGGCAGTGGGTGCACGTGTGTGTGAGAGTGGTGGTTACATGTGGGTGGTTTTGGGATCTGAGTGTGGGAGTGGGTGTACGTGTGTGTGAAAGTGGTGGTTATGTGTGGGTGGGGGTGGGAGTGTGAGTGTGGGAGTGGGAGTGGGTGTACGTGTGTGAGAGAGTGGTGGTTATGTGTGGGTGGTGGTGGGAGTGTGAGTGTGGCAGTGGGCGCACGTGTGTGTGAGAGTGGTGGTTATGTGTGGGTGGGGGTGGGAGTGTGAGTGTGGGAGTGGGTGTACGTGTGTGTGGGAGTGGTGGTTATATGTGGGTGGTGGTGGGAGTGTGAGTGTGGCAGTGGGTGCACGTGTGTGTGAGAGTGGTGGTTACGTGTAGGTGGTGGTGGGAGTGTGAGTGTGGGAGTGGGTGTACGTGTGTGTGAGAGTGGTGGTTATGTGTCGGTGGGGGAGCGGTGTGAGTGTGGGAGTGGGTGTACGTGTGTGTGGGAGTAGTGGTTATGTGTGGGTGGCGGTGGGAGTGTGAGTGTGGGAGTGGCTGCACGTGCGTGTGAGAGTGGTTGTTATGTGTGGGTGGCGGTGGGAGTGTGAGTGTGGGAGTGGGTGTACGTCTGTGTGAGAGGTGGTGGTTATGTGTGGGGGGTGGAAGTGTGAGTGTGGGAGTGGGTGTACGTGTGTGTGAGAGTGGTGGTT
The DNA here is from genome assembly GCA_030765045.1 of Tenodera sinensis. NCBI lineage: Eukaryota > Metazoa > Arthropoda > Insecta > Mantodea > Mantidae > Tenodera > Tenodera sinensis. Next base: position 303,090,974 of record CM060962.1, read on the forward strand.
ATGTGTGGGTGGCGGTGGGAGTGTGAGTGTGGGAGTGGGCGTACGTGTGTGTGAGAGTGGTGGTTATGTGTGGGAGGGGGTGGGAGTGTGAGTGTGGGAGTGGGTGAACGTGTGTGTGAGAGTGGTGGTTATGTGTGGGTGGGGGTGGGGGTGTGTGTGGGAGTGGGTGTACGTGTGTGTGGGAGTGGTGGTTATGTGTGGCTGGAGGTGGGAGTGTGAGTGTGGGAGTGGGTGTACGTGTGTATGGGAGTGGTGGTTATGTGTGGGTGGGGGTGGGAGTGGGAGTGTGGGAGTGGGAGTGTGGGAGTGGGTGTACGTGTGTGTGAGAGTGGTGGTTATGTGTGGGTGGAGGTGGGAGTATGAGTGTGGGAGTGGGTGTACGTGTGTATGAGTGGTGGTTATGTGTGGGTGGCGGTGGGAGTGTGAGTGTGGGAGTGGGTGCACGTGTGTGTGGGAGTGGTGGTTATGTGTGGCTGGAGGTGGCAATGTGAGTGTGGGAGTGGGTGTACGTGTGTGTGGGAGTGGTGGTTATGTGCGGGTGGGTGTGGGAGTGAGAGTGTGGGAGTGGGTGTACCTGTCTGTGGGAGTGGTGGTTTTGTGCGGGTGGGGGTGGGAGTGTGTGTGAGAGAGTGGTGGTTATGTGTGGGTGGCGGTGGCAGTGTGAGTGTGGGAGTGGGTGTACGTGTGTGTGAGAGTGGTGGTTATGTGTGGGTGGCGGTGGGAGTGTGAGTGTGGGAGTGGGTGTACGTGTGTGTGAGAGTGGTGGTTATGTGTGGGTGGCGGTGGGAGTGTGAGTGTGGGAGTGGGTGTACGTGTGTGTGTCTGAGAGTGGTGGTTATGTGTGGGTGGCGGTGGGAGTGTGAGTGTGGGAGTGGGTGTACGTGTGTGTGAGAGTGGTGGTTATGTGTGGGTGGCGGTGGGAGTGTGAGTGTGGGAGTGGGTGCACGTGTGTGTGGGAGTGTTGGTTATGTGTGGGTGGCGGTGGGAGTGTGAGTGTGGGAGTGGGTGTACGTGTGTGTGTGAGAGTGGTGGTTATGTGTGGAGTTGGGGTGGGGGTGTGAGTTTGGGAGTGGGTGTACGTGTGTGTGTGAGAATGGTGTTTATGTGTGGGTGGGGGTGGGAGTGTGAGTGTGGGAGTGGGTGTACGTGTGTGTGAGAGTGTTGGTTATGTGTGGGTGGCGCTGGGAGTGTGAGTGTGGGAGTGGGTGTACGTGTGTGTGAGAGTGGTGGTTATGTGTGGGTGGCGGTGGGAGTGTGAGTGTGGGAGTTGGTGCACGTGTGTGTGAGAGTGGTGGTTATGTGTGGGTGGGGGTGGGAGTGTGAGTGTGGGAGTGTGTGTACGTGTGTGTGAGAGTGTTGGTTATGTGTGGGTGGCGGTGGGAGTGTGAGTGTGGGAGTGGGTGTACGTGTGTGTGAGAGTGGTGGTTATGTGTGGGTGGCGGTGGGAGTGTGAGTGTGGGAGTGGGTGTACGTGTGTGTGAGTTTGAGAGTGGTGGTTATGTGTGGGTGGGGTTGGCAGTGTGAGTGTGAGAGTGGGTGTACATGTGTGTGTGTGAGAATGGTGGTTATGTGTGGGTGGCGGTGGGAGTGTGTGTACCTGTGTGAGTGTGAGAGTGGTGAATATGTGTGGGTGGGGGTGGGAGTGAGAGTGAGGGAGTGGGTGTACGTGTGTGTGTGTGAGAATGGTGATTATGTGTGGGTGGGGGTGGGAGTGTGACTGTGGGAGTGGGAGTACGTATGTGTTTGTGAGAATGGTGGTTATGTGTGGGTGGGGGTGGGAGTGTGAGTGTCGGAGTGGGTGTACGTGTGTGTGTGAGAATGGTGGTTATGTGTGGGTGGGGGTGGGAGTGTGAGTGTGGGAGTGGGTGTACGTTGTGTGTGGGAATGGTGGTTATGTGTGGGTGGGGGTGGGAGTGTGAGTGTGGGAGTGGGCGTACGTGTGTGTGTGTGAGAATGGTGGTTATGTGTGGGTGGGGTGGGAGAGTGAGTGCGGGAGTGGGTGTACGTGTTTGTGAGAGTGGTGGTTATGTGTGTGTGGGGGTGGGAATGTGAGTGTGAGAGTGGGTGTACGTGTGTGTGAGAATGGTGGTTATGTGTGGGTGGGGGTGGGAGTGAGAGTGTGGGGGTGTGAATGTGGGAGTGGGTGTACGTGTGTGTGGGAGTGCTGGTGATGTGTGGGTGGCGGTTGGAGTGTGAGTGTGGGAGTGGGTGCACGTGTGTGTGTGAGTGGTGGTTATGTGCGGATGGGGTGGGAGTGAGAGTGTGAGAGTGGGTGTACGTGTGTGTGGGAGTGGTGGTTATGTGTGGGTGGTGGTGGGAGTGTGAGTGTGGGAGTTGGCGCACGTGTGTGTGTGAGAGTGGTGGTTATGTGTGGGTGGGTGTGAGAGTGGGAGTGGATGTACGTGTGCGTGGGAGTATTGGTTATGTGCGGGTGGGTGTGGGAGTGTGAGTGTGGGAGTGGGTGTACGTGTGTGTGGGAGTGGTGGTTATGTGCGGGTGGGTGTGGGAGTGAGAGTGTGGGAGTGGTGTTTATGTGTGGGTGGGGGTGGGAGTGTGAGTGTGGGAGTGGGTGTACGTTCTGTGTGAGTGTGAGAGTGGTGGTTATGTGTGGGTGGTGGTGGCAGTGTGAGTGTGGGAGTGGGTGTACGTGTGTGAGTGTGAGAGTGGTGGTTATGTGTGGGTGGGGGTGGGAGTGAGAGTGTGGGAGTGGGTGTACGTGTGTGTGAGAGTGGTGGTTATGTGTGGGTGGGGTTGGGAGTGTGAGTGTGGGAGTGGGTGTACGTGTGTGTGGAAGTGGTGGTTATGTGTGGGTGGAGGTGGTAGTGTGATTGTGGGAGTGGGTGTACGTGTGTGTGAGAGTGGTGGTTATGTGTGGATGGGGGTGGGAGTGTGAGTGTGGGAGTGGGTGTACGTGTGAGTGAACGTGGTGTTTATGTGTGGGTCTGAGTTTGGGAGTGGGTGTACGTGTGTGTGTGAGAGTGGTGGTTATGTGTGGGTGGGGGTGGTAGTGAGAGTGTGGGAGTGGGTGTACGTGTGGGTGGGAGTGGTGGTTATGTGTGGGTGGTGGTGGGGGTGGGAGTCTGAGTGTGAGAGTGAGTGTACCTGTGTGTGAGAGTGGTGGTTATGTGTGGGTGTGGGTGGGAGTGTGAGTATGGGAGTGGGTGTACGTGTGTGTGTGAGAGAGTTGTGCTTATGTGTGGGTGGGGGTGGGAGTGTGAGTATGGGAGTGGGTGTACGTGTGTGTGTGAGAGAGTGGTGGTTATGTGTGGGTGGGGGTGGGAGTGTGAGTATGGGAGTGGGTGTACGTGTGTGTCTGAGAGTGGTGGTTATGTGTGGGTGGCGGTGGGAGTGTGAGTCTGGGAGTGGGTGTACGTGTGTGTGAGAGTGGTGGTTATGTGTGGGTGGCGGTGAGAGTGTGAGTGTGGGAGTGGGTGCACGTGTGTGTGGGAGTGGTGGTTATGTGTGGGTGGCGGTGGGAGTGTGAGTGTGGGAGTGGGTGTACGTGTGTGTGTGAGAGTGGTGGTTATGTGTGGAGTTGGGGTGGGGGTGTGAGTTTGGGAGTGGGTGTACGTGTGTGTGTGAGAATGGTGTTTATGGGTGGGTGGGGGTGGGAGTGTGAGTGTGGGAGTGGGTGTACGTGTGTGTGAGAGTGTTGGTTATGTGTGGGTGGCGGTGGGAGTGTGAGTGTGGGAGTGGGTGTACGTGTCTGTGAGAGTGGTGGTTATGTGTGGGTGGCGGTGGCAGTGTGAGTGTGGGAGTGGGTGGACGTGTGTGTGAGAGTGGTGGTTATGTGTGGGTGGGGGTGGGAGTGTGTGTACGTGTGTGTGAGAGTGTTGGTTATGTGTGGGTGGCGGTGGGAGTGTGTGTGTGGGAGTGGGTGTACGTGTGTGTGAGAGAGGTGGTTATGTGTGGGTGGCGGTGGGAGTGTGAGTGTGGGAGTGGGTGAACGTGTGTGTGAGTTTGAGAGTGGTGGTTATGTGTGGGTGGGGTTGGCAGTGTGAGTGTGAGAGTGGGTGTACATGTGTGTGTGAGAATGGTGGTTATGTGTGGGTGGCGGTGGGAGTGTGAGTGTGGGAGTGGGTGTACGTGTGTGAGTGTGAGAGTTGTGAATATGTGTGGGTGGGGGTGGGAGTGAGAGTGTGGGAGTGGGTGTACGTGTGTGTGTGTGAGAATGGTGGTTATGTGGGGGTGGGAGTGTGACTGTGGGAGTGGGTGTACGTATGTGTTTGTGAGAAAGGTGGTTATGTGTGGGTGCGGGTGGGAGTGTGAGTGTCGGAATTGGTGTACGTGTGTGTGTGAGAATGGTGGTTATGTGTGGGTGGGGGTGGGAGTGTGAGTGTGGGAGTGGGTGTACGTTGTGTGTGGGAATGGTGGTTATGTGTGGGTGGGGGTGGGAGTGTGAGTGTGGGAGTGGGCGTACGTGTGTGTGTGTGAGAATGGTGGTTATGTGTGGGTGGGGTGGGAGAGTGAGTGCGGGAGTGGGTGTACGTGTTTGTGAGAGTGGTGGTTATGTGTGTGTGGGGGTGGGAATGTGAGTGTGAGAGTGGGTGTACGTGTGTGTGAGAATGGTGGTTATGTGTGGGTGGGGGTGGGAGTGAGAGTGTGGGGGTGTGAATGTGGGAGTGGGTGTACGTGTGTGTGGGAGTGGTGGTGATGTGTGGGTGGCGGTTGGAGTGTGAGTGTGGGAGTGGGTGCACGTGTGTGTGTGAGTGGTGGTTATTTGCGGATGGGGTGGGAGTGAGAGTGTGAGAGTGGGTGTACGTGTGTGTGGGAGTGGTGTTTATGTGTGGGATGTGTTGGGAGTGTGAGTGTGGGAGTGGGCGCACGTGTGTGTGTGAGAGTGGTGGTTATGTGTGGGTGGGTGTGAGAGTGGGAGTGGGTGTACGTGTGCGTGGGAGTATTGCTTATGTGCGGGTGGGTGTGGGAGTGTGAGTGTGGGAGTGGGCGTACGTGTGTGTGGGAGTGGTGGTTATGTGCGGGTGGGTGTGGGAGTGAGAGTGTGGGAGTGGGTGTACGTGTGAGTGAGAGTGGTGGTTATGTGCGGGTGGGGGTGGGAGTGTGTGTGTGAGAGTGGTGTTTATGTGTGGGTGGGGGTGGGAGTGTGAGTGTGGGAGTGGGTGTACGTTCTGTGTGAGTGTGAGAGTGGTGGTTATGTGTGGGTGGGGGTGGCAGTGTGAGTGTGGGAGTGGGTGTACGTGTGTGAGTGTGAGAGTGGTGGTTATGTGTGGGTGGGGGTGGGAGTGAGAGTGTGGGAGTGGGTGTACGTGTGTGTGAGAGTGGTGGTTATGTGTGGGTGGGGTTGGGAGTGTGAGTGTGGGAGTGGGTGTACGTGTGTGTGGAAGTGGTGGTTATGTGTGGGTGGAGGTGGTAGTGTGAGTGTGGGAGTGGGTGTACGTGTGTGTGAGAGTGGTGGTTATGTGTGGATGGGGGTGGAAGTGTGAGTGTGGGAGTGGGTGTACGTGTGAGTGAACGTGGTGGTTATGTGTGGGTGTGAGTGTGGGAGTGGGTGTACGTGTGTGTGTGAGAGTGGTGGTTATGTGTGGGTGGGGGTGGTAGTGAGAGTGTGGGAGTGGGTGTACGTGTGGGTGGGAGTGGTGGTTATGTGTGGGTGGGGGTGGGGGTGGGAGTCTGAGTGTGAGAGTGGGTGTACGTGTGTGTGAGAGTGGTGGTTATGTGCGGGTGTGGGTGGGAGTGTGAGTATGGGAGTGGGTGTACGTGTGTGTGTGAGAGAGTGGTGGTTATGTGTGGGTGGGGGTGGGAGTGTGAGTATGGGAGTGGGTGTACGTGTGTCTGTGAGAAAGTGGTGGTTATGTGTGGGTGGGGGTGGGAGTGTGAGTATGGGAGGGGGTGTACGTGTGTGTGTGAGAGAGTGGTGATTATGTGTGGGTGGGGGTGGGAGTGTGAGTGTGAGAGTGGGTGTACGTGTGTGTGTGTGAGAGTGGTGGTTATGTGTGGGTGGGGGTGGGAGTGTGAGAGTGGGTGTACGTGTGTGTGTGAGAGTGGTGGTTATGTGTGGGTGGGAGTGTGAGTTTGGGAGTGGGTGTACGTGTGTGTGTGAGAGTGGTGGTTATGTGTGGGTGGGGGTGGGAGTGTGAGTGTGAGAGTGGGTGTACGTGTGTGTGTGAGAGTGGTGGTTATGTGTGGGTGGGGGTGGGAGTGTGAGTGTGAGTGTGGGTAGTACGTGTGTGTGTGTGAGAGTGGTCGTTATGTGTGGGTGGGGGTGGGAGTGTGAGTGTGAGAGTGGGTGCAAGTGTGTGTGGGAGTGGTGGTTATGTGTGGGTGGGGGTGGGAGTGTGAGTGTGAGTGTGGGTGTACGTGTGTGTGTGAGAGTGGTGGTTATGTGTGGGTGGGGGTGGGAGTGTGAGTGTGAGAGTGGGTGTACGTGTGTGTGCGAGTGGTGGTTATGTGTGGGTGAGGGTGGGAGTGTGAGTGTGGGAGTGGGTGCACGTGTGTGTGAGAGAGTGGTGGTTATGTGTGGGTGGGGGTGGGAGTGTGAGTGTGGGAAAGGGTGTACGTGTGTGTGTGAGAGAGTGGTGGTTATGTGAGGGTGGGGGTGGGAGTGTGGGAGTGGGTGCACGTGTGTGAGTGTGAGAGTGGTGGTTCTGAGTGGGTGGGGGTGGGAGTGTGAGTGTGGGAGTGGGTGCACGTGTGTGAGTGTGAGAGTGGGTGCACTTGTGTGTGAGAGTGGTGATTATGTGTGGGTGGGGGTGGGAGTGTGAGTGTGGGAGTGGGTGCACGTGTGTGAGTGTGAGAGTGGTGGTTATGTGTGGGTAGGGGTGGGAGTGTGAGTGTGGGAGTGGGTGCACGTGTGTGAGTGTGAGAGTGGGTGCACGTGTGTGTGAGAGTGGTGGTTATGTGTGGGTGGGTGTGGGAGTGTGAGTGTGGGAGTGGGTGCACGTGTGTGAGTGTGAGAGTGGGTGCACGTGTGTGTGAGAGTGGTGATTATGTGTGGGTGGGGGTGGGAGTGTGAGTGTGGGAGTGGGTGCACGTGTGTGTGTGAGAGTGGTGGTTATGTGTGGGTGGGGGTGGGAGTGTGAGTGTGGGAGTGCGTGCACGTGTGTGTGAGAGTGGTGGTTATGTGTGGGTGGGGGTGGGAGTGTGAGTGTGAGTGTGGGTGCACGTGTGTGTGTGTGAGAGTGGTGGTTATGTGTGGGTGGGGGTGGGAGTGTGTGTGTGTGTGAGAGTGGTGGTTATGTGTGGGTGGGGGTGGGAGTGTGTGTGTGTGTGTGTGTGAGAGTGGTGGTTATGTGTGGGTGGGGGTGGGAGTGTGTGTGTGTGTGTGAGAGTGTTGGTTATGTGTGGGTGGGGGTGGGAGTGTGAGTGTGAGTGTGGGTGTACGTGTGTGTGTGTGAGAGTGGTGGTTATGTGTGGGTGGGGGTGGGAGTGTGAGTGTAAGAGTGGGTGCACGTGTGTTTGAGTGTGGTGGTTATGTGTGGGTGGAGGTGGGAGTGTGAGTGTGAGAGTGGTGGTTATGTGTGGGTGGGGGTGGGAGTGTGGGTGTGAGAGTGGGTGCACGTGTGTGTGGGAATGGTGGTTATGTGTGGGTGGGGGTGGGAGTGTGGGTGTGAGAGTGGGTGCACGTGTGTGTGAGTGTGGTGGTTATGTGTGGGTGGGGGTGGGAGAGTGAGTGTGAGAGTGGGTGCACGTGTGTGTGAGAGTGGTGGTTATGTGTGGGTGGGGGTGGGAGTGTGAGTGTGAGAGTGGTGGTTATGTGTGGGTGGGGGTGGGAGTGTAGGTGTGAGAGTGGTTGCACGTGTGTGTGAGTGTGGTGGTTATGTGTGGGTGGGGGTGGGAGAGTGAGTGTGAGAGTGGGTGCACGTGTGTGTGAGAGTGGTGGTTATATGTGGGTGGGGGTGGGAGAGTGAGTGTGAGAGTGGGTGCACGTGTGTGTGAGAGTGGTGGTTATGTGTGGGTGGGGGTGGGAGAGTGAGTGTGTGAGTGTGGTGGTTTTGTGTGGGTTGGGGTGGGAGTGTGTGTGTGTGTGAGAGTGGTGGTTATGTGTGGGTGGGGGTGGGAGTGTGAGTGTGAGAGTAGGTGCACGTGTGTGTGTGTGTGTGTGTGTGTGTGGGAGTGGTGGTTATGTGTGGGTGGGGGTGGGAGTGTGTGTGTGTGTGTGTGTGAGAGTGGTGGTTATGTGTGGGTGGGGGTGGGAGTGTGAGTGTGAGAGTGGGTGCACGTGTGTGTGAGTGTGGTGGTTATGTGTGGGTTGGGGTGGGAGTGTGTGTGTGTGTGTGAGAGTGGTGGTTATGTGTGGGTGGGGGTGGGAGTGTGAGTGTGAGAGTGGGTGCACGTGTGTGTGAGTGTGGTGGTTATGTGTGGGTTGGGGTGGGAGTGTGTGTGTGTGAGAGTGGTGGTTATGTGTGGGTGGGGGTGGGAGTGTGAGTGTGAGAGTTGGTGTACGTGTGTGAGTGTGGTGGTTATGTGTGGGTTGGGGTGGGTGTGTGTGTGTGTGTGTGAGAGTGGTGGTTATGTGTGGAGTTGGTGTGGGAGTGTGAGTGGGAGAGTTGGTGTACATGTGTGAGTGTGTATGAGCAACATAACCCAAAATCAAAATGTTGCTTCATTACCAAAATGGCATTTAAATCAGCATTTTCCAAGAATGCGACACAAAGGTGTTCACCGCACATTGCCCTTTTATGGAATATTTTTGAAATTTTTATTTCCTCTTAAATAACTAGCAATTTTAGTTAAAACACCATATATTTATGATATTTCGTGCCAAATAAACTGCATATGTTGCGTTTTGTGGAAATGTCTGCAGAATGTTTGACAAACTGTAGGAGACACACGCAATTTTGCTACACAGTAAATGTAGAATACCTGATTCCATTTGAACTACGTGACCACATCGCAAGGGCATGTGTGACGTCATAGTACGATACGTGCTGGGCAGATGGCCGTCTAGTCGACCTGCTTGCATTATCTGCTGAGAGATGGCGTAGCGTTCGTAATTACTAGGAATTTTCAGTTTTATTGTAGTTTTAGACCTAAGGTGGAACTTTATGTACTAGAAATTACATTGGAAATTAAGGAAAAGCATAGAAAAGAATCCCAGTTGGATTGTTGGGTCCACGGAATTGAAACACGGGAGATTTGGAATAGGAGGTAAAAATTTCCAAGCCTGAGTTACTCCGATTACTGCAAGAAGCCTGCTCTTCAGGTAAACCTCTTCGTCTTGACATCGAATTTGTTATTTCTATTACAGTAGTATACTACTTGGCAGTAGACAAAGTAATAAAAAAGAAAGTCAAATTGCTCTAACTGGCACGTGTAAGCGGCAGAGAATTAACACTAAGTTGCTATAGATAGGTGTAAAACGCAATTCCGTTTCGCGGATATGAGGAACTAGTGCAGATGATAACCCCACCGAGAGAGCGAAGGAGTGTGCGAATTATTGCCTTCTGGAGCCTTCACAAGAAAGAGGAATATTAAAATGTGCGTCCGTCTCAACTCAGAGCGACACTTCCAGCTGCAAAGGTTTCACTTTCTGCCAAAAGGAAATGTGTTACTCGTTTAATATCATCACTCCCTCTCTCCTTTCCTAAATTGTTAAATATTCATCTTACAAGCTCTAAATATATATAAAAGTTAAACACCTACCTAGAACATTACATTCACGTGGTTTTCCATAACCCTTTCGCTTTCTTTCTCTTCTATGTATTGCATTCCACCCAAAAATTCGATATATGTTTTGAGGTCCCCTGAATCCAAAACAAGACATTTTTGGAATAAGGTCCGTGTATGTGTGTCAGCCTCTGGACAGTATAACCCAAAAACGAAAAATCAGTTAAAAACAAAAATTGGTATTGAAATTTAATATCTTTCAAGGATCGACACGAAGATTTTGAACAAAATTCCTCCCACTAAACGATCCTTTACATGGAAAATTGTTCAAAAATATAATTTTCTCTAATATGGCTCTGACGGTTGTGATTAAAGCGCCTTATTTTTAACATAATTATTTTTATAGGAAAAGAATGGTTTGAATTATCTGGCTATAGCCTTTGTAGTTCTGGTTGCTCTTAATGATAAGAGATATACCAAATCGTACTGTACAAAAATTTACAACTCGTTAAAGCACACACTTAATGTGCAAATGAATTTTTTGTGGAGTGGGCCATTTCGTTGATATTCCTTGTTATTTATATGCTTTGCAATACTTTTTCACAAATGGCTGTGCAAAAGTTTTGCGCATTCCTAAAAGCCTACTGTATTCTCATACTTCCCTTGCACCTAATAGAGAATTAGCAATAAGATAATTTCTACAAAAGTTATCTTGACTAACATGAAGAAGATATAGGAAAAGAGTTTGTAAGAATGGTTAGTACAAGAGTAGAGAAAGTCATGTGAGTGCAGGAGATCAGAAACATGAAGAAGATATAGGAATAAGAGTTTGTAAGAATGGTTAGTACAAGAGTAGAGAAAGTCATGTGAGTGCAGGAGATCAGAAACATGAAGAAGATATAGGAATAAGAGTTTGTAAGAATGGTTAGTACAAGAGTAGAGAAAGTCATGTGAGTGCAGGAGATCAGAAACATGAAGAAGATATAGGAATAAGAGTTTGTAAGAATGGTTAGTACAAGTGTAGAGAAAGTCGTGTGAGTGCAGGAGATCAGAATAATGAAGAAGATATAGGAATAAGAGTTTGTAAGAATGGTTAATACAAGTGTAGAGAAAGTCGTGTGAGTGCAGGAGATCAGAAACATGAAGAAGATATAGGAATAAGAGTTTGTAAGAATGGTTAGTACAAGAGTAGAGAAAGTCATGTGAGTGCAGGAGATCAGAAACATGAAGAAGATATAGGAATAAGAGTTTGTAAGAATGGTTAGTACAAGTGTAGAGAAAGTCGTGTGAGTGCAGGAGATCAGAATAATGAAGAAGATATAGGAATAAGAGTTTGTAAGAATGGTTAGTACAAGTGTAGAGAAAGTCGTGTGAGTGCAGGAGATCAGAAACATGAAGAAGATATAGAAATAAGAGTTTGTAAGAATGGTTAGTACAAGAGTAGAGAAAGTCATGTGAGTGCAGGAGATCAGAATCATGAAGAAGATATAGGAATAAGAGTTTGTAAGAATGGTTAGTACAAGAGTAGAGAAAGTCATGTGAGTGTAACACATGCAGACTATTCGTATAAAGATATATTACGACTACTTTCCCTAGCACGTACTCTACAGTAGGTAGAGTAAGTGTTTTATCTAAAAATTAAATACCATAGCTTCATCGGAAGTGCACATTTTGAAAGTTTCTGAATCCCCTCCGAAAAATATACATTTACGAAAAAAGGTCTGTGTGTGAGTTTGTGTGCGCGTGTCTCTCAACAGCATAATTCAGAAACAAAAAGTTGGTTAAACAACAACTGGCTGTAACAATTTTGATTAAAATAACATATGATTAAGATAATTTTGTGATAAATGAAATGTATAATTTGAATTTTCTGTGAAGAGCTTCTCAAATGCTCTTCATTCCGACTGACCTTTGCGTAACTAGCGATATTCGCAACAATGTGCATATGCATAAAGCACACAGTTTATACCAGATACATCTTTTTGTGGGGTTAACTCTTTCCGAGATATTCGTCGTTATAGGTTTAGATTTTTCAGTACTTATACTTCTTTCTCAAATGGGAAGTCTTCATTTGCTTTAAACTCTCTCTAGAATGTGTTTTAAGGCCCTCTGACTTAAAAAAGAGCAGTTCTAGAAAACTGCGACTTCTGTTACCCGATTAGCTGCTTGGTTCTCTTTTAAAGCAATTGTGAAAGACTTTTTGGGTAGCATAAAAGACAAAAACTATGTTACCATTATGAATGATTTGTTGGATACCTATAAGCACATAGGGTGTAGAATGATTTAGATTCCCAGCCTCAAGTTCTTCCCGGAATATTTGGGAGCTGTAAGCGAGGAGCAGGTAACTTCTTATAATGGAACACCGTTACCCAGGTCACTGGAACCCTTCCATAATGAGGGACTACTGCTGGGGTCCTTAGGGAGAGTGCTGAAACCGCACTTTTCGAGATAATCCTTGCTATTGCGTTGAATTTTCAAAGAAGTCTTACTCTTATCTCAGCTACGTTATAGTAGGTCCAGATTTCACTGGAAATATAAGGCTTAAAGAGTCCTGTATCAGGGGAGAACATTTTTGGGACATGTGTGTCGCGTGGTGGGAGTGGGACTGGGCTGGCAAGGTGTGTGCAGTGGGTGTGGATGTGTGGGTATGGGGAGTGGGGCTGTGCTGGCAAGGTGTGTGCAGTGGGTATGGATGTGTGGGAACGGGGAGTGTGGCTGGGCTGGCAAGGGGTGTGCAGTGGGTGTGGATGTGTGGGTATGGGGAGTGGGGCTGTGCTGGCAAGGTGTGTGCAGTGGGTATGGATGTGTGGGAATGGGGAGTGTGGCTGGGCTGGCAAGGTGTGTGCAGTGGGTGTGGATGTATGGGTATGGGGAGTGGGGCTGTGCTGGCAAGGTGGGAGTGTGAGTGTGGCAGTGGGTGCACGTGTGTGTGAGAGTGGTGGTTACATGTGGGTGGTTTTGGGATCTGAGTGTGGGAGTGGGTGTACGTGTGTGTGAAAGTGGTGGTTATGTGTGGGTGGGGGTGGGAGTGTGAGTGTGGGAGTGGGAGTGGGTGTACGTGTGTGAGAGAGTGGTGGTTATGTGTGGGTGGTGGTGGGAGTGTGAGTGTGGCAGTGGGCGCACGTGTGTGTGAGAGTGGTGGTTATGTGTGGGTGGGGGTGGGAGTGTGAGTGTGGGAGTGGGTGTACGTGTGTGTGGGAGTGGTGGTTATATGTGGGTGGTGGTGGGAGTGTGAGTGTGGCAGTGGGTGCACGTGTGTGTGAGAGTGGTGGTTACATGTGGGTGGTTTTGGGATCTGAGTGTGGGAGTGGGTGTACGTGTGTGTGAAAGTGGTGGTTATGTGTGCGTGGGGGTGGGAGTGTGAGTGTGCGAGTGGGAGTGGGTGTACGTGTGTGTGAGAGTGGTGGTTATGTGTGGGTGGAGGTGGGAGTATGAGTGTGGGAGTTGGTGTACGTGTGTATGAGTGGTGGTTATGTGTGGGTGGCGGTGGGAGTGTGAGTGTTGGAGTGGGTGCACGTGTGTGTGGGAGTGGTGGTTATGTGTGGCTGGAGGTGGCAATGTGAGTGTGGGAGTGGGTGTACGTGTGTGTGGGAGTGGTGGTTATGTGCGGGTGGGTGTGGGAGTGAGAGTGTGGGAGTGGGTGAACCTGTGTGTGGGAGTGGTGGTTTTGTGCGGGTGGGGGTGGGAGTGTGTGTGAGAGAGTGGTGGTTATGTGTGGGTGGCGGTGGCAGTGTGAGTGTGGGAGTGGGTGTACGTGTGTGTGAGAGAGGTGGTTATGTGTGGGTGGCGGTGGGAGTGTGAGTGTGGGAGTGGGTGTACGTGTGTTAGAGTGGTGGTTATGTGTGGGTGGGGGTGGTAGTGTGAGTGTGAGTGTGGGTGTACGTGTGTGTGTGTGAGAGTGGTGGTTATGTGTGGGTGGGGGTGGGAGTGTGAGTGTAAGAGTGGGTGCACGTGTGTTTGAGTGTGGTGGTTATGTGTGGGTGGGGGTGGGAGTGTGAGTGTGAGAGTGGTGGTTATGTGTGGGTGGGGGTGGGAGTGTGGGTGTGAGAGTGGGTGCACGTGTGTGTGGGAGTGGTGGTTATGTGTGGGTGGGGGTGGGAGTGTGGGTGTGAGAGTGGGTGCACGTGTGTGTGAGTGTGGTGGTTATGTGTGGGTGGGGGTGGGAGAGTGAGTGTGAGAGTGGGTGCACGTGTGTGTGAGAGTGGTGGTTATGTGTGGGTGGGGGTGGGAGTGTGAGTGTGAGAGTGGTGGTTATGTGTGGGTGGGGGTGGGAGTGTGGGTGTGAGAGTGGTTGCACGTGTGTGTGGGAGTGGTGGTTATGTGTGGGTGGGGGTGGGAGTGTGTGTGTGAGTGGGTGCACGTGTGTGTGAGTGTGGTGGTTATGTGTGGGTGGGGGTGGGGGAGTGAGTGTGAGAGTGGGTGCACGTGTGTGTGAGAGTGGTGGTTATGTGTGGGTGGGGGTGGGAGAGTGGGTGTGAGAGTGGGTGCACGTGTGTGTGAGAGTGGTGGTTATGTGTGGGTGGGGGTGGGAGAGTGAGTGTGAGAGTGGGTGCACGTGTGTGTGAGTGTGGTGGTTATGTGTGGGTTGGGGTGGGAGTGTGTGTGTGTGTGAGAGTGGTGGTTATGTGTGGGTGGGGGTGGGAGTGTGAGTGTGAGTGTGGGTGTACGTGTGTGTGTGTGAGAGTGGTGGTTATGTGTGGGTGGGGGTGGGAGTGTGAGTGTGAGAGTAGGTGCACGTGTGTGTGTGGGAGTGGTGGTTATGTGTGGGTCGGGGTGGGAGTGTGAGTGTGAGAGTGGGTGCACGTGTGTGTGAGTGTGGTGGTTATGTGTGGGTTGGGGTGGGAGTGTGTGTGTGTGTGAGAGTGGTGGTTATGTGTGGGTGGGGGTGGGAGTGTGAGTGTGAGAGTAGGTGCACGTGTGTGTGTGTGGGAGTGGTGGTTATGTGTGGGTGGGGGTGGGAGTGTGAGTGTGAGAGTAGGTGCACGTGTGTGTGTGTGTGTGTGTGTGGGAGTGGTGGTTATGTGTGGGTGGGGGTGGGAGTGTGTGTGTGTGTGTGAGAGTGGTGGTTATGTGTGGGTGGGGGTGGGAGTGTGAGTGTGGGAGTGGGAGTGGGTGTACGTGTGTGAGAGAGTGGTGGTTATGTGTGGGTGGTGGTGGGAGTGTGAGTGTGGCAGTGGGTGCACGTGTGTGTGAGAGTGGTGGTTACGTGTGGGTGGTGGTGGGAGTGTGAGTGTGGGAGTGGGTGTACGTGTGTGTGAGAGTGGTGGTTATGTGTGGGTGGGGGAGGGGTGTGAGTGTGGGAGTGGGTGTACGTGTGTGTGGGAGTGGTGGTTATGTGTGGGTGGCGGTGGGAGTGTGAGTGTGGTAGTGGCTGCACGTGCGTGTGAAAGTGGTTGTTATGTGTGGGTGGCGGTGGGAGTGTGAGTGTGGGAGTGGGTGTACGTGTGTGTGAGAGGTGGTGGTTATGTGTGGGGGGTGGAAATGTGAGTGTGGGAGTGGGTGTACGTGTGTGTGAGAGTGGTGGTTCTGTGTGGGTGGCGGTGGGAGTGTGAGTGTGGGAGTGGGCGTACGTGTGTGTGAGAGTGGTGGTTATGTGTGGGTGGGGGTGGGGGTGTGAGTGTGGGAGTGGGTGTACGTGTGTGTGGGAGTGGTGGTTATGTGTGGCTGGAGGTGGGAGTGTGAGTGTGGGAGTGGGTGTACGTGTGTATGGGAGTGGTGGTTATGTGTGGGTGGGGGTGGAAGTGGGAGTGTGGGAGTGGATGTACGTGTGTGTGAGAGTGGTGGTTATGTGTGGGTGGAGGTGGGAGTATTAGTGTGGGAGTTTGTGTACGTGTGTATGAGTGGTGGTTATGTGTGGGTGGCGGTGGGAGTGTGAGTGTTGGAGTGGGTGCACGTGTGTGTGAGAGTGGTGGTTATGTGTGGGTGGAGGTGGGAGTATTAGTGTGGGAGTTTGTGTACGTGTGTATGAGTGGTGGTTATGTGTGGGTGGCGGTGGGAGTGTGAGTGTTGGAGTGGGTGTACGTGTGTGTGGGAGTGGTGGTTATGTGCGGGTGGGTGTGGGAGTGAGAGTGTGGGAGTGGGTGTACCTGTGTGTGGGAGTGGTGGTTTTGTGCGGGTGGGGGTGGGAGTGTGTGTGAGAGAGTGGTGGTTATGTGTGGGTGGCGGTGGCAGTGTGAGTGTGGGAGTGGGTGTACGTGTGTGTGAGAGAGGTGGTTATGTGTGGGTGGCGGTGGGAGTGTGAGTGTGGGAGTGGGTGTACGTGTGTGTGAGAGTGGTGGTTATGTGTGGGTGGGGGTGGGAGTGTGAGTGTGAGTGTGGGTGTACGTGTGTGTGTGAGAGTGGTGGTTATGTGTGGGTGGGGGTGGGAGTGTGAGTGTAAGAGTGGGTGCACGTGTGTTTGAGTGTGGTGGTTATGTGTGGGTGGGGGTGGGAGTGTGAGTGTGAGAGTGGTGGTTATGTGTGGGTGGGGGTGGGAGTGTGGGTGTGAGAGTGGGTGCACGTGTGTGTGGGAGTGGTGGTTATGTGTGGGTGGCGGTGGGAGTGTGAGTGTGGTACTGGCTGCACGTGCGTGTGAAAGTGGTTGTTACGTGTGTGTGGTGGTGGGAGTGTGAGTGTGGGAGTGGGTGTACGTGTGTGTGAGAGTGGTGGTTATGTGTGGGTGGGGGAGGGGTGTGAGTGTGGGAGTGGGTGTACGTGTGTGTGGGAGTGGTGGTTATGTGTGGGTGGGGGTGGGAGTGTGAGTGTGAGAGTGGGTGCACGTGTGTGTGAGTGTGGTGGTTATGTGTGGGTTGGGGTGGGAGTGTGTGTGTGTGAGAGTGGTGGTTATGTGTGGGTGGGGGTGGGAGTGTGAGTGTGAGAGTGGGTGCACGTGTGTGTGAGTGTGGTGGTTATGTGTGGGTTGGGGTGGGAGTGTGTGTGTGTGAGAGTGGTGGTTATGTGTGGGTGGGGGTGGGAGTGTGAGTGTGAGAGTTGGTGTACCTGTGTGAGTGTGGTGGTTATGTGTGGGTTGGGGTGGGTGTGTGTGTGTGTGTGAGAGTGGTGGTTATGTGTGGAGTTGGTGTGGGAGTGTGAGTGGGAGAGTGGGTGTACGTGTGTGAGTGTGTATGAGCAACATAACCCAAAATCAAAATGTTGCTTCATTACCAAAATGGCATTTAAATCAGCATTTTCCAAGAATGCGACACAAAGGTGTTCACCGCACATTGCCCTTTTATGGAATATTTTTGAAATTTTTATTTCCTCTTAAATAACTAGCAATTTTAATTAAAACACCATATATTTATGATATTTCGTGCCAAATAAACTGCATATGTTGCGTTTTGTGGAAATGTCTGCAGAATGTTTGACAAACTGTAGGAGACACACGCAATTTTACTACACAGTAAATGTAGAATACCTGATTCCATTTGAACTACGTGACCACATCGCAAGGGCATGTGTGACGTCATAGTACGATACGTGCTGGGCAGATGGCCGTCTAGTCTACCTGCTTGCATTATCTGCTGAGAGATGGCGTAGCATTCGTAATTACTAGGAATTTTCAGTTTTATTGTAGTTTTAGACCTAAGGTGGAACTTTATGTACTAGAAATTACATTGGAAATTAAGGAAAAGCATAGAAAAGAATCCCAGTAGGATTGTTGGGTCCACGGAATTGAAACACGGGAGATTTGGAATAGGAGTAAAAAATTTCCAAGCCTGAGTTACTCCGATTACTGCAAGAAGCCTGCTCTTCAGGTAAACCTCTTCGTCTTGACATCGAATTTGTTATTTCTATTACAGTAGTATACTACTTTGCAGTAGACAAAGTAATAAAAAAGAAAGTCAAATTGCTCTAACTGGCACGTGTAAGCGGCAGAGAATTAACACTAAGTTGCTATAGATAGGTGTAAAACGCAATTCCGTTTCGCGGATATGAGGAACTAGTGCAGATGATAACCCCACCGAGAGAGCGAAGGAGTGTGCGAATTATTGCCTTCTGGAGCCTTCACAAGAAAGAGGAATATTAAAATGTGCGTCCGTCTCAACTCAGAGCGACACTTCCAGCTGCAAAGGTTTCACTTTCTGCCAAAAGGAAATGTGTTACTCGTTTAATATCATCACTCCCTCTCTCCTTTCCTAAATTGTTAAATATTCATCTTACAAGCTCTAAATATATATAAAAGTTAAACACCTACCTAGAACATTACATTCACGTGGTTTTCCATAACCCTTTCGCTTTCTTTCTCTTCTATGTATTGCATTCCACCCAAAAATTCGATATATGTTTTGAGGTCCCCTGAATCCAAAACAAGACATTTTTAGAATAAGGTCCGTGTATGTGTGTCAGCCTCTGGACAGTATAACCCAAAAACGAAAAATCAGTTAAAAACAAAAATTGGTATTGAAATTTAATATCTTTCAAGGATCGACACGAAGATTTTGAACAAAATTCCTCCCACTAAACGATCCTTTACATGGAAAATTGTTCAAAAATATAATTTTCTCAAATATGGCTCTGACGGTTTTGATTAAAGCGCCTTATTTTTAACATAATTATTTTTATAGGAAAAGAATGGTTTGAATTATCTGGCTATAGCCTTTGTAGTTCTGGTTGCTCTTAATGATAAGGGATATACCAAATCGTACTGTACAAAAATTTACAACTCGTTAAAGCACACACTTAATGTGCAAATGAATTTTTTGTGGAGTGGGCCATTTCGTTGATATTCCTTGATATTTATATGCTTTGCAATACTTTTTCACAAATGGCTGTGCAAAAGTTTTGCGCATTCCTAAAAGCCTACTGTATTCTCATACTTCCCTTGCACCTAATAGAGAATTAGCAATAAGATAATTTCTACAAAAGTTATCTTGACTAACATGAAGAAGATATAGGAAAAGAGTTTGTAAGAATGGTTAGTACAAGAGTAGAGAAAGTCATGTGAGTGCAGGAGATCAGAAACATGAAGAAGATATAGGAATAAGAGTTTGTAAGAATGGTTAGTACAAGTGTAGAGAAAGTCGTGTGAGTGCAGGAGATCAGAATAATGAAGAAGATATAGGAATAAGAGTTTGTAAGAATGGTTAGTACAAGTGTAGAGAAAGTCGTGTGAGTGCAGGAGATCAGAAACATGAAGAAGATATAGGAATAAGAGTTTGTAAGAATGGTTAGTACAAGAGTAGAGAAAGTCATGTGAGTGCAGGAGATCAGAATCATGAAGAAGATATAGGAATAAGAGTTTGTAAGAATGGTTAGTACAAGAGTAGAGAAACTCATGTGAGTGTAACACATGCAGACTATTCGTATAAAGATATATTACGACTACTTTCCCTAGCACGTACTCTACAGTAGGTAGAGTAAGTGTTTTATCTAAAAATTAAATACCATAGCTTCATCGGAAGTGCACATTTTGAAAGCTTCTGAATCCCCTCCGAAAAATATACATTTACGAAAAAAGGTCTGTGTGTGAGTTTGTGTGCGCGTGTCTCTCAACAGCATAATTCAGAAACAAAAAGTTGGTTAAACAACAACTGGCTGTAACAATTTTGATTAAAATAACATATGATTAAGATAATTTTGTGATAAATGAAATGTATAATTTGAATTTTCTGTGAAGAGCTTCTCAAATGCTCTTCATTCCGACTGACCTTTGCGTAACTAGCGATATTCGCAACAATGTGCATATGCATAAAGCACACAGTTTATACCAGATACATCTTTTTGTGGGGTTAACTCTTTCCGAGATATTCGTCGTTATAGGTTTAGATTTTTCAGTACTTATACTTCTTTCTCAAATGGGAAGTCTTCATTTGCTTTAAACTCTCTCTAGAATGTGTTTTAAGGCCCTCTGACTTAAAAAAGAGCAGTTCTAGAAAACTGCGACTTCTGTTACCCAATTAGCTGCTTGGTTCTCTTTTAAAGCAATTGTGAAAGACTTTTTGGGTAGCATAAAAGACAAAAACTATGTAACCATTATGAATGATTTGTTGGATACCTATAAGCACATGGGGTGTAGAATGATTTAGATTCCCAGCCTCAAGTTCTTCCCGGAATATTTGGGAGCTGTAAGCGAGGAGCAGGTAACTTCTTATAATGGAACACCGTTACCAGGTCACTGGAACCCTTCCATAATGAGGGACTACTGCTGGGGTCCTTAGGGAGAGTGCTGAAACCGCACTTTTCGAGATAATCCTTGCTATTGCGTTGAATTTTCAAAGAAGTCTTACACTTTTCTTAGCTACGATATAGTAGGTCAAGATTTCACTGGAAATATAAGGTTTAAAGAGTCCTGTATCAGGGGAGAACATTTCTGGGACATGTGTGTGGCGTGGTGGGAGTGGGGCTGGGCCGGCAAGGTGTGTGCAGTGGGTGTGGATGTGTGGGTATGGGGAGTGGGGCTGTGCTGGCAAGGTGTGCGCAGTGGCTATGGATGTGTGGGAATGGGGAGTGTGGCTGGGCTGGCAAGGTGTGTGCAATGGGTGTGGATGTGTGGGTATGGGGAGTGGGGCTGTGCTGGCAAGGTGTGTGCAGTGGGTGTAGATGTGTGGGTATGGGGAGTGGGGCTGGGCTGGCAAGGTGTGTGTGTGGATGTGTGGGTATGGGGAGTGGGGCTATGCTGGCAAGGTGTGTGCAGTGGGTGTGGATGTGTGGGAATGGGGAGTGTGGCTGGGCTGGCAAGGTGTGTGCAGTGGGTGTGGATGTGTGGGTATGGGGAGTGGGGCTGTGCTGGCAGTGGGTGTGGATGTTGGGGTATGGGGAGTGGGGCTGGGCTGGCAAGGTGTGTGCAGTGGGTGTGGATGTGTGGGTATGGGGAGTGGGGCTGTGCTGGCAAGGTGTGTGCAGTGGGTGTGGATGTGTGGGAATGGGGAGTGAGGCTGGGCTGGCAAGGTGTGTGCAGTGGGTGTGGATGTGTGGGTATGGGGAGTGGGGCTGTTCTGGCAAGGAGTGTGTAGTGGGTGTGGATGTGTGGGTATGGGGAGTGGGGCTGTTCTGGCAAGGAGTGTGTAGTGGGTGTGGATGTGTGGGAATGGGGAGTGTCGCTGGGCTGGCAAGGTGTGTGCAGTGGGTGTGGATGTGTGGGAATGGGGAGTGTGGCTGGGCTGCCAAGGTGTGTGCAGTGGGTGTGGATGTGTGGCTATGGGGAGTGGGGTGTACGTATGTGTGAGAGTGGTGGTTACTTGTGGGTGGGGTTGGGAGTGTGAGTGGGTGTACGTGTGTGTGAGAGTGGTGGTTATGTGTGGGTGGGGTTGGGAGTGTGAGTGGGTGTACGTGTGTGTGAGAGTGGTGGTTATGTGTGCGTGGGGGTGGGAGTGTGAGTGGGTGTACGTGTGTGTGAGAGTGGTGGTTATGTGTGGGTGGGATGGGAGTGGGAGTGGGCGTACGTGTGTGTGAGAGTGGTGGTTATGTGTGCGTGGGGGTGGGAGTGTGAGTGTGGGAGTGGGTATACGTGTGTGTGAGAGTGGTGGTTATGTGTGGGTGGGGGTGGGAGTGTGAGTGTGGGAGTGGTGGTTATGTGTGGGTGGGGTTGGGAGTGAGAGTGTGGTAGTGGGTGTACGTGTGTGAGAGTGGTGGTTATGTGTGGGTGGGGGTGGGAGTGTGAGTGTGAGTGTGAGAGTGGGTGCACGTATGTGTGAGAGTGGTGGTTATGTGTGGGTGGGGGTGGGAGTGAGAGTGTGAGAGTGGGTGTACGTGTGTGTGAGAATGGTGGTTATGTGTGGGTGGGGGTGGGAGTGTGAGTGTGGGAGTGGTGGGTATGTGTGGGTGGGGGTGGGAGTGTGAGTGTGGGAGTGGTGGTTATGTGTGGGTGGGGGTGGGAGTGAGAGTATGGGAGTGGGTGTACTTGTGTGTGTGTGTGTGAGTGGTGGTTATGTGTGGGTTGGGGTGTGAGTGTGAGTGTGAGAGTGAGAGTGGGTGTACGTGTGTGTGAGACTGGTGGTTATGTGTGGGTGGGGGTGGGAGTGTGAGTGTGGGAGTAGGTGTACGTGTGTGTGAGAGTGGTGGTTATGTGTGGGTGGGGGTGGGATGTGAGTGTGGGAGTGGGTGTACGTGTGTGTGAGAATGGTGGTTATGTGTGGGTGGCAGTGGGAGTGTGTGTGTCGGAATGGGTGTACGTGTGTGTGAGAGTGGTGGTTATGTGTGGGTGGGGGTGGGAGTGTGTGTGTTGGAGTGGGTGTACGTGTGTGTGGGAGTGGTGGTTATGTGTGGGTGGGGGTGGGAGTGTGAGTGTGGGAGTGGGTGTACGTGTGTGTGTGTGAGAGTGGTGGTTATGTGTGGGTGGGGGTGGGAGTGTGAGTGTGAGAGTGGGTGTACGTGTGTGTGAGAGTGGTGGTTATGTGTGGGTGGGGTGGGAGTGTGAGTGTGGGAGTGGGTGTACGTGTGTGTGAGAGTGGTGGTTATGTGTGGGTGGGGGTGGGAGTGTAAGTGTGAGGGTGGGTGTACGTGTGTGTGAGAGTGGTGGTTATGTGTGGGTGGCGGTGGGAGTGAGAGTGTGGGAGTGGGTGTACGTGTGTGTGTGAGAGTGGTGGTTATGTGTGGGTTGGGGTTGGAGTGTGTGTGTGAGAGTGGGTGTACGTGTGTGTGTGTGTGTGAGAGTGGTGGTTATGTGTGGGTTGGGGTGGGAGTGAGAGTGTGGGAGTGGGTGTACGTGTGTGTGTGTGAGTGTGGTGGTTATGTGTGGGTTGGGGTGGGAGTGTGAGTGTGGGAGTGGGTGTACGTGTGTGTGTGTGAGAGTGGTGGTTATGTGTGGGTTGGGTTGGGAGTGTGAGTATGAGAGTGGGTGTACGTGTGTGTGTGTGTGAGAGTGGTGGTTATATGTGGTTTGGGGTGGGAGTGTGAGTGTGAGAGTGGGTGTACGTGTGTGTGTGAGAGTGGTGGTTATGTGCGAGTGGGGGTGGGAGTGTGAGTGTGGGAGTGGGTGTACGTGTGTGTGTGTGAGAGTGGAGGTTATGTGTGAGTGGGGGTGGGAGTGTGAGTGTGGGAGTGGGTGTACGTGTGTGTGTGAGTGTGGTGGTTATGTGTGAGTGGGGGTGGGAGTGTGAGTGTGGGAGTGGGTGTACGTGTGTGTGTGTGAGAGTGGAGGTTATGTGTGAGTGGGGGTGGGAGTGTGAGTGTGGGAGTGGGTGTACGTGTGTGTGTGTGAGAGTGGTGGTTATGTGTGGGTGGGGGTGGGAGTGAGAGTGGTGGTTATATGTGAGTGGGGGTGGGAGTGTGAGTGTGGGAGTGGGTGTACGTGTGTGTGTGTGAGAGTGGTGGTTATGTGTGGGTGGGGGTGGGAGTGAGAGTGTGGGAGTGGGTGTACGTGTGTGTGTGTGAGAGTGGTGGTTATGTGTGGGTGGGGGTGGAAGTGAGAGTATGGGAGTGGGTGTACGTGTTTGTGTGAGAGTGGTGGTTATGTGTGGGTGGGGGTGGGAGTGTCAGTGTGGGAGTGGGTGTACGTGTGTGTGTGAGAGTGGTGGTTATGTGTGGGTGGGGGTGGGAGTGAGAGTGTGGGAGTGGGTGCACGTGTGTGTGAGAGTGGTGGTTATGTGTGAGTTGGGGTGGGAGTGTGAGTGTGGGAGTGGGTGTACGTGTGTGTGTGAGAGTGGTGGTTATGTGTGGGTGGGGGTGGGAGTGAGAGTATGGGAGTGGGTGTACGTGTTTGTGTGAGAGTGGTGGTTATGTGTGGGTGGGGGTGGGAGTGTGAGTGGGTGTACGTGTGTGTGAGAGTGGTGGTTATGTGTGGGTGGGATGGGAGTGGGAGTGGGCGTACGTGTGTGTGAGAGTGGTGGTTATGTGTGCGTGGGGGTGGGAGTGTGAGTGTGGGAGTGGGTATACGTGTGTGTGAGAGTGGTGGTTATGTGTGGGTGGGGGTGGGAGTGTGAGTGTGGGAGTGGTGGTTATGTGTGGGTGGGGTTGGGAGTGAGAGTGTGGTAGTGGGTGTACGTGTGTGAGAGTGGTGGTTATGTGTGGGTGGGGGTGGGAGTGTGAGTGTGAGTGTGAGAGTGGGTGCACGTATGTGTGAGAGTGGTGGTTATGTGTGGGTGGGGGTGGGAGTGAGAGTGTGAGAGTGGGTGTACGTGTGTGTGAGAATGGTGGTTATGTGTGGGTGGGGGTGGGAGTGTGAGTGTGGGAGTGGTGGGTATGTGTGGGTGGGGGTGGGAGTGTGAGTGTGGGAGTGGTGGTTATGTGTGGGTGGGGGTGGGAGTGAGAGTATGGGAGTGGGTGTACTTGTGTGTGTGTGTGAGTGGTGGTTATGTGTGGGTTGGGGTGTGAGTGTGAGTGTGAGAGTGAGAGTGGGTGTACGTGTGTGTGAGACTGGTGGTTATGTGTGGGTGGGGGTGGGAGTGTGAGTGTGGGAGTAGGTGTACGTGTGTGTGAGAGTGGTGGTTATGTGTGGGTGGGGGTGGGAGTGTGAGTGTGGGAGTGGGTGTACGTGTGTGTGAGAATGGTGGTTATGTGTGGGTGGCAGTGGGAGTGTGTGTGTCGGAGTGGGTGTACGTGTGTGAGAGTGGTGGTTATGTGTGGGTGGGGGTGGGAGTGTGTGTGTTGGAGTGGGTGTACGTGTGTGTGGGAGTGGTGGTTATGTGTGGGTGGGGGTGGGAGTGTGAGTGTGGGAGTGGGTGTACGTGTGTGTGTGTGAGAGTGGTGGTTATGTGTGGGTGGGGGTGGGAGTGTGAGTGTGAGAGTGGGTGTACGTGTGTGTGAGAGTGGTGGTTATGTGTGGGTGGGGTGGGAGTGTGAGTGTGGGAGTGGGTGTACGTGTGTGTGAGAGTGGTGGTTATGTGTGGGTGGGGGTGGGAGTGTAAGTGTGAGGGTGGGTGTACGTGTGTGTGAGAGTGGTGGTTATGTGTGGGTGGCGGTGGGAGTGAGAGTGTGGGAGTGGGTGTACGTGTGTGTGTGAGAGTGGTGGTTATGTGTGGGTTGGGGTTGGAGTGTGAGTGTGAGAGTGGGTGTACGTGTGTGTGTGTGTGTGAGAGTGGTGGTTATGTGTGGGTTGGGGTGGGAGTGAGAGTGTGGGAGTGGGTGTACGTGTGTGTGTGTGAGTGTGGTGGTTATGTGTGGGTTGGGGTGGGAGTGTGAGTGTGGGAGTGGGTGTACGTGTGTGTGTGTGAGAGTGGTGGTTATGTGTGGGTTGGGTTGGGAGTGTGAGTGTGAGAGTGGGTGTACGTGTGTGTGTGTGTGAGAGTGGTGGTTATATGTGGTTTGGGGTGGGAGTGTGAGTGTGAGAGTGGGTGTACGTGTGTGTGTGAGAGTGGTGGTTATGTGCGAGTGGGGGTGGGAGTGTGAGTGTGGGAGTGGGTGTACGTGTGTGTGTGTGAGAGTGGAGGTTATGTGTGAGTGGGGGTGGGAGTGTGAGTGTGGGAGTGGGTGTACGTGTGTGTGTGAGTGTGGTGGTTATGTGTGAGTGGGGGTGGGAGTGTGAGTGTGGGAGTGGGTGTACGTGTGTGTGTGTGAGAGTGGAGGTTATGTGTGAGTGGGGGTGGGAGTGTGAGTGTGGGAGTGGGTGTACGTGTGTGTGTGTGAGAGTGGTGGTTATGTGTGGGTGGGGGTGGGAGTGAGAGTGGTGGTTATATGTGAGTGGGGGTGGGAGTGTGAGTGTGGGAGTGGGTGTACGTGTGTGTGTGTGAGAGTGGTGGTTATGTGTGGGTGGGGGTGGGAGTGAGAGTGTGGGAGTGGGTGTACGTGTGTGTGTGTGAGAGTGGTGGTTATGTGTGGGTGGGGGTGGAAGTGAGAGTATGGGAGTGGGTGTACGTGTTTGTGTGAGAGTGGTGGTTATGTGTGGGTGGGGGTGGGAGTGTGAGTGTGGGAGTGGGTGTACGTGTGTGTGTGAGAGTGGTGGTTATGTGTGGGTGGGGGTGGGAGTGAGAGTGTGGGAGTGGGTGCACGTGTGTGTGAGAGTGGTGGTTATGTGTGAGTTGGGGTGGGAGTGTGAGTGTGGGAGTGGGTGTACGTGTGTGTGTGAGAGTGGTGGTTATGTGTGGGTGGGGGTGGGAGTGAGAGTATGGGAGTGGGTGTACGTGTTTGTGTGAGAGTGGTGGTTATGTGTGGGTGGGGGTGGGAGTGTGAGTGTGGGAGTGGGTGTACGTGTGTGTGTGAGAGTGGTGGTTATGTGTGGGTGGGGGTGGGAGTGTGAGTGTGGGAGTGGGTGTACGTGTGTGTGTGAGAGTGGTGGTTATGTGTGGGTGGGGGTGGGAGTGTGAGTGTGGGAGTGGGTGTACGTGTGTGTGTGAGAGTGGTGGTTATGTGTGGGTGGGGGTGGGAGTGAGAGTGTGGGAGTGGGTGCACGTGTGTGTGAGAGTGGTGGTTATGTGTGAGTGGGGGTGGGAGTGTGAGTGTGGGAGTGGGTGTACGTGTGTGTGTGAGAGTGGTGGTTATGTGTGGGTGGGGGTGGGAGTGAGAGTATGGGAGTGGGTGTACGTGTTTGTGTGAGAGTGGTGGTTATGTGTGGGTGGGGGTGGGAGTGTGAGTGTGGGAGTGGTTGTACGTGTGTGTGTGAGAGTGGTGGTTATGTGTGGGTGGGGGTGGGAGTGAGAGTGTGGGAGTGGGTGCACGTGTGTGTGTGAGAGTGGTGGTTATGTGTGGGTGGGGGTGGGAGTGTGAGTGTGGGAGTGGGTGTACGTGTGTGTGTGAGAGTGGTGGTTATGTGTGGGTGGGGGTGGGAGTGAGAGTGTGGGAGTGGGTGCACGTGTGTGTGAGAGTGGTGGTTATGTGTGAGTGGGGGTGGGAGTGTGAGTGTGGGAGTGGATGTACGTGTGTGTGTGATTGTGGTGGTTATGTGTGGGTGGGGGTGGGAGTGAGAGTATGGGAGTGGGTGTACGTGTTTGTGTGAGAGTGGTGGTTATGTGTGGGTGGGGGTGGGAGTGTGAGTGTGGGAGTTGTTGTACGTGTGTGTGTGAGAGTGGTGGTTATGTGTGGGTGGGTGTGGGAGTGAGAGTGTGGGAGTGGGTGCACGTGTGTGTGAGAGTGGTGGTTATGTGTGAGTGGGGGTGGGATTGTGAGTGTGGGAGTGGGTGTACGTGTGTGTGTGAGAGTGGTGGTTATGTGTGGGTGGGGGTGGGAGTGAGAGTGTGGGAGTGGATGTACGTGTGTGTGTGTGAGAGTGGTGGTTATGTGTGGGTGGGGGTGGGAGTGTGAGTGTGAGTGTGGGAGTGGGTGCACGTGTGTGTGAGAGTGGTGGTTATGTGTGGGTGGGGTTGGGAGTGAGAGTGTGGGAGTTGGTGTACGTGTGTGTGTGATAGTGGTGGTTATGTGTGAGTGGGGGTGGGAGTGTGAGTGTGAGAGTGGGTGTACGTGTGTGTGTGAGAGTGGTGGTTATGTGTGGGTGGGGGTGGGAGTGTGAGTGTGGGAGTGGATGTACGTGTGTGTGTGTGAGAGTGGTGGTTATGTGTGGAGTTGGTGTGGGAGTGAGAGTGTGGGAGTGGGTGCACGTGTGGGTGAGAGTGGTGGTTATGTGTGGGTGGGGTTGGGAGTGAGAGTGTGGGAGTTGGTGTACGTGTGTGTGTGAGAGTGGTGGTTATGTGTGAGTGGGGGTGGGAGTGTGAGTGTGAGTGTGGGAGTGGGTGCACGTGTTTGTGAGAGTGGTGGTTATGTGTGGGTGGGGTTGGGAGTGAGAGTGTGGGAGTTGGTGTACGTGTGTGTGTGTGAGAGTGGTGGTTATGTGTGGAGTTGGTGTGGGTGTGTGAGTGTGGGAGTGGGTGCACGTGTGTGTGAGAGTGGTGGTTATGTGTGGGTGGGGTTGGGAGTGAGAGTGTGGGAGTTGGTGTACGTGTGTGTGTGAGAGTGGTGGTTATGTGTGAGTGGGGGTGGGAGTGTGAGTGTGAGAGTGGGTGTACGTATGTGTGTGAGAGTGGTGGTTATGTGTGGTTGGGGGTGGGAGTGTGAGTGTGGGAGTGGATGTACGTGTGTGTGTGTGAGAGTGGTGGTTATGTGTGGAGTTGGTGTGGGAGTGAGAGTGTGGGAGTGGATGTACGTGTGTGTGAGAGTGGTGGTTTTGTGTGGAGTTGGTGTGGGAGTGAGAGTGTGGGAGTGGTTGCACGTGTGTGTGAGAGTGGTGGTTATGTGTGGGTTGGTGTGGGAGTGAGAGTGTGGGAGTGGGTGTACGTGTGTGTGAGAGTGGTGGTTATGTGTGGAGTTGGTGTGGGAGTGTGAGTGTGAGAGTGGGTGTACGTGTGTGAGTGTGTATGAGCAACATAACCCAAAATCAAAATGTTGCTTCATTGCCAAAATGGCATTTAAATCAGCATTTTCCAAGAATGCGACACAAAGGTGTGCACCGCACATTGCCCTTTTATGGAATATTTTTGAAATTTTTATTTCCTCTTAAATAACTAGCAATTTTAATTAAAACACCATATATTTATGATATTTCGTGCCAAATAAACTGTATAGATTACGTTTTGTGGAAATGTCTGCAGAATGTGTGATAAAGCGTAAGAGACACACGCAATTTTACTACACAGTAAATGTAGAATACCTGATTCCATTTGAACTACGTGACCATATCGCAATGGAGTTATTATGACAATTGTGACGTCATAGTACGAAACGTGCAGGGCAGATGGCCGTCTAGTCTGCCTGCTTGCATTATCTGCTGAGAGATGGCGTGGCATTCGTAATTACTAGAAATTTTCAGTTTTATTGTAGTTTTAGGCCTAAGATGGAACTTTGTGTACTAGAAATTACATTGGAAATTATAAGGAAAAGCATAGAAAAGAATCCCAGTTGGATTGTTGGGTCCACGGAATTGAAACACGGGAGATTTGGAATAGGAGCTAAAAATTTCCAAGCCTGGGTTACTCCGATTACTGCAAGAAGCCTGCTCTTCAGGTAAACCTCTTCGTCTTGACATCGAATTTTTTTGTGTGGAGTACAATACTTCCCCTGCTTACCAGTAGAGAAAGTAATAAAAAAGAAAGTCAAATTGCTCTAACTGGCACGTGTAAGCGGCAGAGAATTAACACTAAGTTGCTATAGATAGGTGTAAAATGCAATTCCGTTTCGCGGATATGAGGAACTAGTGCAGATGATAAGCCCACCGAGAGAGCGAAGGAGTTCTCGAATTATTGCCTTCTGGAACCTTTACAAGAAAGAGGAATATTAAAATGTGCGTCCGTCTCAACTCAGAGCGACACTTCCTATTCCTGCCCCCTTTCTGTATCCATGAATTAGGTATACAGAAAGAAACCTTTGCGCAGAAGAAAAACGCAAGACAATTCACGGACAACCTCCCATATCGCACAGATAAAGTCGCATTAGCGGCTAGGTGCTGTGCGAAAAGGCACACCGTACAGGAGAACCTGTACGACCTGATTACGGTTCTGGTTCCTCTTCGTGAATTTCTTATCTCGAAAATATTCGAGAAACTCTTCCTGTGGACCTCTATTGGAGGAAAAAGCTCTCCTACTTGAACATCAGTTTGGTTTGCGTTCTGGCCACTCCACGACTGAGCAACTAATGCGCGTAGCCGAGAAAGCTTTCCTGGCTTACCCGGAGAGGGCTAAAACGGTGGTAGTGTTGCTTGACGTGGAAAAGGCATTTTCTACCACTTGGCATGAGGGGCTTGTCTACAAGCTCATACAGCACGAAATCTCCCCTCCATACATTTACTTAGTGGCTAGTTTCCTACAGGAACGTAGTTTCCGAGTGAAGGTGGAGGGATCATTCTCAAGAGAGAGGCCCATTGGCGCAGGAGTCCCCGAGGGCAGTGTAGTGTCACCGGCACTCTTTGCAGCTTGCATGGCCGATCTCCCCACGCACCCCAACACTCACATCTGTCAGTATGCGGACGATCTCATGATCTTCGCTACTAACAAGAACCCGCGCTACAGTTACCGACAAGTACAAGCCCACCTCTGTGCCATCAGTAGATGGTGCGAGAACTGGCGTATGTCCATTAACCCGGAGAAAAGCTCTGCGATTCTCCTGGCAAATACGAAAGCCAACCGGCTCCCGCGAGACCTCGTGCTTCGGCGCCGTCGGATCCCCTGGGTCACTACGGCGAAGTATCTCGGAGTCACGCTGGACCGGCGGCTGACGTATAGACATCACGTCAGGGGCAAAGTACTGCAAGGCCACGCTGCTCTCCGGCAGCTATACCCAATTTTCAGTTCCCAAACCATGCCCCTACGCCTGAAGCTTCAGCTCTATCGAGCGATCATCCCGCCTCTGGTCCTGTACGGATGCGAGATCTGGGGAGTGGTGGCAAAGTCCACCTTCATCAGACTCAAGACGCTGCAGAACCGGGCATTAAGGATGATCTATGATACCGGCTGGAGATTTCCTGTCCATATCCTCTTCGAGCATTCCGGTATCCCGTACATTGTTGACGTGATTAAAACTCGCGCTCGAACAATGTACAACAAACTCCAGAACCACCCTAACCCTCTGGTGAATACTCTGGGACAATATGACCAGAGAGAGCCACGCCAACTACCATCAAAAAGACTACCAAAGGACATCTTAAGTCCGGCGGTTCAACTTTGAAGATGGGAAAGGGGAAAGTACAATCTGTATTCAAAACAGAGAAACATACCTGTTTTCAGTTCACCTCTAAGTGAGTGACTGACGGCCAGAACCCTGGTGGGGATTAGCTGGAAACAACCAATCAGCAGCCGCGCACAGCCCGCTCGCGGACCAATCCCTGCCAACCACCCCTCCCGCCCCTATAAAAACCCCTGTTCCAAAAAATTGTTTCCCAGTGTGACACATATCCCTGTTGAGACCCTATCGAAACCATCGCGCAGGTTGAGCCGTATAACGGCTAGGTACTGCGATAAAGACACTCGGACGGGGCAACGGGATTTCGGTGGATGGATCAAATTTTACCATTACTAGTCTACAACGTGTGGTTACTGTATTCAGTGTACAGTAATTAAAGTTGTTGACTAGTGGCGGTAATATTTTATCCATCTCTGCTGAAGTCCAACGACAAATGAATATAGAAGTGAAGGTCTATGGGTCGCATTCCCACTTGGTCTGGGTGGCTCAGTTGGTTAGACGCTCGCCTACTATTCTTAAGGTCGCGGGTTCAAACCCAGCCCAGACTAATGGTTTTTAAGGGACACTGGTAGTGAAATTTTGGTCAAAATTGTCAAAAAGTCGAAAATTGTTTTTTTACCTTAAAATGTTCCTGGAACACCGGTGCATTTGGATCAGCTAACATTTTTCATATCCCCCACTCCATGTGGTCATTACGACCCTTTGAAATAGCGCTCTTCCCTTAACGTACACAGGATGCTTCTATATAAAAGCCTGTTTTTCTCAAAACTACATTTCTGCACATTCCAAAAGAAGGTCGCGCCTGAGTTTTGCTTCAAATTCAATGAAAATTTCCAAAAGTTTTCATAAATAGCAGCTAAAGAAAACTTATGCTTCAACATTGATGTAATCATTAACATGAATTCCAAAAACATTTTTTTTTTGTATGAAAAAAAAATCAATAATTTTTAAGATTAAATTTTCTTTGTTATTAAAAAAATATGTACAGTATAATCAGCAAACGTATTTGAAATATCTCTTCATACAATTGTTACCCATGTTTTAGAGTATCAGTTCTGCCAATATAATTGAAGTTTGAAAAGTCAATAGACGCGAGCTACATTTTGAAAATGTGCCTATCAAATTCATAAAATATTTTATATATCATAAATGAATTATCCAATTTAATGAAATTTGTTGTACCTCCTATTCTCATATAAATACAAACACAATAAAAATTTCAGAAAAACCTCTCAAGAAATGTGGAACTTCCAAATTTCACTCCCAGTGTCCCTTAAGTGTGCTTGGAAACGACAGCTCCATGTCAGTAGATTTACTGGCATGTAAAAGAACTGCGGGACAAAAGTCCGGCACACCGGCGACGCTGATGTGATCGTAGTATACTTGATAGTGTCGTTGAACAACAAAACAATCTTTTTTTCTCGCGTTCCAACAATCCAGCAGTATGATTCTACAGTAAAACCTGACTAAACCCGACCCCCTATATACCGAAAACCTGGAAAACTGGAAAATAAATCTCGGAACGGCACCATTTCCTATGTTAAATAACATTCTAAACAGGAAAACTGCCTAACGTGGAAACGGAATAGTTTTTCCGAAACAGTTTACATAAATAACCTAAGATGGATTTTCATTATGCTTAATACATAGTCACGTGCTTAGATAAGGAACTTTCTACGACTGAAGACAGATATTGCTGCTGGAAACAACAGTTGTAAAGTCATGGAAGCAATAGACGATGACGGTGACCACGAAAGGGAGCCAAAAATACACACTTTCAGAGAAGCATTATCTGTTGAGTGACCTTCAGGAGTTTGCAGCTTCCAAGAACGTTCCAGAACTCCTGGAGTTGATGCAGGAAGAAGCCGCGACAGTGCACTTTGACGGATATCTGGGGGAAAAGAAACTAATGGAGAAACTGCAATTATATATGACGTGTAAGTTGAAAATACAACAAAACATACAAATGAACTAATTTTTTATTTGCAGAATTTTATTTTAAATAATTCCTTCAGTTTAATTCTATACTATTATATTTTTTGTACTAAAATACGTTTTACTAAAATCTGTACAACTCTTTGTAAGACGGAAACCCGTGAAAACGGAAAAAATATTACTGGAACGATCGTGTTCCGTTTTAGGCAGGTTTTACCGTATTATACAGTATACAGCAATTGGAAGTTTAAATGTTTTAAGGCCACGCTGTGTGAGCAACTTGAAATTCCGTTATCTTTACATAAATACCCACATAGAAGAACATACAAAAACCAACTAAGAAAAAGGTATTTACAGATGAGAAAAGTGTCATACGGTAGGAACCCGAAACAGCGCGGTCCAAAGGGCCCCCCGGATACGGATTTAATGCGGGGATAGTATGTATCGCACTTTTTTTATTTATTTACTTATTTAGTTATGCATTCATTCATTTGCCTATTTATTCATTTATTTGCATATTTATTTACTTGGCTATTTATTTATTTATTTGCCTAGTTATTTATTTGCCTATTAATTTATTTGGCTATTTATTTATATGCCTAGTTATTTATTTGCCTATTTATTTATTTGTCTATTTATTTGCCCATTTATTTATTTCCTAGTTATTTATTTGCCTAGTTATTTATTTGCCTATTTATTTATTTGCCTAATTATTTATTTGCCTATTTATTTATTTGCCTATTTATTTGCCTATTTATTTGCCTATTTATTTGCCTAATTATTTATTTGCCTATTTACTTGCCTATTTACTTATTTACTTGCCTACTTACTTATTTTATTTTCTTATGTATTTATTAATTCATTCACTCACCCACTCATTCAAGTTGAGTTTAGAATTTTCCTCATAGAGCAGAACTGGAATGTGATTTTCGCTATCCCAAGCGTTGACCTTGGCCACTACAATGCTAAGAATCTCCCGAAGTAACGACGAGACATGCACACGGAAGTAGATACTGTGCATGTTAGTGATGTAATAAGTACCTTCATCTCCATCTTGCTGCAACCAAACAATACGGGGAGAAAGATACCTGAATTATGCCACCAAACGAAGCTTACTGATTTCTTTAAGACAATGCAAAATTAGGTTAGTGTAAAACTGGCACAGTGTAACTGCATCTACTATATAAATTAAGATCGGTTGCAGGATTGGAATACACCCCTAGCATAACTGGTGTGTAATTGTGGTCTATATTACACACTTTACAATGTACTGTAATTTACTATTGCACGAATGTTTCCCACCAACTCCGAGGGGTCGATTTTTGTCACTTCTAAGCTCGCATTTTGATATACCGCGGAATCACTTTAGCGCGGGGATAAAGCATGTCCCCAACAACCGTGTTATTTCGGGGTTCTACTGTACTGTATAGCAATTCAAACCAACCGCAACTATCTCTTGATATTGTTAACTCCAAAATATACTACATAAATCGTGTGCTTCAACCAGATCCGTATTATCTGTGTATTAACATTTTCTATATGTACTCGCCATGCAAATAGCATAAACGTGTAATATTTCAATCTAAATCTTTAGAGCGTTCTTTGATAAAATAAAAAAATACGAAAGCTTTTCCATGCAAAGGACAGTTTCGGGTGAGGTTCAATCTTTGTGTCACATCCCCTAGATCCTGAACTTGAACACGATGTTGTTCATTTAACCGACTTTACATTTATACATTTATAAGGTATGGTGTTATAACTGTCTCCTGTGTTCCACTCACATGACTTTCTCTGCTCTTGTGCCAACCATTCTTACAAACTCTTATTCCTCTATTTTCTTCGTGTGACTTGAGATAAACGTTTGCAGAGATTATCTTATTCTATATGGGAATACAGTAGGCTTTGAGCGATAGTCAAATATTTTAAAGCTTACAAATTACATTCTCTTTGTTGCACGGCCAAGAGATAAAAGTGGTGAATAACGACTTCCATTTGAGAAAGGTTTAACTATTCCAAAACACACACAAATAACAAGGAATATCTCCGAAATGGTTATCTCCACAAAAAAATGCATTTGGACATAACTTGATGTCGAGATTTCACCAGAAATACATGTTTTGAGGCCCCCTGAATCCAAAAAAAAAAAGCATTTTTAGAAAAAGGTCCATATGTGTGTGTGTGTCAGTCTGTCAGACTGTGGACAGCATAACTCAAAAACGAAAAGTTGGTTAAAAACCAAAGTTGGTATTTAAGTTTAATGTCTTTCAAGGACGCGACACGAAGATTTTCAAGAAAATAGCCACACCCTAAACTACCCTTTACATGGAAAATTTTTCGAAAATTTTGATTTTCTTGAAAATGGCTCTAACGATTTTTATTAAAATGTCGTATGTTTGTGATATTTTGATAACAAATGAAATGTATATCTTGAATTTTCTGGCTAAAGCGCCTGTAGTCGTATTTACTCTGGACGACTTTTGCATAACTGGTAAACCGTTAGAGATAGACAAAATCATACTATTCAAAAAATGTAGATCTTGCTAAAATACGCAATTTATGTACCAATAAATTTTCTTGTAGGCTGAACCATTTCGGAGATATTCCTTGTTATGTGTGTGAGTTTCGGAAAACCTAGAACTTTCGTGAAATGTCTCAACGCTGTTCATTTTTTTATATGTTACGTGTGCAAAGACAACGGAATCTCAAAGCTTTAAAAAATTTGACTATCGCACAAAGCCTACTGTATTCCAATATTCCCCTTGTACCTACAAGGAAATAAGCAATAAGATAATTTGTACAAATGTTTATTTTAACTAACACGAAGAAGATATAGGAATAAGAGTTTGTAAGAATGCTTAGTACAAAAGTAGAGAAAGTCATGTGAGTGCAACACATCAGATTTTTTGTATAGTAAGCTTCCGTCTAACTCTTTCGTTTACCAGTTATGCAAAAGTCATCTAGACTAAACCGGACCACATGGGCTACAGTCAGAAAGTTCAAAATATGTAGGTATTTCATTTGTCATAAAATATGTTAAACATATGGCATTTTAACCAAAATTGTTAGTCATATTTGAAAAATCAAAACTTCCGAAAAATTTTTCAAATAAAGAGTAGTTTAGTTTACAGAAATTTTCTTCAAAATCTTGGTGTCGCATCCTTAAAAGATGTCAATCTTAAATACCAACTTAGGTTTTTAACTGACTTTCTACTTTTTTTAGTTATACTGTTCATAGACGGACACACAACACTCCCACAAACACACACAAACACGAACAACACACAGCACACAGACAACACACACAACACACACAAACACGCACAACACACAGCACACATAGACAACACACACAACACACACCACACACACAAACACGCACAACACACAGCACACAGACAACACACACAACACACACCACACACACAAACACGCACAACACACAGCACACAGACAACACACAGCACACACACAAACACGCACAACACACAGCACACATAGACAACATACACACAACACACACCACACACTCAACACACACACCACACATACAACACAGACAACACATACACACCACACAGACAACACATACCACACACACCACACACACACCACACACACACCACACATACCACACACACCACACATACCACACATACCACACACACCACACATACCACACACACAACACATACCACACACACCACACACACAAACACGCACAACACACAGCACACAGACAACACACAGCACACACACAAACACGCACAACACACAGCACACATAGACAACATACACACAACACACAACACACAACACACAACACACAACACACACCACACACACCACACACACCACACACACCACACACACAACACACACACAACACACACAACACACACCACACACACAACACACACCACACACACAACACACACAACACACACAACACACAGCACACATAGACAACATACACACCACACATACCACACACACCACACACACAAACACGCACAACACACAGCACACAGACAACACACAGCACACACACAAACACGCACAACACACAGCACACATAGACAACATACACACAACACACAACACACACCACACACACCACACACACCACACACCACACACACCACACACACAACACACACCACACACACAACACACACACCACACACACAACACACACACCACACATACAACACACACCACACACACAACACACACCACACATAGACAACATACACACACCACACACACAACACACACCACACATACAACACAGACAACACACATACAACACACACCACACACACAACACACACAGCACACATAGACAACATACACACAACACACACCACACACACAACACACACCACACACACCACACACACCACACATACAACACAGACAACACACATACAACACACACCACACACACAACACACAGCACACATAGACAACATACACACAACACACACCACACACAACACACACCACACACACCACACACACCACACACACAACACACACACCACACATACAACACACGCCACACACACAACACACACACCACACACACACCACACACACCACACATACAACACAGACAACACATACACACCACACACACCACATACAACACAGACAACACATACACACAACACACACCACACACACCACACATACAACACATACACACCACACACACAACACACACCACACACACAACACACACACCACACATACAACACAGACAACACATGCACACCACACACACCACATACAACACAGACAACACATACACACAACACACACCACACACACCACACATACAACACATACACACCACACACACCACACACACCACACACACAACACACACACCACACATACAACACACACCACACACACAACACACACAACACACACCACACACACCACACACACCACACATACCACACAGACAACACACATACAACACACACCACACACACAACACACACAGCACACATAGACAACATACACACAACACACACCACACACACAACACACACCACACACACCACACACACCACACACACAACACACACACCACACATACAACACACACCACACACAACACACACACAACACACACCACACATACAACACAGACAACACATACACACCACACAGACAACACATACACACAACACACACCACACACACCACACACACAACACACATACCACACACACCACACATACCACACATACAACACATACACACCACACACACCACACATACCACACATACAACACACACAACACACACACAACACACATACCACACACACAACACACATACCACACACACCACACACATACCACACACACCACACATACCACACACACCACACACACCACACATACCACACACACCACACACACCACACACCACACATACCACACATACAACACACACAACACACACAACACACACCACACATACCACACATACAACACACACAACACACACCACACATACCACACACACCACACACACAACACACATACCACACACACCACACACATACCACCCACACCACACATACCACACACACCACACACACCACACAAACAACACACATACCACACATACACACCACACACACCACACACACACCACACATACCACACATACAACACATACACACCACACACACCACACATACCACACATACAACACACACAACACACACCACACACACACCACACATACCACACACACAACACACATACCACACACACCACACACACAACACACACCACACACACCACACACATACCACACACACCAGACATACCACACACACCACACACACCACACATACCACACACACCACACACACCACACACCACACATACCACACACACCACACATACCACACACACCACACACACCACACACCACACATACCACACATACAACACACACAACACACACCACACATACCACACATACAACACACACAACACACACCACACATACCACACATACAACACCACACACCACACAGACAACACATACACACAACACACACCACACACACCACACACACAACACACATACCACACACACCACACATACCACACATACAACACATACACACCACACACACCACACATACCACACATACAACACACAACACACACCACACACACAACACACATACCACACACACAACACACATACCACACACACCACACACATACCACACACACCACACATACCACACACACCACACACACCACACATACCACACACACCACACACACAACACACACCACACATACCACACATACAACACACACAACACACACCACACATACCACACACACCACACACACAACACACATACCACACACACCACACACATACCACACACACCACACATACCACACACACCACACACACCACACACACAACACACATACCACACATACACACCACACACACCACACACACACCACACATACCACACATACAACACATACACACCACACACACCACACATACCACACATACAACACACACAACACACACCACACACACACCACACATACCACACACACAACACACATACCACACACACCACACACACAACACACACCACACACACCACACACATACCACACACACCACACATACCACACACACCACACACACCACACATACCACACACACCACACACACCACACACCACACATACCACACACACCACACATACCACACACACCACACACACCACACACCACACATACCACACATACAACACACACAACACACACCACACATACCACACATACAACACACACACAACACACACCACACATACCACACATACAACACCACACACCACACACACCACACACACAACACACATACCACACACACCACACATACCACACATACAACACATACACACCACACACACCACACATACCACACATACAACACACACAACACACACCACACACACAACACACATACCACACACACAACACACATACCACACACACCACACACATACCACACACACCACACATACCACACACACCACACACACCACACACACCACACATACCACACACACCACACACACCACACACCACACATACCACACATACAACACACACAACACACACAACACACACCACACATACCACACATACAACACACACAACACACACCACACATACCACACACACCACACACATACCACACACACCACACATACCACACACACCACACACACCACACACACAACACACATACCACACATACACACCACACACACCACACACACACCACACATACCACACATACAACACATACACACCACACACACACCACATACCACACATACAACACACACAACACACACCACACACACACCACACATACCACACACACAACACACATACCACACACACCACACACACACAACACACACCACACACACCACACACATACCACACACACCACACATACCACACACACCACACACACCACACATACCACACACACCACACACACCACACACCACACATACCACACACACCACACATACCACACACACCACACACACCACACACCACACATACCACACATACAACACACACAACACACACCACACATACCACACATACAACACACACACAACACACACCACACATACCACACATACAACACCACACACCACACATACCACACACACCACACATACCACACACACCACACACACCACACACCACACATACCACACATACAACACACACAACACACACCACACATACCACACATACAACACACACACACCACACACCACACATGCCACACATACAACACACACAACACACACCACACATACCACACATACAACACACACACAACACATACCACACAGACAACACATACCACACATACCACACATACCACACACACCACACACACCACACACACAACACACACAACACACACACAACACACACCACACAGACAACACATACCACACACACCACACATACCACACATACCACACACACCACACACACCACACACACAACACACACACAACACACACCACACAGACAACACATACCACACACACCACACATACCACACACACCACACACACCACACACACAACACACATACCACACACACCACACAACACACACACACCACACATACCACACACACCACACATACCACACACACAACACACACCACACACACCACACACACAACACACATACCACACACACCACACATACCACACACACCACACACACCACACAGACCACACATACCACACACACCACACAGACAACACATACCACACACACAACACACACCACACAGACAACACATACCACACACACCACACAGACAACACATACCACACACACCACACATACCACACACACCACACACACCACACACACAACACACATACCACACACACCACACAACACACACACACCACACATACCACACACACCACACATACCACACACACAACACACACCACACACACCACACACACAACACACATACCACACACACCACACATACCACACATACAACACATACACACCACACACACCACACATACCACACACACAACACACATACCACACACACCACACACACCACACACACACCACACATACCACACACACCACACATACCACACACACAACACACACCACACACCACACACACACCACACACACCACACATACAACACAGACAACACACACAACACACACAACACACATACAACACAGACAACACACACCACACACACACCACGCATACAACACAGACAACACACACAACACACACACCACGCATACAACACAGACAACACACACAACACACACAAACGCACAACACACAACACACACAACACACAGCACACACATACAACACAGACAATACACAACACAGACAACACACACAACACACAACACAGACAACACACAACACAGACAACACACACACAACACACAACACACAACACACAACACACAACACACACAACACACAGCACACACATACAACACAGACAACACACAACACAGACAACACACACAACACACAACACACACAACACACAGCACACACATACAACACAGACAACACACAACACACACAACACACACACCACACACACCTCACACGCAACACACACACACCACACATACAACACACACAACACACACACAACACACACACAACACACAGCACACACATACAACACAGACAACACACAACACAGACAACACACAACACACACACCACACACACCACACACAACACACACCACACACACAACACACACACAACACACACCACACACACAACACACACCACACACACCGCACACACAACACACACACAACACACAGCACACCCACAACACACACAACACACACCACACACACAACACACAACACACACCACACACACACAACACACACACAACACACACCACACACACAACACACACACAACACACAGCACACCCACAACACACACAACACACACCACACACACAACACACACACAACACACAGCACACACATACAACACACACAACACACATACAACACACACACCACATACACAACACACATACAACACACAGCACACACATACAACACAGACACAACACACACACAACACACAGCACACACATACAACACACACAACACACACAACACACACACCACATACACAACACACATACAACACACAGCACACACATACAACACACACACAACACACACACAACACACAGCACACACATACAACACACACAACACACACACAACACACACACCACACACACACCACATACATACAACACACACAACACACATACAACACACACACCACATACACAACACACATACAACACACAGCACACACATACAACACAGACACAACACACACACAACACACAGCACACACATACAACACACACAACACACACAACACACACACCACATACACAACACACATACAACACACAGCACACACATACAACACACACACAACACACACAACACACAGCACACACATACAACACACACAACACACACACAACACACACACCACACACACACAACACACATACAACACACACAACACACACACAACACACACACCACATACACAACACACATACAACACACAGCACACACATACAACACAGACAACACACACACAACACACACAAACACACACACCACATACACAACACACATACAACACACAGCACACACATACAACACAGACAACACACACACAACACACACAACACACACACAACACACACACCACATACACAACACACATACAACACACATACAACACAGACAACACACACACAACACACACAAACACACACACCACACACACCTCACACGCAACACACACATACAACACAGACAACACACCCATAACACACACAAACACACACACCACACACACAAACACACACACCTTACTTTGTGTAATTACTTAATAGAGAAAGTAAAGACCCTCCTCCCTATACAAATACACTATAGAAGTGTTACAGCAGTTGAATGCAATCACTGAAAGAACGAGTAGCTGCAGAGTACAATGTTACTATGTTTTACACACATGATGTACGCTATAACGACGACAATATCAATTATGCAATTGCCTTTGTTCTTCGTTATTTCTTTTAATCCGTACGTTTTCTAAACCGTAAAAAAACTACAGCCCGAATTAATGCGTATTAGCGAGGCGTTGCTCAATGTCATTGTCAATATAATAATGGGATTTCCAATTGTCTGCACGAGCAATCGTTATATTTATATACAATACGAAATATTATACCGCAATTAGGTGCGAAGAAAAAGCATCCAATATTTCTGTGGTTTAAAGCCCATTCAGTGTCAATGTCAACGTAATTGTGGACAATTTAGCAAAATCTGTTACGCTATCTCGTGAAATCCAGATATCCACGCACATTTTCAATAAATCTGATTCGCTTGTTTGAAAACAGTTAATAAATCCTGAAACAAATGGTGGAAAAATCTAGCACGAATTAAAGGCATGCATTACCTTTCATTACATCCTGATGTGCTTGAAAAAAATCTGTATTGCACTCACATGATTTTCTCTACTCTTGTACTAACCATTCCTAAAAGCACTTACTCCTCTATCTTCTTCGTGTTGGTTGACACAAACATTTGTACAAATTATCTTATTGTTTATCTTCTTGTAGGTACAAAGGGAATATGGGAATACAGTAGGCTTTCAGCGATAGTCAAATCTTTTAAAGCTTTTAATTTTTTTTTTAATTTTTTTTTTTTTTTTTTCTTTTATGGTTAATATATAAAAATGAATAACGATGTTCCATTCCACAGAAGTATAAGTTCTCCAAAACTCACATAGTTAACAAGGAATATCTCCGAAAAGGTTCTGTCTAGAAAAAAAATTTATTTGGACATAAATTGTGTGTTTTAGCAAGAACTACATTTTTTGTAGAATAAAATTTGTCTATCTTTTACGGTTTACCACTTACGCAAAATTCATCCAGAGTGAATAGGCATATGGCATTTTAATCCAAATCGTTAGAGCCATTTCCAAGAAAATTAAAGTTTTACATGTAAAGGGTAGTTTAGGGTGGAGGAGTTTTCTTCAAATAATCTTTGTGTCGCGTCCTTGAAAGACATTAAACTTAGATACCAACTTTGGTTTTTAACGGACTTTTCGTTCTTGAGTTTTGCTGTCCACAGACTGACACACAAACACACACACACACACACACGCGCGCGGACCTTTTTCTAAAAATGCTTTTTTCTGGGCTCAGGGGGCCTCAAAACATATATTTCCGGTTAAATATGGACATAGAATTTTTGTGTGGAATACAATACTTCCTCTACTTCACTATACGTACTACTTGGCAAAGCCATGAGACGTACCTACAGGAAATAACGTGAAACTGCCCAGTTGTTTACGTGAGCTTATCGCACAGGCACGGTGAGACAGTGTCTGTACACTCTGTTCAGATGCAAGCATATTTTCGGGATAGCAAACTTCTCAGATATCGGTATGCGCGAGAGGTCATCTATATGTGT
Source organism: Tenodera sinensis (assembly GCA_030765045.1). Taxonomy (NCBI): domain Eukaryota; kingdom Metazoa; phylum Arthropoda; class Insecta; order Mantodea; family Mantidae; genus Tenodera; species Tenodera sinensis. The sequence goes on from CM060962.1 coordinate 303,135,103, forward strand.
TTTATGACTGACCATACACCAAGTTACTGTTATTTCGCTGTTCTAATAAACAAGATAAGAAGCAATCGTAGCGCTCGACAGCCAAGGTTAATACGCCTCAATGCTTTGCCAAATAGTAGTAAAGAAAGTAATAACGGTCTGAGTATTCAAAAGTCTCAAGAAAAATTATATTAACAAGAACCCGCTTAAGTTTCTATCTTTGTTGCTTGGTTCAAGATCTTTATAGCATCCATATTAGTCCCCTTTCTGCGATGGACAGATATAAAATTGTGATCACATATTTCTTACATGCAAGAAAGGTTGGATAATAACACATTTCCAGGATCAGATTGCAAGTTTAGCCGTCCGTCTTCCATGCAATGTGCTGTACTTGCGACTCAAAATGTTAATGAATACCTTGAATGTAATAATTTTTAACCACAAAATTATCAGTGTTTAAATTTAAATTTCCAGAATTAATGCATTGTAATGTTTAGACACGTAGATCTCCTTTGTATATGTGTATGCAGGTGAAGGGTTGAGAGCTCCTGTGAACCATCTGCCATTTTTAAAAACAGGAGGAAAATAAGGTTAAACTTTAGCTAACTTCGAAATGTATTGAATAATTTGTGGCATAATGTAGCAGCACCTGGGCGACCGAGCTTCGCTCGGCGTTTTTCGCCTCTGTTTTTGTAAAATACTTTTTTTTAGGGGGGGGGGTCGCAATTGTTAAGTCATTTCCGAGATACAAGAGATATAGAAATACATCGAAATATTTCATAAACACCATCATTTCAGCTGAAAAACATCTACTGCTGAGCGCAGGCCTAAGTGAGTAGAGAAAACACTGTGAATGTAATAGGCAGCATTTCTATTTCAAACATTCAGAAAATTGTATTACTTATTTCTAGAAGAGTGAGTAGAGGAACAGTTATGAATGTTACCCAAAAGTAAGTAGAGAAAATAGTGTGAATGTAATACGTAGCATTTCTATTTCAAACATGCAAGAAATTGTATGACTTCTTTGTAGAAGAGTTAGTAGAGAAACAGATGTGACTGTGTTACCTAAAAGTGTGAGGAGAAACCAGTGTGAATGCAACAGCATTTCTATTTCAAACATACAGAACATGGTATGACTTATTTTAAAAGTGCGGATAAAAATGATTTTTGATGTAAAATCATGTTTTTATGGAAAATTGTTTATAGAAGATTGAGTAGAGAAAGAGATGTGAATGTGTTGCCTAAAATTGAGTAGAGAAAACACTGTGAATACAATATGCATGTATACAAAAATTTAACCAAATCTTTAGAGCCGTTTCTGAAATACCGGAAATATATATACAAGAATTGCTCTGTAGAAGCGGAAATAAAAAATGTTATTTTTTTATGTAAAATCGCGTTTTTTCGGGAATTACACCTATATAGCTGAACTTAATAAGCAAATCCCTGTCTGAATACAAAATTTGATGGAAACCGTTTGAGCCGTTTCCAAGTTACGCGGAATATATATATTTATATACAAGAATTGCTCGTTTAAATATATAAGATTAAATGTTATTAACACAGTAATCTACCCTTAGAAAACATAAATTAATGGTTATTTGACATTAGCGTGTGTTGTTTATACAGTTTAATATCAACAACATTAATTGGATATGGCCTATTTTGGTTCCAAAGTAATTATGCAAATTGAGAATAATTTACAGGGCCGTCTCCATTTGTAAAGCACGAAACCAAACCTACCATATCAATTCACTTTCTCAATGGGTAAAACACAACCTTATGTAATATTATTAATTTATAATATCATTAATTTCCCTAGGGCGTCTTCCCCTTATGCAGAGGTTACCCTCATCGCCTGGTCGCTGCGTCCTCCAGCCGCAGCCAAGACCACGGAGGAGTGCAGGTTGGAGGTTGCGGGGGTCAGCACGCCGACTCCCCCGACCGCTACCTTTCTATCAGGATGGCTCCTCAATTGGCCCCTCAGGGACCTAACGAAGCTGAGTGCACCCCGTACCAGACCTCCCAGCGGGGGAAAAATCTCATGCCGGTACCGGGGATCGAACCCGGGTCCTACACGCCAGAGGCAGGCGCGCTACCACTGCGCTACGGAGGCGGTCAAATAATATCATTAATTAATTGCCTATATTAGATTCATTAGTGGCCTGAACTTTTATTGGTTCCCTTATGTAGGGCAGCTATCCTGTATAGTTTTTTATTCTCTGAGGAATCCAAATAAATCAATTTTAAATTAGTAGAACTGAGTGCTTTCTCACTGTGATTGTGAAGTTAACTTGGCACTCTCAGATCAGTTACACCAACGTGTGAAAAAGAATGTGAGACAGTAAGGTTAATGTTGCCAATCCTCAAATTATTTGTATAAATTTACCATATATTCCAGAAATAAATATTCCATACATGTATGCTCAGATTACAGGAAACTGTCACTGATACTACAATTCTGATTTCAGATTTGATTTTAACCATGCGAATTCCTTTACAATTACACATATTTTTACTTTCTCTACTGGTAGGTAGGGGAAGTATTGTATTCCACCCAAAAATTCGATGTCGAGATTTCACCGGAAATATATGTTTTGAGACCCCCTGAATCCAAAAAAAGCATTTTTAGAAAAAGGTCGGTGTATGTGTCTGTTGTGTCTGTCAGTCTGTCAGCCTGTGGACAGCATAGCTCAAAAACGAAAAGTCGGTTAAAAACCAAAGTTGGTATTTAAGTTTAATGTCTTTCAAGGAAGCGACACGAACATTTTGAAGAAAATAGCCCCATCCTAAACTACCCTTTACATGGAAAATTTTTCGAAAATTTTGATTTTCTTGAAAATGGCTCTAACGATTTTGATTAAAATGTCATATGTTTGAAATATTTTTATGGCAAATGAAATGTATATCTTGAATTTTCTGGCTATAGCCCCTGTAGTCGTATTTAACCTGGACGACTTTTGGATAACTGGTAAACCGTTAGAGATAGACCAAATCATACTATACAAAAAATGTAGATCTTGCTAAAATACACAATTTATGTCTCAATAAATTTTCTTGTAGGGTGAATCATTTCTGAGATATTCCTGGTTATGTGTGTGAGTTTCGGAAAACTTAGAACTTTCGTGAAATGGATCATCGTTGTTCATTTTTTTATATGTTAAGTGTGCAAAGACAACAGAATCTCAAACATTTGACTATCACACAAAGCCTAGTATATTCTAACATTCTCCTTGCAGCTACAAGAAAATAAGCAATAAGTTGTACAAATGTTTACCTTAACTAACACGAAGAACATATAGGAATAAGAGTTTGTAAGAATGGTTAGTTCAAGAGTAGAGAAAGTCATGTGAGTGCAACACATCAGATTTTTCTCCCAGAAATAGAACCTTTGCAGAGCAGCGTGATTTGTACAAGAGTGAGTACAGAGAGACACTTGAGTGTACAAATGCTTCAAAGTTCTCGACACTTTATTAGAACACCTAGAAATGTGCCGTTTAGTTGTTACTCATAATGACACAATATGAATTAGGCAAATTGTAACGAATGCTGCTCGCTTTTTGTTATACAGTGTATCACTTTGCTTTGTTATCGCACGTGTTGTTTGTGTTTGTCTTTCGCAAATAATGGAGTAATTTGTTTTATACACCAAGTTGATTGGCGCATTCTGTCGGTACAAATATAAACTAAATGCATACCTGATAAAAGCTACATTTCGTGTTAATTACATTATATGTTTTTATGTAACGCTATATGTTACAGTTACTCCACCAGCTGATGTATTGACTTTATGTAGACACTGGGCACATGAAAAACAGTATTCGATAAAATAAAAATCTCATCTGTTACACTCACATGACTTCTCTACTCACTCTTGTACAAATTACATTTACAAACATTTGTTCTTCTTACTACATCATGTTCATTGAGATAATATTTTGCATAAATTAGATTATTACATATCCTTTTTACTTTCTTTGCTACGTAGGTATAGTAAGTAGAGCAAATATTCCACTCAAAAATTCAATATCGAGATTTCACCGGAAATATGTGTTTTGAGGCCCCCTGAATCCAAAGACAGCATTTTTAGAAAAAGGTCCGTGTGTGTGTGTGTGTGTGTGTGTGTGTGTGTGTGTGTGTGTGTGTGTGTGTGTGTGTGTGTGTGTGTTTGTGTGTCTGTGGACAGCATAACTCAAAAACGAAAAGTCGGTTAAAAACCAAAGTTGGTATTTATGTTTAATGTCTGTTAAGGATGCGGCACGAAGATCTTGAGGAAAATTTTCCAGTCTGAACTACCCTTTACACGGAAAATCTTGATTTCCTGAAAAATGGCTCTAACAATTTTGATTAAAATGACATATATTTAACATATTTTTAATGTTTCTATACAAAAAAGTAAAACACAATTTATGTCCAACTATTTTTTTTTTTTTTTTTTTTTTTTGGAGTGAAACATTTCAGAGATATTCTTTGTTATTTGTGTGAGTTTTAGAATTCTTAAACTTTCATCAAATGGAAGGTCGTTATTTATTTTTATATCTTAGCCGTGTAAAGAAAACGGAAACTCAAAGCTTTAAAGGATTTGACTATCGCTCAAGCCTGCTATATTCCCATATTCCCCCTGTACCTACAAGGAAATAAGCAGTAAGATAATTTGTACAAAAGTTTATCTGTACTAACATGAAGAAGATAGGGGAATAAGAGTTTGTAATAAAGGTTAGCACAAGAGTAGAGAAAGTCATGTGAGTTCAACATATATTTATTAAGGAACCTCGGGATAATGTAAATAGAGAAGAACTATTGAAAATAATGGATGAATATGGACACACAAGACTTCTAATTCAAGTAGTGAGAAGCCTATATGAAGATTGAAATGTAATTATAAACACAGGTGAAGAAAAAACACTAAGCATAACAATAAATAAAGGCTGTGCATTATCACCCAACTTATTAAATATATACATATTAATGACATTTTATTAAAATGGAAGCAGATTTGTAACAAAGGACTTAGATTAAATAATCATACAGAGATAAAGGTTTTATTATATGCAGACGATGTAGTGGTAATACAGGAAAGTGAAGATGATTTACAACGTGCTATAGATAAATTAAGTTTCATATGTAAGAAGTATAATTTTAACATTTCTAAAACAAAAACAAAGATAATGGCTTTTAGGGGTAAACAACAAATAATTTCTAAAACCATTCCGATTATTTTTTGACACCCCTCGTACAGCGGCAGCGGCAGTCACCGAGCACACGGAGCGTAAACTGCACTTAAGTTACCATCCGTTATTTAGAGTAATAATAGGGCTTATCACACTTTAGATAGCACCAATTTGATTGTTAATATCCCTTTAAGGCGGGCGCTGGTTGCGAATCAATGTCCCAAAGTTTGGAATAGCGAGATATGATACCAGACTGTTTTCACTATAGTAATTGTATATAACATTGGCATTTAACTTGACGCCCATTGAAAAGGAAACAAAACACATTTCTGCAAGAAGTATATTACAAAATCTAAAATCAGATGAGTCTCATCAGTCTTGGTAGGCAGCTCATCTAGGAGAAGTAGACCCCATAATCGAACTCCTGACCCTCCAGGTTAGGGGTTGATGCGATGGGCTAACTCCCCGTTCATCGAAAAATGCTATGTTAAACAACCTAATGAAATAGAGACGGGCGGATTTAAAGATATGCGACACAAGCTATGGAGAGCACAGGTACATGCAACATTCAGAGAATAAGAAATAAATTCGAAGAAATCTGCAAAGAATTAGAGAGCAAAAAACAAGACCTCGTGATACAGAAACTAAAAAGAAAGGAACTGGAGTTGAAAATAAAGGATCTTTCTTACAGTAGGGTAATAAAACATCAAAGAGCCCAACGGGGAGTAGCTATATTGATGAAGAATAAATACAAAAAGTATGTTACAGACTGCGAACCCAGAGATGAAAATGCTATAAGAATAAATGTGAAGTTATATGGAACAAACATATTTACTCAAGTAAAGACAATGATAAATGAATACACACGACGTATGAATCTATAGAAAAACAATATCAATGCATTAAGGATAAATTGCATGAAGCAGCTAAAGAGGCTATTGTTAAAATAAAATATGAAAGCAACAATAAATATTACTACTGGAATGAAGAAATTGACAAAGAGGTAAAAATAAACAAAATCTTCATTAAACAACAAGCAAAAATAAGAAGAAAATATATCAGAGTTAAAGAACAAAAACTGGGCAAAAGCATGTCAGAATAACAAATGTACATTGGGGGAAAAGAAATGCACAAACATGAAAAACTATGAAGATATCAGAAAAAAAAAATGAGGCAGAAATTTCCACACTTGAGATAAATACTTTAAAGAATTATTAACATAAAGTAGAGAACAGTATATAAATCCTATGGAGGAGGAGTTTGACCAGGGACTAAGCGGATATATACATCTAGACCTGGAAATAGTGAAAGATGCAGTGAAGCTATTGAAGGGCAGAACGCCACCAGGAAAACCAAATATTCCAGCTGAATTTGTTAAAACATGGAGCTGATAAGTTGTTCGAAACTTTCAAAAGTATATTTGTAAACTGTTTAAAGGGAGAAGATATTCCAGCAGATTGGACAATAGGATATATTTCAACCATACATAAAAAGGAAGATAAGATCAGTGCAAAAATTATAGGTCAGTTACAATTAACAGTACATTAAGTAGACTATATGGAAAAATAATTAAAATTTTCCTAGAAATAAAATACAAAGATTTAGAATCGGATTTAGGGTAGGTAGATCAACAACACAGTACATTTTCAGCACAGAACAGATTATAGAAAAGAAAATAATCAGAGTACAGTCCCTTCATTTAGTATTTATAGACACTGAAAAGGCCTATGATAATGTTTCTCTATCAAAATTATGGCAAAATTTAGAATTGATAAAAATAGATCCAGTCTTAATTAAAGCAATTCAAAATTATATTCAGAGGCATCTGTACAAGTAAAACTGAAAATACCTGTCGAAGGGTTTTTAAACTAATAAAGGATTACAGCAAGGATGCTGTATATCTCCGTCGCTATGTAACATTTATACTGAAAAGCTATTGAATACTGGTAAAAGAAATGTAAAACGATGGGAATTCCACTAAATGATTATGTAACAGTATATTCCCTCCAATTTGCAGATGATCAAATAATAGTGGCTCGATAATTTTAAAATATACAATACCTTGCAAGAAACATAATACAAGAATATAGTTTATCGGTTTGAAAAAAAATATTCGTAAATATGGATAAGTCCAAATATATGTATGACCATAGGGGACGTTGCTCAAGATTTAATATTAGAAGATGATTTAGGGACAATTAAACATACTAAAGAGTATACATATTTGGGGATTAAGAATACAATGGATGAAAAACAAGAAAAACAGATAAGGGCTAGGATCAATACAGGAAGGACATCTATACTAAATGGAATACTATGCAACAAATGTATTTTCAAAGAAACAAAAAAAAAAATTAATACTATAATCAGAATCATTATGATCTATGGATCTGATGTATAGACTTTGAATTCACAACTGGAAAAAATATTGCTTGGTGCGGAAATGGACTACTGGAAACGCTCTGCAAGAATATCCAGGAAAGAAAACATTAGAAATTCACATAGAAAAGGAACTATGCAGATCCAATACTCTATTTTAGATTTTATCAAGAAGAAGCAGCTTAAGGGTATGGACATGTTAGGAGAATGGAAGATGGAAGGCCTGGATTGGGAACCGCAGGGAAGGAGGAAGAAGGGAAGCCCACCTATTATGTAGATCCAAGGATCAACGAGGTCAAGAGGGAGTGGGAAATAGAAGAAGACATACCTACGGATGTACAGACAGGAATGGAAATTGTTAAAAGCTGTGAATATGGGTGTCGAAAAAATGCATGCTTATTGAATGTAAAACCAGTTTAATAAAAAATAAAATCTGAGTGTTTACCCACACGACTTTCTCTAATCCCGTATTAACTATTCCCATAAACACTTATTACTCTATACACAGCATGTTTATCGAGGCAAGCATTGGCAGTAATTGTTGCTGGGAGAATAATTGTAATCTAATTAAGCAGTATAAACCTGAAGCTTCGTATGGTACGTTGACACGGTGAACAGTTCGGTCGTATGAAGCCGTTAAGGCTCATATTCTCATGCCTCTTTAGCGAAATATGGTCTCTATGGTGTACCATGTTGACACACCGAGCCATTCATCATGGCGCCTTGTTGATTTTTCCTTTGCAATGTCAGCGTATCAATATCAGAACGTGACTGGAGCGTTTACTGCTAGGCTTGACTGCGTTCTTTGCAGCTAGTGGTAATCAGCTGTGGCACAAATACAATTCGTATGGTGTGATCTAGGCCATTTACCGCTCTAATCTGTCTCAAACTAGAACGATCCTGTTGTAAACATATGGGAGGGGAGAAAGAGAGAGACAGAGACAGAGGCGCTGCAATGGAACGCTCTTAGGCCGCTTCTTGGTAAAGGGCCGCTAAGGGCCTGAGAGACCCCTACGCCTATTTAAACGTTCTAGTTTTCGAACGAACGCACCTATGCATCCGCCTGACCAGGACATATAATATTACACCTTACTGGACTGTTTGATGAAGCGGCAACCTGATCTGTTTATTTGTTTAGCTCCAAGAATGACTAATCGACAGTTACGTGTCGATGAGGTCTACCAAACTCTGCGGGCTTACTCCCATTAGGTACATATTACTGACGTGCGTTTTTTCCTCGTTAGTTGTGCAATGCATCTTTGTAATTGCAAGTAGATGTTACTGCTTCTCAAAAACAGGAATAAAAGGTATGATTCTGAAAATTCCGAGATTTTGGAAGAAGTGCAACATCTACCTTGTGATGATGATGCTTTACACGTGTATGGCAATTTGTCTGAACCACAGGATTCCAATTCTGAAAATAAACTGAAAATGAGATCTTTAAATTCATAAACTGAAAGCAACCTATGTCATAATAACATTTATTTGTGGGTAACATCATATGCTTGTCAAAAATTATTATTATTAATATTCTTATTGTTATTATTATTACTGTTATTACTAATATTATTAATATTATTATTATTACTATTACTATTATTATTACTACTATTATTACTATTATTATTACTATTATTACTATTACTATTATTATTACTATTATTATTATTATTATTATTATTATTATTATTGTTACTATTATTATTATTATTATTATTATTATTATTATTATTATTATTATTATTATTATTATTATTATTATTATTATTATTATTATTATTATTATTATTATTATTATTATTATTATTATTATTATTATTATTATTATTATTATTATTATTATTATTATTATTATTATTATTATTATTATTATTATTATTATTATTATTATTATTATTATTATTATTATTATTATTATTATTATTATTATTATTATTATTATTATTATTATTATTATTATTATTATTATTATTATTATTATTATTGACAGTATATTTAAAATTACAAGTTGTATACCTGAACATTACAATATATTATGTTTCCATGTAGTGCAGTACAATTATAATGTATAGTGTACTCATACTAAGTTTTATTTATCTTTGATCTATCTAGTGAGAGGGGCCCTAATGACCAAGTTGTCGACGGGCCCTTAAACCCAACACACTCACTCACTCACTCTATCTAGTGAGATAATGTTAATAAACACCATCTATATTTAAGCTAAAGAAGCTAAAAATGGGAATGAAGGAAAAATGCAATTAAAACAAATACCTAAATGCGAGCATACAAGCACAGAAATTTAGCGAGGGCCTACTAGGCCCCACGGAACTAACGGTGTTCTACCAGGGCGCGTGGCTAGGTGGGTGTTTTCTCTTTCTATTTTCGTACAATAAACCCCACTACGTCCCTAGCTGTGGAATACGTAACCTAGATAAGTACACAGCGCCCTCTCTTGGTTTGGACTGAAATAATGCACATACGTAATGTACACTTACTCACTCAGATGTTTTAAGGCTCGAAAGTTATCTTCGTACACCAAAAGTTACAGCAGAACTCGGAATACTCAAAGCACCACGTACATGACTGGGTGGACACAGCTAAAAGGACGTTTTGCTCGATGTCCTATTTGAATCCTAGGTATTTCTACGTTTAGGGACATTTACAGTTCTTAGTTATAGACTACTGTATCTGGTATTGACACTGAGAGCGAGCGAAACACCCCACGAATTTGCAACAAATTACGCATGCAACGAACTACGTGGAACTCACTTCGAACGGTTTTGTAACAAGGTCAATTTTGCCTTGTAACTTAGCAAAGAATGACTCTCAGGCCGATGTTCATATGAACTTTCTTTGGTGTTTTCATTCTGGAACGATGTCTCCTTAATATTAGACACCAATAAATACACAGCCGTATACTAGACACGTGTGCATAGTATGTTTGTGAATTAAAGCTCTAGAAGGTGGCAGTCTAAAACCAGAGGTATGGCATAGACCTACACAGATCTATTGTGGCTGTCAACCCCCAGGAAGTAGGCATGTAGCGAGGGAAGCGCACTGTACCAGGGTCGCAGCTAGACAGACCACAGAGACGCCCGGAAGTCCCTAACAAGTGCTGATATCTCTTCATCCCGGTGCCAGGCCCCGCCAAGCAGCTATCATACACTGCGGTTCCGCTATCGCACGGCGTCCCTCACGGAGGACGCCACCTAGCGCCGAGACCAGCCGTTATAATGCGCAATCATCCGCCTCATCTGCCCGGCACTGCCAACACTACACGCCTGGAAGCACACCTGAAAGATAATAAGGAAATGAAATGCAGCGGAATTATGGAAAGGCAGCCGTGGTATGAGATTATGCACCCCAGCATTCACATAAGTGACATGGGGAAACCACGGAAAAACACAAGGTAGAGTGGCCGGTACGTGGATGGAACCGCGATCTCCCGAATACGAGTCATAGGCCTGATTCATCCCGCTCGGTATATTGAATACATCCTTTTTACTTTCTCTACTACATACAGTAAACAGAGAAAGTATAGAATTCCGGCCAAAAATTCGATGTCGAGATTTTACCGGAAATATATGTTTTGAGGCCCCTGAATCAAAAGAAGCATTTTAGAAAAAGGTCCGTGAGTGTGTTGGTGTGTGTGTCTGTGTGTGTGTCTGTGTGTCTATGTGTGTGCATGTCTGTGAACAGCATAACTCAAAAACGAAGAGTGGGTTAGAAACCAAAATTCGTGATTAAGTTTAATGTCTTTCAAGGACGCGACACGAAGTTTTTGAAGAAAATTACCCCACCCTAAACTACCCTTTACATGGAAAATGTGTCGAACATTTTGATTTTCTCTAAAATGGCTCTTAACGATTTTAATTAAAATGCTATATGTTTAAGTTGTTTTTATGGCAAATTAAATGTATATTTTTAATATTCTGGCTATACCCCATGTAGTCAATTTACTCTGGATGACTGTTGAATCACTTGTAGACCATTAGAGATAGGCCAAATCTTACTATGCAAAAATTAGATCTTGCTAAAATACACAATTTATATCCAAATAAATTCTTTTGTAGAGTGAACCATTTCGGAGATATTCCTTTTGTGCGAGTTTTGGGGAAAAAAAAAGAACTTTCGTCAAATGGAAGATCGTCATTCATTTTTTATATCTTAACCGTGCAAAGAGAACGAAATCTGAAAGCTTTAAAAGTTGACTATCGCTCAAAGCCTATTAATATTTCCCTTCCACCTACAAGGAAATAAGCAATTAGATAATTGCTACAAATGTTTATCTCAAATAACATGAATAAGATACAGCAATAAGAGTTTGTAAGAATGGTTAGTACAAGAGTAGAGAAAGTCATGTGAGTGCAACACACCAGATTTTTTACGTTTTTAATTTGAAGTGCCCAGCCTCCGTGGCTAAGATCACCGCATTGCGACATAAACGCTATATTTCATAGCTTGTCGTGACTTGAAGCATTTGCTTACCAAGGTTTTCCTGTATGACAACAAAGAAAAAAGCACAGTTGCCGCGACATGCTTTAAGTTTTGCGTGCAATGTTTTTATATCCTTATCGTAATTTTGTTCCGGTTTCGGTAAGGTCCCTTCTAGAGTGCGTTAGATTCATGCACAAGTGAAATAACTTGGTTGTCAGAGTTAGTTGCCAAAAATAGTTATCCAATTTGTAATTCACTTTTGTCCAGCAAAGTAATTTCGTAAAACGGCCTATTAAAATTCTTCATACAGTTGATTATTTAATTCATTGATACAGTATACAAAAGCAATAAGTTAAACTTGCATGAACGCGAAACAATGTAATTTTTACAATACAATAGTTGATATATAAACATTGAAAGCGTTGCTTTCTACTTTCATTTAAAAATTCGATTCTTCGATACCAACATTTCGCCAGGAATCCACGTTTTCAGGTCCCTGATTAAAAAACAATCTGATGTGTCATACTCACATGACTTTCTCTGCTCTTCTACAAATCATTCTTACAAACTCTTATTCCTATATCTTATTGCTTGTTTTCTTGTAGGTACAAGGGGAATATGGGAATACAGTAGGCTTTGTGCGATAGTCAAATCTTTTAAAGCTAGTCGCTGTATGTAAGATTTGAAATTCCACTCAATTTACACGGCCAATAGATAAAAAGTAAATAAAGACCCTACATTTGAGAAAGTATAAGTATTGCTAAACTCACAGAAATAACAAGGAATATCTCAGAAATGGTTCACTCCACAAAAAAGTTCATTTGGGCACAACTTATGTGTTTTAACGAGATCTGCATTTTGGTATAGTAAGATTTGCTCTACCTCTTACGATTTACCAGTTATGCAATAGTAAAAAAGAGTAAACAGGACTACATGGGCTACAGCTAGTAAATCATCAAAATCAAATCATCATCAAAAGACTGAGAACGATTATCGGAAGAACAATTGTGAATTGTAATAGCAGATAAGACTATAACCTGTGTTAGTAACGAGAAGAAAATTGTGCAGTTTAGTAAAATTTAGAGGAAAATAAAGTTGTTAGAAAAGTAAACGGATTTCGAATTTTGCCATTTTGTTACAATACTTGTATGCATTCACTCTTACTTATTATGAATACAAACCTTACTGGGGATGAGATATTTCCCAAGAAATACCATTATTTTAGATTTATATTCATTAATTTCCATATCATATTTCATCCCTATGCTATTTAGGTGATGAACAGAGTATTGAACATAATTTTTATCGTTTGATAGTTATGCCAAATCCTGAGTAAAGAGCTGATGATTTGGCATTATATTATATTTAATAAAATTTATCGTCACATTCCTTCAAAGTAGTGCAATGTTCAGGACAGGAGAATACATGTAGATATCTAGGATCTGTGTTAAAGCTTTAGACTAAAACAGAACTAGTCACGTCCATTCGACATTAAATACGGATTTCCAACCGGAATGCTAGGGACAAAACACTTCTCTACAGTGAAATCATTTAGAGCAGGGCTGACTGACTGACTGACTGACTCACTGACTGACAGACTACTTAAATTAACTGGCGAAGCTTTTGATGTGAGTGCATGAGCGACAGGATTTTAAATCTGGAATAGTGTTCATCACCAGTTATTTGAAAGAAGAGTTTTTATTTGAAGCGTCCTCTAAATAAATGGTTTTTGTTCCAAATTGGATGCATAATTCCACAAGAATGTACGAAGATAGTTAGATGCGTAGAGTAACTTATTTCTGACATAACCTCGGTAGTAGTTATGGGACATCGCACAGGGTTTCGAAATAATTAATCACTTAAAAGACGGGACCAAAATCAACCATCAAATTACAGAGGTATTACCCTTCTAAATAGTGCGTATATAATAGAATAATAGCCAGAAGAATACAAAAAATAATTGAAAATAAATTAGGAGAAGAGTAGAACGGGTTCCGAAAAGGGAGATCTTGTACAGATGGAGTATTTTCTATAAAACAAATCATAGAAAAAAGAAGAGAAAGAAATAAGGAGACACATCTATTATTTATAGATTTAGAAAACGCCTTTGATAGAGTAAATAGAGAACTACTATAGAATACCCTGGAAAACAAAGGCATCCCTAATCAAATAATAGAAACTGCTAAGAGCTTATACTATGAGACAAATGTGTGTATAGGCCCCTTGCTAACTAGAAATAGTACAAAGTTTTTTTAAACAAACCAAAGAGTGAGACAAGGGTGTGCTTTATCACCTATTTTATTTAATATTTATATTGACGACATTCTAATTGAATGGGAAAAACATTTTAATAAGGAAGGAATATTAATTGACAATAAGGGTAGAATAAATTCCCTGTTATTTGCAGACGATACCTTACTAATGGCAAAATCTGAAAGAGATCTACAAATGCTGGCTTATAAGTTCCAAGTGGTGACCAATAGATATAACTGCAAAATATCAGTAAATAAATGAAAAAACAATGGCATTCATAGGTAAATATGGAACAAGAACTAAAATTGTTTTGTAAAGTAAAATAGCGGAACAAGTAACACACTTTAAGTATTTGGGATGCGATATTACATACAAAGAAGATAAAGACATAAAAAACAAAGTATACAAATTCCACGCTAAAAGAACTTTAGGCCGGAAAACAAGAAAAGACTCTAAACTTAAATTGTATAAAACATTGGCTGTTCCTTCTTTGTTATATGGAAGTGAAAGTTGGATAATAAAAGCAAAGGATAGTAGTAGAATACAGGCAGCGGAATGTGAAAGTATGCACAAGAGCAGATAGAATAAGAAATGAGTCAATAAGATAAGAACTAAATATATAAATTAGAAGACAAAATCAAAACAAATAACAAGAAAGGGACAGAACATTTAATGAGGGTGAGTGAAGAAAGGATACCTAGGAGGACCTTTCTATACAACCCAAGAGGAGCACGAGATGTTGACCGACCTCGCAGAAGATGGACTCCACTGATGACTTCGCCGGAACGGGCTGCATAGCTCAAACAATGTAGAAGAAAAAGAAGAAAGACGGGAAGGAATACTCCGGGCGGCTCTTTCAGACGTTAAGAAAGGCGAGAACGTTGCGTTGAGGTTGGTCAGGCAATTGAACCCGTTTCTGGATGTAAACAAGTCGGTAGTTTTCAGTTTGGGAGTTAAGGCTTCTGATTGTCCTACACTCGCACAGTAAACATGGGACGATAGGGCAGGATATTTGTTTATGTTCTCAAGACGCACCGCTACGGTGTTTATGAACTGACAGTGAAAGTGACACCCACACAATCTACAGTGTTGCCAGCTTGTTTCCGACAAAACTAAAATATCTCCATAGGAAATGATCAAAGACAAAAGCGTAAGATATAAAATGTGTTACAAATACCGAGAACTACCACTGGTTTAAATTAATGTAATGACTTCCTTTCCACACGGTATTTCGAGGCTTAAAGATGGTGGTCCAGGTGTTTTCTTCTCCGACGACGTTTCGCCAAAAGCTGCCCCCGGCGTCTTCAGGTAGGTTAGAGCCATAAATGCAACTCCGCTCTGTCCGACGCGGCGCTATTTATTGCTATGCGTGGAAGGCGGCACCTTCTTCTGTCTACTTCATGTTAATCGAGATAAACATGGTTTTATTACATATTTCCTTGTAGATGCAATGAGAATAACGGAATACAGCAGGCCTAAGCGATAGTCAGATCCTTTAAGAGCTGATCGTTATGTGATAGCTTTGAAATTCCGTTCTGTTTCAATGACAATGAGTAAGACATGCAATAATTACTTCCTATTTTAAAGAAGTGAAAGTATTAAAAAATTCCAACCAATAACAAGCAATGCCTCAGAAATGGTTATCTCCATAAAAATGAATTTTACATAAATCGTGTGCTAGGAGATTCACGATCTTTATTCAGTAACGTTTTGTCTATCTCTCATGGTTTGCAATTATGTAAAAGTCATCGAGAATGACGAGGACCTCAGCAGCTATTCGCAGAAAATTCAAGATATGCGTTTCATTTGTCATGAAAATATCTTAAATAGATAATGACAAAACGCCAAAAAGTCCAGTCCAATTGCTTTTCTGTCACCTTATTGTCTTCTAAACTTTTGTACAATTACACAGCTCTCTTCTGCTGATGTTAACACAGTCTATAGTCTTTCAGGATATTACAACCCACAACTGTTTACTTCTCACAACCTTGAATCACTCCTTTCACTGTCTCTCTTCAATTTCTCTGTCTGACAAACACTTAACTACAACGATATAATCATTCAACACCCGTTAAATCTTCTTAACTTCGACGTGACGTATCTTTCACGATGACAGTACCACACACACGCACGCACACACACACATACATACACACACACAGGTGTCACACTGACCGACTCGTGTCTGCAATCATAACTCTCTCTTCTGCTGTTTCCTCGCCTCCTTATATGGCGAGGGCACGTAACGTGGACCTTTCTTGACTTCAACAAACACGCCGGCCGCCGGATCCCCCTCGAAGGTTCTGGAAACCCTTTGTGTTGCCGCTTGATTGTTGTTAGTTACGTGTTCACTTTCGTGAGTGGTGTGGGGAAGCTTGACTTTAAGCGCCCTGTTACGCGCCGCACCAGTGGGGTCGACCAGCCCGGCGTCACAATATTTTTCATGACAAACAGAATGTGTGTGCTGAATTTCTAAGAATAGCTGCTGGATTACTTTCGTATAGATTGTAAACCGAAATACAGAAAAAACTTACTATCTAAAACATTTATATACATTTCAAGCACACAGTTTATGTCATAAATTACCTTAAAGCAGCCAGTTTGTCAAATGTTTGTGACAATAACCATTTCTGAGATATTATGTATTATTGGTTTGAATTTTCATACTTAGGCTTTGTGCTAATGCCAATCGTTTTTTCTCTGGTATTCCTAAGAGGAGTGAGTGAGTGAGTGAGTGAGTGAGTGAGTGAGTGAGTGAGTGAGTGAGTGAGTGAGTGAGTGAGTGAGTGGTTTAAGGGCCCGTCGACAGCTAGGTTATTTGGGCCCGTGCTAAAAGCATGGAGTTTCAAAGCAAGCGCACAGCGTCAGGCTTTTTAAAATTTGACTATCGGTTTTCTTACTCTATTCTTATATGTAACAGAAAATGTTTAACGAGGGTTTACGTCGGCTAGCAAGAAGATGAACCTTTGGTATAACTAAGTGTAAAATAACGAGTGGAGAAAGTCATGTGAATGCAACACTCGGAACTATTTTGCAGTGGCAATACCTCTCAGGAACGAGTGGGACTCTTCAGAAGACTGGGGATAAGCGTAGTTCTCGGCTCTCCCGGTTGGGAACTGGGCTCTAGAACCAGACTTGTCGTTCCCCTAGCATGCTATAGTACACACATGGGCAAAATCGCTTCAACTGACACATGGTCTTGCCTCACTCCACCTGCCATCCCTTCCCTTCACTGCGGTTCAGGTTCCAATATGCCTCATTCAGTGGCGAGTATGGCTGTTTCATGAAGAGTGGTAGACATGTGGACTTCAATTTGCAAATATAAAACGTTACAACAACAAACGCCACTTTGATCAGAAACATAAATGAAACTTTGGTCATCCTAGAGGTATTCATTTACAACTTCAAAAGATACTTTTTGAACACTCGTATATGTAAACATATAAAAGGGACGATATGACTCCACTTTTTAGTGTTTTAGTTTCTTATTAGTTTATTTATTATAAACTTGTATTTCGTGTATCTAAGTTTGAACATAATATTAAGTTTAAAGCCAAAGAATGAATTATGTTGATCAAATGATTTTAAAATACTTTAACGCTAAATATGAATCGAACTTCACTCCTTTATTTATTGTGAAAGAGAAGCAGCTTAGTATGTTAATCATAAGGCAGTGTAAGAATATTACGTGCACAGAAGAAAGGGAAGTTATAAACTTCAAGATTATGTAACTTGCCTATCCATAGTTGTATGCAAAATATGGTTAGTATAAACAATACGATAACAGCGTAGAAATCATGACTTCCGCGCAGGTGGAACGAACCCACCGCTGCACGTGTTGTATCCAAACAACCTTTGTCACTCGGCAAGAGATTGTGGGGTCAGTAAGGCAAGTTCAATCGCTACCTCTCCTCTCCTGCCCATGCCTGGTATAAGACATCTCTCCACGCCAAGGTATGCAGATTCCTAGCCTGGATATTGCATAAGCCAAGCAAACAGGCAAACGTGGATGTCTACTAGAGTAACCACGCAGCTTTAAGAGCCCTTAAGGCAGTTAAAGCCACATCCAAATTAGGTTGGCAGTGTCAAAGGATGTTGGATGGATATTGTGCCAGATGCTTGTTTGAGTCCCCGGACATGTTAGAATCAAAGGTAATGAGAAGGGGGACATACTCGCACAGAAGGGCTCGGGGCTCAAATTTATAAATGCCAGCCCATTTTACTTTCTCTACCACATAGATAGAGAAGGCATTGTATTCCACCCAAAATTTTGAGGCAGCAATTTCTTTAGGAATACACGATTCGAGGTCCCCTGATAAAAAAAGCAATTTTAGGATAAACTCCGTGTGTGTGTGTGTGTGTGTGTGTGTGTGTGTGTGTGTGTGTGTGTGTGTGTGTGTGTGTGTGTGTGTGTGTGTGTGGTGTGTGTGTGTGTGTGTGTGTGTGTATGTATGTGAACAACATAACTCAAAAATCTGATGTGCTAACCGCTCTTACAAACTCTTATTCCTATTATCTTCTTCGGGTTTCAAGATAAACATTTACGGAAATATCTTATTACTTATTTCCTTGTAGGTGCAAGGGAAATATTAGAATACAGTAGGCTTTGAGCCATAGTCAAATGTTTTAAAGCTTTCAAAGTCCGTTCTCTTTGCACGGCTAACCTATAAAAATGAATAACGATGTTCCATTTGACGAAAGTTTGTTTTCCAAAACTCACACAAATAACAAGGAATATCTCCAAAATGGTTCATTCTACAATAAAATTAAAGATAAATTGTGTGTTTTAGCAAGATCTCCATTTTGGGTTTATCTCTCATATTTACCAGTTATGCAAAAGTCATCCAGAGTAAACAGGAGTGCATGAGCTATAGGCAGAAAATTAAAAATATACATTTCATTTGTCATACAAATATTAAACATATTGTACCTTAGTCAAAACCGTTAGAGCCATTTTCAAGAAAATCAAAACTTTCCAAAAATGTCCCATGTAAAGGGCAGTTTAGGGTGGAACAATTTTCTTCAAAATCTTCGTGTTGCATCCTTAAAAGGTGTTAAATATCAACTTTGGTTTTTAACCGACTTTTCGTTTTTGAGTTATGTTGCCCACAGACTGACAGACACAGACATACCTCTTTCTGATTTTTTTTTTTTTTTTTTTTTTTTTTTTTTTTTTGATTCGTAGGCCCCAAAACATATATTTCCGGTGAAATATCAACATCGAATTTTTGCGTGGAATACAATACTTGCTCTACTTACTATACGTAGTAGAGAAGGTAAAAATGAATGGTCGGTTAAATACCAAACTTGGTTAAATAGTTACCAGGGCCCGGAAGTCCATGCCCTAAAAGATACGAAATATCTATGCAAATATGCTCTAAAACTTGAAAATATGCCAATAAATATGCACTTAAAGCATACTTTATGTATATAATAGTGTTCACTATAAACAAAGGGAGATAAAATGGAACTTAGAATGCATTGTTATGCAGTACAAGCTTTTGATTTAGTGCACAAAAGAAGCGACGAGTTGCAGTTCACAACAGCCAAGTGACGGAGTTTTTCAAACTTTAAAGAACGTCTGTTATGTCTAAAGATGGATTTGTATCCTTAGAAACTTCTCTCCACATTACAGTATGATCCTGGCGCGTGGTTAAACAATGCTGTTTCGCAGTAAAAGGCAATTCATGTAAGTTAACTGTAGTGTTTCCATTTACAATTGGTTCAATCGCGGCTGTGGCATGGAATTTTTCAGTTCCAAACCTATCTCTCACACATTGGCCACACACGACTTGTGTTTAAGGGACACTGGGAGTGAAATTTTGGTCAAAATTGTCAAAAAGTCGAAAATTGTGTTTACCTTAAAATGTTCCTGGAACACCTGTGCATTTGGATCAGCTAACATTTTTCATATCCGCCACTCCATGTGGTCATTACGGCCCAGTGCTCTCCCCTTAACGTACACAGCATGTTCCTATATAAAAGCCTGTTTTTCTCAAAACTACATTTCTGCACATTCCAAAAGAAGGTCGCGCCTGAGTTTTCCTTCAAATTCAATGAAAATTTCCAAAAATATTCATAAATAGCAGCTCAACAAAACTATGCTTCAATATTGATGCTATCATTAACATGAATTCCAAAAACATTTTTTTTGTATGAAAAAATCAATAAGTTTTAAGATTAAATTTTCTTTGTTATTAAAAAAATATGTACAGCATAATCAGCAAACGTATTTGAAATATCTCTTCATACAATTGTTACTCACGTTTTAGAGCACCAGTTCTGCCAATATAAATGAATTTTGAAAAGCCAATAGACGCGAGCTCTATTTTGAAGATGTGCCGATTAAATTCACAAAATAATTTATATATCCTAAACGAATTATCCAATTTTAATGAAATTTGGTGTACCTCTTATTCGCATATAAATACAAACACAATAAAAATTTCAGAAAAATCTATCAAAAAATGTGAAACTTTCAAATTTCACTCTCAGTGTCCCTTAAAAACACCAACACTAAGTTTCTTGGCACAAATAAATAATAATTACATAACCAACCCACCACTTCAACACAATGCACGGCTGGGGGTTAAAGAGAGGCAAAGTCCGCATCTAGTGGAAGGAGGTAAACCTAATCTTCCCTCTTTCGTAAACGTTCGATATTGCTCATCTAGAGTTAGTCTAAACCAACGGTGCAGCGGCATTGGAATGTGCACCTTTACCCGTACTCACAGTAATATTCATGTTCACACAAAAGCTAAATAAGTATGTTTTCCTTCCTGGCATTATAACAGATGTATTTAGCGACTTTTGTAAGCAAAATGACCTCATGATTTGCAATGGATGTACAGGGCCACATTTAGAAGGGGATTATGCAGGGTGGAAGGGAAGTCATTACATGAATTTAAACCAGTGATAGATCTCGATATTTGGAACGTTTTTGTCTCTGACCATTTCCTACGGAGATATTTTAGTTTTCTCGAAAACAAGCTGCCAACACTGCGGATTGTGTGGGTATCACTTTCCCTAGGTCACTACATAAACAAACACAGTAACGGTGCTTCTTGACAACACAAAGAGATGCCCTTCTTTGTCCGTCCGTGTTTACTGTGCGAGTGTAGGCCAATCACAAGCGTTAGCTCCCAAAGCATTAAAGCGAAAGCGAAAGTGCCAGACCTGTTTACATCGACAAACCAGGTCAATTCCCTGACCAACCTCAACGCAACATTGTCGACTTACTGCACGTGTGAGAGAGCTGCCCGGAGTATTCCTTCCTGTCTTTTAAGTGATTAATTATTCCGAAACCCTGTGTGATGTCCCATAATTACTACGGAAGCTATGTCAGAAATAAGTTACTCTACGCATCTTACAAGTAACAAACTGTTATCTTTGTACATTCCTATGGAATTACGCATCCAATTTGGATAAAAAAAAAATTACTTTTTCGAAATCGAACTGGCCAAAGAACAAAATGCAATTAGACTTTTTTGTTTGTAATGCTTCTATGAAGGACATATTAGAAGGAATGTAACAGCTTTCCTTCCACCTGTATATTTGCTAACGATCTAAATATGTTGTTGTTAGCTAATGCTGGATTTCTGACAATGAAGTCATTAATCCTCTTGCTCTCCAATATTTTTCACTGATGATATTGAAGAGAGCAATCGCAGTAATGGTAACCGTTTTTTAGAGAGCACTATATTTTTATGTTTTGGCGGTCACATCGCTCTCTCACAACCCCCAGAATGTCTGGAGGACCACACCTGTCGTTGGTTTACGGGTCTCACCAACCTGACCGGGAGAGTTATCAAAATAAATTCACCGACCGTATCCTCTGATTACCAATCAGAGGACGTATACATGCCATGACAGGTCAGCA